>BSBK01003374.1:0-600000 GCA_027943335.1 Chamaecyparis obtusa | reverse complement strand
TTCCTCAAGGTGACGTGAATTCGTGAACCCTTCCTTTGAGCATGATGGTTATTTTGAGTTAGTTGATTCTCAGGTGTTGCAGTCATGTGAGTTTTGTTGCATGATTTATTTATTAAAAAAGAATTAATTAAGATTAGTTATTATATTAGAATAATTATATCTTAGAAATATCAGAATATTAAATATAAGGACATTTAATTATTAGGGGTTAATTAACTACCTTTGATTAATTAAAAGACTTAATCAAAAGTCTAGTTTGGAATAAAATGATTTAATTAATTATTAAATTCAAAGATGAGATTTTAGGCATAATTGATTTATTTAATATTTAATTATCAATTGCATAATTATTAATGTGCTAAAATATTAATATGCACATTCAGTTTAATAAAATTAAATTAGAAATTTAAGTTAAAGTTGAGTTAAGAGTTGTTAACTGGAAAAGTGCATATAATTATTATAATAATTAATTAAATATGCAAAAAGGAAATTGATAAAAACAAGGTTAGGAAGTTGAGTTCTAATTCTTGATTGGGTGTTGCATGTTGAGTTCTAATTCCTGATTGGGTGTTGCATGTTGAGTCTTGTCTATTGGGTTTTCTACATGGGAGATCCCTTTAGCCATTTTTGGGGACACAGGTTTGGAGATCACATGTTTTTCTTGCAATTTGGAGTTGAAGAAATTTCTAGAAAGCTTGGATTTTTGGGAGCTTGAATTTTGGATTGGTATCATCACAGATCTATTGAATTTGAGGTAGGGTTTGTATTTTCCTTTGTAAATCTTCTTTCTGAAAAGATTGTTTTCTTTGTGTTTGTCAATTTGTTGTCGGGTTTTGAATTTAAGTTTTTATGATTTTATTGTTGGAGGTTTTAGATTTGAAAAGCTTTTGGATTTTGTTGTGTGAGAAGAAATTATGGTATTTTATTATGCATATGAGCATATGTGTATTAATTTGTATATAAGTATAATCTTTTATAGTATTCTAGAAACCCTTGTATTTAAACTCAAAAGAAAATTATGTTTTTGTTAAAACCTTAGGTTGTTCCAGGTGAAAACCTACAAATAATTGATTTAGAAAAATATGAAATTTAGATCCAATAAGAGTTTGATTGAATTATTGAACAGAGTATTCGAGAGAATAATAGAAATTGAAATCATCAAACAATTGAATAAGAAATCCCAATTGAAATTAAATAGCAAAACTAGGTTCTTGGATATTAATTGCTTTCTTTAATGAAGAAAAGAAAAGTATATGTATATATAATATTTGAAAGTTTCTTAAAAAAATTATTAAAAAATTATTATTGTTATTTATTAATTTTTTGAATTTAATTTTTTTTTAAAATATTATTATTTATTAATTTTTGGATTTTAAAAAAATAAATAAAATTTATTATTAGTATTATTATTATTTATTAATTTTCAGAGATTTTTAAAAAAAATTATTATTATTATTATTGTTGTTGTTGTTGTTGTTATTTATTTATTTTGAAAAAAGAAAATTAATTAATAAATAAAAATGAATTGCTTTTTTTGCATGCATGTTTTAATATTAATATTTTCATTTATATATGTATTTGGAATTTTTTTTTTGAACAAGGTGGCAAAAGCCACTTAATATATTTGTATTATAATAATAATTTTTGTGCACTAGTTCGAAAGGAGCTCCCGGAGAAAAGAACCAAGAAGAAAAACTTCGTTCATAGCCCCATAACATTAGAAGAAGAAGAGGAGAAGCCCCCCCGATAGCTAGATACAAAGAGAGATCCCAAAGATAAGGGAGCACAAAGCTCAGCCATACTATGCTTAATAGATAAGAACCTAAGAACACCTAAAGCCTATACCCACTCAAGAAGAACAAAATTATCCAATATTACAAAATCAACCTATGGCTGAGTAGAAGAAAGCATTATAGAAAGAGGCAAGACAATGAGTTTGTATTACAAAATCTAATCTTGAGAGCAAAGAATGTCACCAAACAACATAGATGAAACTGATAGTGATAATCCCCAATAAAAATTACCTCTGCATAAAAGCCCGAGAAGAACTAGCTAAACCCAAGTGGAGGTCCAAATCTTCCACCACCAAATGGGCTTTAGTGCCACAAGAAGAATCATGGCCTGAGTGCATCAGAGGATCAGGGACAACATGAGGAGTTGTATGCTTCACATCATAATTGAGAAGATCAAGAAGAGCAAAAACCATAGATTGGATGTTGTTCACAAAAATCGAATTCAAATGATGCCCATGGAACTGCAAGGCTAATCTCACAAGATGAAAATTATGGTGTTCCAAATCTTTTTTTATGC
The DNA here is from genome assembly GCA_027943335.1 of Chamaecyparis obtusa. NCBI lineage: Eukaryota > Viridiplantae > Streptophyta > Pinopsida > Cupressales > Cupressaceae > Chamaecyparis > Chamaecyparis obtusa. The sequence continues at coordinate 597,690 of BSBK01003374.1, read as the reverse complement.
TCACATAAACAAAGAACACTGCATGGTTATTGAGCAAGGCATGATGATGAAACAAATTACCAACCAATGCAGCCCCATTCCACAGATCATACCTCTGCAAAGCCTTAAACAATTTATGGGAACCTAAGAATTTGACTTTGACAAACTTGTTAGCAATAATTTCAAGATGAAATGGTGATTGCAAAAGATCAAAAGAGTTAGACATAAAAATAGATAAGATTTGAGATGGAAAGATCATATGCTTTCTCTGTGGGAATAAAACATCTTCACCTATAATCCTCCTGATAGACCTCTGAATATGGATATGATCATAGATAAACATAACTACCAAATAATCATCATTAATATGTCCAAGGAACGTATGTTCCCAATCTTCTACCTCAAGTAGAATCCTATAGTTACGAGGATAAAGTTCCATATGGAGGGACTTGCAAACTGAACAACCATCCATCAAAGAACCCAAGTATAACAACTAAGAAGAATGGTGAGCTTGTCGAGCCATTAAAAAATAGAACCACAAATATCCAACAAATAACATCTATGAAAAGGAATACATAGAAAAAACAACCTGCAGCAAATGAAGACAGGAAAGGACGTGACACATATGGAGACATAAATGAACATAAAATCACAACCTCGGAAGAGATCAAGAGAAGAAAGGTCACACATGCCAAAGTACTAGAAGGTGACACTATAAGACTCGCCTGATCTCCACAGAATCCCAAAATGCATCCAAAGAGGAAGAGCAATAATGATAGGAATAATGCTAAGGAGAGTAAAGTACAGAGTTAAATAAATGGATCCCAAAAAATAGCACATGGAGAACCAAAAGTAGAACACAAAAAATGACATGATAGTTGCAAGGAGAAACATATACCAAAATAAATACCAACCAACTACACTAAACCACCAAGCCCAATAGTTGAGACCGAGAAGTTAACAGAGGAAAGAAAAATAAAGGTACTCCTACACATATGAATATCCAGATTACTACATAACCAAGCACACCAAATGGGCGCATAATGAAGCAAAGTACTGTACTTATGAAATCCTGGGAATATCCACATGTGTACAAATCACACACATGAACATATTCAAATTACTGCATAATCAAGTACCCCAATAAAAGATCAAGATGAAGATCACTCAATGTGTGTAATTGTGAATTTAAATAAATACTCACATGTGTGTAGGAGTATGACAAAAAACCGAATGCTACATGACACTTTCGGCTTGAATAATACTTAAGAGGGAAGGGAATCTATCTAGAGAACAACCAAAAATCAAGGAATCAAATTCTAATTTGGAAGAACCCATGTTAGCCAAACAATCTACCAAGGCGTTACCTTCTTTGTAGATATGAGAAATAGTTACTTTATCAAAGGAATCAAGAAGATTCCAAGTCTTCTCCAAGATAGAACTAATCCTCCAATTCACGATCGATCTATATTTACAAGCATTAATGATAAGAGTAGAGTCACCTTCAATATGTATATGAGACAATTTTTTTTTTTTTGCTAAGATCAGCCCCTCAAGAAAGGCACGAGCTTTAGCCATATTATTAGAACTTGCAGAAATAGATAAAGCTTTAAGACCAATAACTTGACCATAATGATTCTGGAAATAAACCCTAATCCCTGACTCACCCGGATTACCTTTAGAAGAACCATCAAAATTAAGCTTTAAAAAATGCAAATCAAGAGGATGCCATTTTATATTTTTCCTATCAATAATAGGTTTTCAAATTCTAGGGAAAACCAAAGAAGAAGGAAATTGAATCAATTTCTAGTTAGAAACTACAAAACTATCCTAAAATGTGAAATCAATATTAGGGTTAAAATGAGATAGCACGTAAGAATTGATTTTCTTTGATATATGTTTTTCAATTAAAGAGAAAACCTGGGCCACATCTAAAGAAGTTTTCCTAAAAGTTCATTTATTATGTTCCCACCAAATATACCTGATAACAAAAGAAGGGATAATAATCCAAAGACAAGAAAAAAGAGAAGAAGAATACAAAGTTGGCCAAGACTAAAACAAATCCCATAAAGAAGAAGCGAGAGGGAAGAAGATTAAAATTTTACCCATTAAAAAAGACAAACATTGTGCAGAAAATTCACATTGGATAAAAAGATGATCCATATTCTCATTACACTTACCATAGAGAACACACAAAAAAGGAAGAACAATCTACAATCGAGATAACCTGTCACTAGTAAGAATCTTGTTCTTGAGGCAGAGCAAGGAAAACACACCTACCTTAGGAAGAACTAAACTATTCCAACAAAATAAAAAATCGTGATGATGCAAATACTGATTGTTGATATGTTGGATAGCCTTATATCCATCTTTTACTAAATATTTCCTAGATTTAGAAGGACACCACAGTAACTTGTCTTTACCACGAGATAAATAGACCGCTCTAGATCCAATAATTGAATTAAAAGTTATAATCTGAATAGGGGATAAGGGAAGAGAGGAAGGATCCTTCCAATAAACTTTCTATGAGATACAATCCATGGAGTCAATGTAATTAAGAAATTTTAGCCCCCAATGAGAAATAAAAATATTGATAGAATCTTGAAAGACTACTAAAGATCTAAGAGGAGGGAGATCATTCTAGGAGTCATTCCAGAATAACACCTCTTTCCCACAATGAATTTTCCAAGTCAAATAATTGGAAACTACATCCCTTGAAGAAATCATGAAATTCCAAACAACCGAACCAATTGGAGGATTGGAGATAGTAAATATCCTAGTTGGATTGGAAGAGTCAAGATATTTGGCTTGAAGAATTTGAAACCACAATGAGGAAGACTTAGCATACATATTCCAAATGAGTTTACCACCAAATATTGTATTTCTAGAAGAAGTATTAAATAAACCAGCTCCACCCTCATCCTTACTAAGAGGTAATTTCTCCAAAGAGACCAAAGGAATTTTCTTAACCTTAGACAAGTTAGCTTTCCATATGAATGATCTAATAATTTTCTCAATTTGAGAAATCACGGACTTGGGAGCATGAAGAACCGAAATATAATAATTTGGAATAGAAATCAAAATAGTTTTAACTAAAAGAATCCTCCCAGCTAAAGATAACCATCTAGCTTTCCAATCAAATATTCTATTTTTAAGCCTAGAAATGACATAATTCCAATAGGAGGGTTTATATTGGCCCATAAAAAGGGGGATACCTAAATAAGTTGAGGGAAGAGAATCCAAAGAGAAACCTAGAGTAGACACAATGTTGTCCTGAATGATTAGAGAAATGTTAAAAATAAATATCTTAGACTTTTGAGGATTAATAATCTATCCCAATCCTAAAGAATAAGAATCTAGAATTTTTTTTATAAGTTTAGCTTCCTGAATGATAGAAGTACCAAAAAGAAAATTATCATCTACAAAAATATTATGAGTAAACTTGACATGAGTATTGGGAATGTGAATTCCTTTCCAAAGACCCATACCATGGTGAGCTTGAATAGTCCTACTAAGAGCTTCTTCCATAATAATGAATAGGAAGGGGGAGAGAGGATCCCCTTGCTGAATACCTTAAGTAGCAGAAAAAAAAACCTGAAGGGGAACCATAAATAATAACTAAGAATGAGGCTCTGGAAATGAAATTTTTAATCCATTTACACCACTTATCTAAAAAACTAAACTTACAAAGGACCTTAATCAGAAAAACCCAATTAAATTTATCATAAGCCTTCATCATATCAAGCTTTATGATAAAGGAAGAAATATTACGAGATTCAATGGAATGAAAAACCTCATGAGAAATTAGGGCCCCATTAGAAGTTTCCCTTCCTAGGAAAAATCCACCTTGCTAAGGGGGGATAATGAGAGGGATTAAATCCTTAAGTCTTAAGTAGATAGCTTTAGTGAAAATTTTATAAACTAAATTACATAAGGAGATTGGCCTAAAATTAGCAAAATATTGAGGATCATTAACCTTAGGAATGAGAGCGATATGAGTGACACTCACATTTTTTAAGACAAACCCCTCTTTCCTAGACTCTTCAAGAGCAAGAAGTAAATCAAAACTGACTACATCCCAATACTTTTCAAAAAAGAGAATAGTAAAACTGCCAGGGCCAGGAGATTTATTTGGAGCCACAGAAAAAAGTACGAAATTCAACTCCTCCAATGAAAAGGGATGCATGAGGAAGTCATTATCTGATTGAGAAATAAGATAAGGGATATTTTGAAGGAGAAAGTCCATATTATCTTCATTTACAGCAGAGGGAATTTTTGGTGTCAATAAATTTTTGAAAAAAGAAACCCCTTCAGCACTAATTTGATCTACGTTGGAAAGGCAAGAGCCCAAGACTAAAGATTTAATGTTAAAAATAGAGGAAGAAACCCTTCTAATCTTAGTCGAAGAATGGAAAAACTTAGTGTTCTTGTCCCCATCTTTAAGCCAAAGCTCACGGGACTTTTGTCTCTACTAAATTTCTTCTCTAGACTGCAAATGTTTCTATCTATCATTTAGCTCTGAATTTATCCCAAAATTAGAAATTTGCTCATTAATATCATTCAGTTGAGATTCCATTTCAAATTTCTCATGGAAAATATTTTTAAATGCTTCTTTATTCCAAACTTTAATTTTAGACTTGACAAATTGTAATTTCTTATAAAATTGAAACATTCTATTACCTTTGCAAAAAGGGGCCCAAACCACCATTGCCAAAGAAGAGCATGAAAGTGTGGGTGATTAAACCACATTTGTTCAAATTTAAATGAAGGCTTACGAACAATCCCAGTATTATTACCAATAATGTTAAGCAAAAGAGGGAAATGATCAGGGTCAATATTTGAAAGAGCCATAGAACTAAAAGATAAATTTTGAAATCTAAGATCATGTGAAATAAGGAATCTATCTAATCTTGAAGCAATCTGATCATGAGACCTCCTATTATTCCAAGTAAAAAAAACCATTGGAGGGAAGGACATCTGACAGAGCATTCTTTGATATAAATAAAGAAAGTCCTTCATAACTCTAGGAGCAATCAAATTACCTCCTTATTTCTCATTAGAAGAAACTATAGCATTAAAATCCCCTCCCAAAACTAAGAAAGAATCATCATAATGCTGAATATATTCAAAAAGTGAATTCCAAATAAAAAATCTATCACTGGGAAAAACCAGACCATAAATATTGAAAAGAACAAACTTAAAATCAAACCACTCAAATTTCAGTATCTGCCCATTCAAATTAGAATGTAAGAGGTGACCTTTAATAGACTTAGGATTCCATAACATCATCAAACCCCCTAAATCTCCTGAGGAAGGAACATGAACTGATTCCCAAAAAGACCACTTGTGAAAATATTTACTATAAGCATCCAAAGAAAGCTTAGTTTCCTGAAGAAGAATGATATCATATTGAGAAGAGACCAAAAAAAATTTGATTCTCCCTCTTTTGTCAGGGGCATTGAGGCCCCTGACATTCCAAGAAATAACTTTTATATTAACTTAGGAGAGAAAGAAGCCCTCCTAGTTTTAATTTAAGGAACAAACTTATCCAAGATAGTGGATTGAATATCCACATCAATCTCCTCCTTAGTCTTAACAACAAGCAGTTTACAACCTCTTCTTTTAGGAGTTTTAGAAATAGGAACTGGAGGAGAATCTGAAGAGTATTGATCTAAGGCCAATTTATAAGAAAATCAAATTCAGTAACAACCTCCTTGGGAGAGGAGGAAACAAGAACCATCTCTTGAACATGTGGAGAAGAGAACAAAGACAAGGGAAGTTCTTCAAGAGAAATTTCATCAATCAATTTTGAGGCAACATAAACTAGGACTTCATTAGCAAAGAGGTGAATTGCATCATTAGATATGACAGATGAAGAAGATAACTTAGAAAAAGATAAGAAAGGATGTTCGTCAAATATCAACTTTTGAACCAGCTGATCCTTATCCAAGTGGTTAGAACAAAGTGGGGTTTGAATGAGAAAATTTAACTGAGAGGAAGGATAATCCAATAAAAGAGGAGAAGAATGATTAATATTCTTAGGAATAATATGAGATAAATGAGGAGGCCAAGAACTCTGAAGCGCAGAAGACCCAATGAAAAAGAACAAATTACCCAACTTAACTAAAATGAAAGATATACCCTTAGAGTATTTTAACTTATTTAAACACACAGTTCATATTAAATACTTTATCCCATAAGCTCAAAGAGCACCCAGAAAACCCAAAATGATGATGAAAACCTTGCGATCCTTGATACAAAGACAAATGCAAACTACAGTTGCGCTTCAAAACCGATGAGGGATCATGAGAATCCTCAGATGGTAAAGGTGAGGGAAGATCAGATGAGGATTTGCCAAAAAATGGACAATTTTGAAAATTCGTAGAGTGATTAGTACAAATTTTTGAAGAAGCCGCAGAAGACCCTTAGCATTGAAAATTAAAATGACCCAATAGATTTGAATGAAGATCAATAGTCAAAGAATAAAGAACATGAACCGGTTGCTACCACTCACCATATTTGGAGCAAATCAAAATACTAGATGGGAGGGGTTTCGAAAGACTATATAATAAACAAACCCTAACTGGTAAATGTGCCAACTCATAAGGCATAAGATCATGTCGAATAAAAATCCCTAATTTATTAGCCAAAATTTTCACAATATCAAGATCTTTGTATTCTAACGGCAAACCAAGGAGAGAAACCCAAATTGGCTTAAAATAAATAAGAATAGAAGAAGGATTGAAATGTGGAATCCAAGCCATACTAGAAATAGCAATTCCTTTACAAAACCAACCCTTAAAATTATGCACAATATCCTGATCATTTTTAGATCCAAAAATAGCAATGAAAAACAACAAATCCTTGTCAAAAAGAAATAAATATGTCAAACCAAACCATGACATTTTATCCCATGCCAACAAAGATGGGAAGGAGATAGGGAAAAAAAGCTTACAAATAATGGTTGAAGACCTTAAGAATGAGATCATGGTTTGAATCATATGTTCATGAATAACAACATGCCCATAATCAAATGAAGTCAAACAATTATGCCTACATTCATGAGTACCTGAATATTTAAAAACCTGAGAGGAAAATGACAGTCCTTTTGGAGTGAAGGGAGTCCCAGAAGCCTCAGCCAAGGCATGAGAAGGTGATGAATCAGAAAAAGACCCTTGACAAATATCAAACAGAGGTTAAGGAACACAAATTAACTGACAATGATCATGAAATAATTGATTTCTAAGAAAATGGAGGAGGGCCAAGTAAGCCTTCAAAAATAGGATCCCTAGGAACTGAATTACGACGACGAAAACCACGATGAGATTGTTGAGCAAAGAAGCACAAAAAAAAGCTGAGGTGGGATGCTTAGGGGAAAGATCCACCAATTCACCATTTTTAAAAACCAATTGAGGTATATTCTCATAGCGAATCTCATCCAAAGATCCATTAAACCGATTGTCAAATGCTAGATCCCTCCATTTTCCATTCCTAAAAACCCACTGTGGCGTATGGGAAGAGTGAAATAAGTCATTATCATCAAAAGGCACATCAGCCCACTTAGGGTTTGAACATTTTTTAGAAGATAATCCGCATGAAACCACATGTCCATCAAATTCCACCTAGTCGTCCTTACGAAGCCCTGATAGAAGGGGAGGAAAATGCAAATCCCCTAACCCTAAAACCTTGCGATTTTTCATTATTGCAGACATCCTTCTTAAAATTTCTTTATTAATCATTATTTATAAAATTAATAAAATTATTTTATTATTAAATACATGGTGTTTTGATGTGCATGGAGATTTTATTTCAATACTTATTTAAAAAGTATATATGCATGAGATTTTAAATTAACATTTTCTCAATAAGTCAACTAGACTTTAGTAAACAAAATTGACTATTCTTAAACAATTGAGACTTGTGTTATGGTTTGAACAATTAGTATATTCTATTGTCTTGTTTGATGTTGTTTATTTGGGGAAATTATGTTGACTTTTAGAAATTGTATACCATAGGCTTTGAAGTGTTTTTTTGTTGATCTCTGATTTTATGTGGAGAATATTTATGACCATTTTTTAAGTCTTGATTGGATCATGTATGATTTTGTGATATTTGTGATTGATCTCATATGTTGTAGTGTGTCTCAATCTTTATTTTAGTTTACCAAAAAGGTGACAACTGCTATTATGATTAAGTCTGATTTACTTGGTCACCTTATGTTCTCTACTATGATTGTTCTATGTTCTGGATGATTATCTTTATGGGTTATATTACTTCATGCTTGGAGATGGATGTCATTGATGTCGTGATTATCATTGGTCTTGTGATATAAGACTATGAGGATTGTTATTATTTTGTTGAGATGTCCATTATGGGATGGATGATCTTTGATAATGTCTATATTGAGATGGATTGTTTGATCCTCGTATAGGATGTGTTGTTCTCTACAATGCTCCATTATTTTACTTTGGTGATTATCATGATTTATGGTTTTTGAGAAGCTTTTGTGGTTTTTGTTTATTCTTCTCCATATTATTTTGGTTGGAGCATTAGGGTAGGTTATCTGAGTGTATATATGGGAAGTGGCTTGTTTTGGAGGTGTCAAAGCCCATAAGTGGCTACTTGGTATCCTTTACAAGTTACTTAATAAAGTGATAACTTAATGACATTGAGATTTTAAAATGAATTAATAAGATAATGTGTGTCTTTCCCATGCCTGAGTACTTAATTGAGGTCTTGACTAGGATGAGAGTGAGAAGATGGTTGTCGCCTGTGTGGACTAGATATGGCATAGTTGGTACCTCATCTGTATGAGAGGATTACTAATACTGCATAGAGTCACTAGGGCACTGAGGTCTAGAGAGACTACTAGGACAACTTTACAGTTGGCTCATGTGATGACACTTCCCTTTATGTATTTTAGGTTTCCTACATGTGATGGTTGCCTCTAGTTAAGTATGTTTTATCTTTGTAGTTGGTGTGGTACATTTTTGAGATAGAGAGGTTTTAAGATCCCTTGGCTAGGTGTTTTATTGTGTTGGTTTTTTGTGTTTTTTATCTGAATGGGGTCTATTGTTATCTCCTCAACATAGTGGGAGTGGAACTTTGGTTCCACGTGGTCGGGTGGTGGTGTTTCTTTTACCATTGAGATTATGACATTCCCTATCCGATGTTGGATGATCCTCGTTGTTGTTACATTCTTCCTTGTTCATCAATATTGGAGACTTGCTCTTATCTTTCAGGATTTTGGACTTGTACCTTGTATATGATTTGTAATTACATACCCTACGACATGTGCAGTGGATGATGATTCATTATGTATACCTTATGGTATAATTTGTATTTATGTTTCATTTATATGATGTTGTACTTGTTATTCATTTGTATATATGAGATTTGTAATTATATTTAATCTAAAGTAATTAATTAATATTTATGTAATCTATGTCAAGGAACCCTTGAGATTTGTAATCTATTTGTTGAGTTATACTTGTATGTATGAGTTGTAATTATATTGCATTGCTTCTGCATTGTTATACATTGTTGTTGTGTAAACTCTTAAGAAAAAAATTATTCTATAAACATAGCAACACGTTTTAGGTTAAATTCTTATGGGTTCTCTGACAGGACATTACACATTGTTTATAATTCCCAAATGTATATATGCAATAATAATTTGAACTACATTATATAAAAAAACCTCCCATTGTTATGCTTTGGTAGATGCTCATAGTCTATTTGAAATACTCAATTTTGGTACACACAGTGAGGTGCTAGCTTAGAAGAGAGGACATTAACTTTACAACTACCTCTTGCACTTTTTTGAGTTTTCTAAATTTCCTTTGAACAAATCCATTTCATACAGGTTCAACCATCATCACATTTCATAAGATCATAGTTACCTAGAAGCATTATATTTCTAAATTTCCTTTGAACAAATCCATTTCATGCAAGTCCAACCATCATCACATTTCATAAGATCATAGTTATCTATGCTCCATATTCTGCATACGCTTTGGCCAGGACACTATTCCACATTTTACACGCATATCTACCACGAAACTTGCAACTAGAACATTTGACAAAATCCTTAGTGCTTCAATGAATTCTCAACTCATTCCAAGGATTCCATTTTTCATAGACAGAGAGATACTTGGCAAAGGTTGTGGGACTTGAATTTACACCTACTAATTGCATTCGCTAAAAGTGTTTAAAGCCTTTCAACAAACCCATTGTCGACCACTCTAGAACCCTTCATGCATTGTAATCATTTAATTTTACTTCCTTATGTTTTATAAGTCTCCCGTATTTTTACATCATTGCCCCAAATCATCAACAAGGATGTGGTGGCTTGCAACTTTATTGACATAAATGGCAATGTACATACAATAAATATTTATAAAACACTCAAACTTGGTACCTTGAAAAAACATCAAATTTGACTTTGAGGGATTGAAAATGGAGACACACAATCACTAATGACAAATAAACATTATCTCCAAATGGATTTACATGACTATTACAGTACATCAAATTATTCATCTTCAAACTAGGCTACTTGAGAAAATATGAATGGGTGTAAATCTAGCTGCTACAACTAATTTCACACATTCTAGCACTTCAAATTTTGCATAAAATTTGGGGTGCTTATAGTAGCTTTGATTGGGGATGTATTCCCCTTGTGAACATGGAATAATCCAAAATATCACGGGAAGTAGACCAACACTTGACATAAAGCAAAAAATGACACTAAAAAGGGAAACCAAAATTGAAAGAACCCCACATTATTATGCATGGAAAAGAAATGTTCTAAGAATTGTTCATGCACTAAAAAATCTTGTACAAATTGATATGGTTTAACAAATCAAACCGTAACTAATGGCTCAATGCCATTAGAAAAAAAAAGCCTCAATTTGCCTTTGACATATACTTTATTTTCATCTAATTGCAGCCAACCAAATATGAAAAAATAACTATCAACTACATAGTTGCTTATTTTTCCTTTGATATCATTCACTATTCTGTTATATCCAACATATTTAGTATATTCCTTTTTAATCTAAATCATGAATAGTCATGAATTGAAAGAATTCACAACCTATAATTTCCTTTTAATACTCATAATAAAATACATATTCAACTCATTGTGACATCCTTTATCATCAACATCTCTATCATGCTTAAAAATATAAATTTCCAACTTTAAAACATATTCTAATTTAGTTCAAAAATCATAAATTATATTGTCAAAAATATTAACACGAGGTTTCAAATTTCTATGTGCACAAACACTAACGAATTCATAATTACTATCATTGTTATGAGTGTAATAATCAAGAAAATTTCCATTTGAATCATAACTAGTTAATGCATGCAAAAACATATCCCCTTCTATGCAATTTGATTCAACTCTAAAATCATAACTAACTTCCATATGAGAAATGTTGGCATCAACATCACTCTGTCCTACATAAGGTACACAAGTATTAGTATGTAATCAAATACTAAAACTTTAGAGGAGTTTTTTAGATCCCATACCCATAACCAGTAATATCCTTGACTAAAAATTGTATTGCTTATCATGCATATCAGAAATAAAATTAGATTCATAGGAATCATACAAAGCATCATTTATGAATTCATTGCCTTCAAGGTTAGAACTCAGTGATTGTGAACTACACTTTTCCTACCTTTGATATTCAACTATCAACAAACATAATATTTGTTTGAACCACTAAGTGAACTTACTTCCTCATTTACCTTATTATTGGTGCATTATCTATTTTCTTTAGCTTCAAAATCACAACAAGACTCAAAGTTATTAAAACATGACATATCAAATGCATTCATTTCATTAGAATGATTACTTATACCACAAACCAATGGAACATACTCTTCATATGAAATTAGCCCCTCCTCAACATACAATAGATTTGAAAACATATGATAGCCACATTAAGATATTCTAGAGCAATATGTAATTTTATTTTCTTCTATTATTTCATCATAAAAGAGATTTGGAAAAAAATGAAAACCATGTTCAGATACAAATACCTCTCTACTTACTTCATTGTTGATGTGTTCTTTGTTTTCATCATGTATATCAATTAAATTTATAAGAATTACTAGTAATATGCAAATTCACAATCATTCTTTGTTTCCACATCATGAATGACATTTGCATCAATAGGACAACAAACATACAAAAATACCAAACATCTCACCATCACTGGGCTCCTTATTTATATCTAAACATTCTACCACACCAAATTGCTTTAATGTAACTTGATTCACAAACTCTTCAACCATTATAGGCTCTTTGAATGACAATAATTCTATATTCTTATTAACATACTTACTATTTGGTACATCTTCTACACCATGATCATTAACACAAATATTTTGTGACATGGCATTTCCTTCTCTATGATACTTTGTAATATCAACATTGTATACACAATCAAGAACTTGAGATGAACTTTTTGGTTTCAATTCTTTAGGAAGTAACTTCAAAGTTGAGTCATACAATTCAATAAACAAATTAACACACTCAACCTCTTGAGGTCTGAAACTTACAAGAATTACTATATATGCATCTATGATATTTTTGAACAAAAGACATGGTCTCTCTCCCTCTTGTTTCCTTATGCCAAACAATGCATCTAAGGGATATAAGCAATAATCTCATTTCACAATGATATTTTTGTTCATTTCTTGAATATGTGGTACCTATCATTATTCTCATTAAATTGATCCATGAAAATTCTTTTAAGTTCATTACATGAGGCTACACAATGCATGGGAAAACTAAAAAACCGATCCTTTACATCATAATATTTGCAACATATCACAAATATCACAAAGGGCTTATGTGGTACCTTTTCCTCTTGACTGAAAAATATCACAAATTTGAAACTTCTTACATTGTTTATCAATTTATTTTGACAAAGTCATTGCCTCTTTCAAAGAGGATTTTTTTAAAATTTTCTAGGCCTTCTTGAGCACCAGAGCCATGATGGGAAAGGTCATTGTTGTCACTTCTTGTATCATTTAATTAATTTATCAATGTTGAATTGGGCGTGTCCAAAGGCTATCTGTGATAAGGAGTGGTAACAATTAGGGGTTTTGCACTAAAGAACAATGACTTAATGGTCGATCGTGCTCCTTCAAGAGATTCCAAGAGATTCCTTCTTAGCTAAAAGGACTTTTTCCTCAAACTCCTAACTCTGACCTTATACGAATTCTACTCCTAGGTTTTTAGAGAAACTAATTGAACTAATTTGATTCTAAAATCCAAAATTACATAACACATTCAACATGATTGACAGAGATTCATTAATGTGGAATTTTATCTTAACTTAAACAACTAAAGATTTTAACAGAAATGAACTAAGATACTTGGAAAATTGAATCAAACTGCTTTACTGCAAGAATTGAAACTACTTTTAATTACTTAAATTGAATCTATTTACACATGCATGAACTAAAAGATCTATCTAACCTAATTCTTTATTTCACTTAGCAACTTTTGTCTCATATGCATGCAATTAGAACTCTTCTTCATTTTAACTTAACTAAACTTTAAGAATGAAATCAAAGCTAAAATAGTTTAATGGTGCATCAATGAAACAAACATTCAAATTCTAGGTTAAATCATATGATGAATTGCAAGACATGGAAATAAATAATGCTTATAATAATACAAGATCACCTCCCTTTACTCGAGTGGGCCATGCTCTTCCTTTGGTGGGATATCAAACACAAATTTAGATCAACTTGAGGCTTTCATTAAAATTGGTCCCCGTAAGGGCACAAAATAGGGTTTCAAATTACAATAAAAAAGAAATTGACTTCTACAATAACTACATAAGGAATCCCTTTTAAAAAATAGCTACGAGGATATATAAAGACATATCCTTATTTGAATTTAAACTAAAAATGCTTTCCCTCTAGACAGGTAATGTTCACGATCAAACAAAACTGAAGGTTTAGTTTGAACAACAAGATAATTATCAAGAAGTGGCATTCAGGAGCCACCAAATGTCAATGAGCTCTTAACATCACAAGTCTGAGCGATGGAGCTAAGAGAGCTCCAACTACAACTTGAACCTTACCATTAGCTCCATCATTGAGTTCCAATTGATGAACATATAATCAACAAAATGAAGAGAGAGACCCAACAATGCACCAAGGATTCAAATTCTGAAATATCATACTACTCATGACACAAAATCCATAAGAGTTAATAATAACATGTATTCATTCATTTTTTTAGATAAGTACCAAAAAGAGTATACATTTACCATGATATATCAGTTTTACTTATAATCCCTAATTAACCTAGCATGAACATAAAAGAAGATAGATATAAGTGTCTTAGTCATCACATAGCCGCTTAATTAATCAAAATAAGTTATGTTTTGTACTTCAAAACTCCTTATGATAAGACATTATTTTATGCTAGCCACTTCTTCAATTTATTAGCATTGCTACAACAATTCACAGACTTGAATCTTTATACATGGATAATGCACCCATCTCCTTGGAATAGAGTTCTTAATATGTTGGTTCCCAAATCAATAGATTGTAAAACCCTAAAATTACGCCAGATTCTATTATCAATTTTCACAAGTGATTTGGCCAATGAACAAGAATCAACTAAAAGGGTTAATAAATAGATAGATAGATAGATGGATGGATGGATGGATAGATAGAGATACAAATACATATACATATACAAATAAAGATACAAATACAAATACAAATATAGATACAGATATAGATATAGATACAGATACAGATACAGATACAGATACAGATACAGATATAGATACAGATACATATACATATACAGATACATATACATATACAGATACAGATACACATATAGATACACATACACATACACATACACATACACATACACATACACATACACATACACATACACATACACATACACATACACATACACATACACATACACATACACATACACATACACATATAGATACAGATATATAGATATAGATATAAATATAGATATAGATATAGATATAGATATAGATATAGATATAGAGATAGAGATAGAGATAGAGATAGAGATAGAGATATATGTTTTGTACAAGAAATTGTGTTTGGAGATAAATGATTAGTGGCTTCTTTCCATTGTGCAATGGAGTCAAAATACAAGAGATGTATGTGTTTTTCCTACCAGTTTAAATTTAGATTGTCATGCACTGCCTTGTTTATGATTTGCATAAATGTACAAATGGAAAATTCTAATTATTGTGGCTTATCCAAATGAAGTTAATCCCTTTTTGAAGGAACCAATCAAATAACTACACAAAATAAATAATCTTTGACAAAGCAAATATATAATTTCTATTTTGATTCATATATTTAGACAAATTTCAAATTGGGGACAACCAATTAACATTACTCATATTGAAACACAACACAACAATTGAAACACAAAATTGAATACCAAGTTATAGTGTTATTTTCATTAATTTGCTTCAAAAAGTTCTTTATAGTATGTGCCTATCTCCCAAAAAAAAAATAACTTGATGATGATCCCCTACAATGATTTTGGTTTAATTTTTATAGACAACAAAGGGAGAGACAAGCTTCCAACCATTGCATTCAACTACCCTTTTTCCCAGAACATGAAAAGACATAACTTTTCATTAAAACTTATATTATAAAATATCTTGATTGCAAGGAAGTCGACTTAACTAACAAGGATTAAACATAACATTATGAAACATTTGAGAATACAAAAAAATATGCTGGATTATCTTTGAATATTCAAATAGTGACCCATGACTATATTGAGTCAGGAAAGGTCATATTTTGTGTTGAGCAATATTTGTATTGTATTCATCACTTCCATCTTTAGTCCTGCATGCATTTATAATCCCATTGATTGATTACATAATCCTCTATCCATGTGTTCTATTGTAGTTCTTCCATGTTACTAATGTGCTCTTTCCACCCAGCATCAAGGATGACTCTAGTTTCTACTACAAACTTACTATACCCTGCATTCAAGGATATAAATCTATCCAGTGAGTGGTTAAAATTTTATACATAAATTTGTCCTTTATCTTGCACCAATGTGATGAATTTAGGTACAATTTTATCAAATTGTTTTTCCCATTCCTAAAAATCTCTTATCCTCTTCTCCTTGTTGACTATCTCTGGGGTTGTCTAATATTTGAATGTATGAAAGAACATGATCTTTGTTTGTATTTTTTGTTATTGTGAAACAGTGTACTTATACTCATCAATGAGTATCTTTACCATTTATTTGTAGGAAGAAATTTCAGTGGGGTGCTAGAAGAATTCATTAGGATTTTGCATAACATTCCCTAAGTGTGATATGTAGGTTGACATTCCTCATAGTACAAGGGTTTTAAACCTAGAGAATGATCTTTTATCTATTCACTAGCTTTGACCAAATCACCATAGAACTTGTATACATCACCAATTCTATCAATAACACATTTCACACTATGATTAATGATTTCTTCAAGGACTGAGATAATCTTCATCTTTGCTTTTTCTTCAGTTGTCTCATAAAGTTCTTCATATTCTTGCATTTTACCTACCTGTACATTCTTGATATCCTACATTTCCTGCTAGTAATCATGTCTTTAGGAGTCTCCCTGTCAATAACAACTTGACATAAGGCCATTTCATTATTCATAAGTATTGGAAATTCTTCTAAATACAAAATTATTTTCAATCTTACATTCCCAAGATACAAATTGTTAATTTCTTCATTCATTTTTTATTTTAGTGTTTTGATACTATACTACTTCTACTGACTTTTTCACTTGTGCTTGGGTGAACATTGCAGAATGCATTAGTATAGTGGCTGACTATAAGGTCATAGTATCCTTCAAAGTCATGAAAATTACAAATCCTCCCATTTACCAAACCACATCTAACAACTTTAGCTTATCTTTGTTCTTGTGACTCACCTAAACAATAAATGTTTCAAGCTTAGGATTATATCATGAGATTTCTATTCCTTGATCTAAATCAAACTCAAATACCAATAGAGGATCTTCCTAGTTTCTTACTTGATCTAATAAAAACAATATCTGGGATGATTAACACATTACTGTCCTTTAACATGCTAACATTTATTTCATCAATTTTTAACTCTTTAAAATTTCTTTTCACAAGCTCATCATATTGAAACCTATCAACCCCCATTATTTTTATTTGCAAGTTCTCATAAAAAAATTTCATTTTAATTTTAATCCAAAAATGTTTAAACTCGTGAGAATTAATAAAGTTATCATTAGCCAAGAATCTCATAGAGACCACCACTCCTCATCATCATTTTCTCCTTCAAGGATTTTTCCTTGCAAATTAGCCATGTTTAATGGTGCTTTAGGCACATCCTCTTCTTGGTGATGTGATAGGGGGCCCTATTCATTTTCATTATAGTCCTTCAACCCGCTTAACACACTAGCCACTTCATCAACATCCCTAGTTCCTTCTGGCACATCTTGTATTTAAATAAGGGGATGAGCATTTTTTCGTTATTTCTTTAAAGGTGGTTGCACTGGAGAAGGTGAAGATTCATGTACTGAAATGACATCATAAGGTGGTTTTGTAATCACAATTCCTTTAGGTCTCCTAACCTGTTGTTTTAATGGTCTAATTTTTTTATCCTTTGGCATATGCATAGACTTACTATATATTTTATCTAAGTTATTAATCATCAAATTTATCATTTCTATTGGATCTATTATTTCTACATAATATCCTTGAAAAGAGGGATCCCAATCTCTTGTGGCTTGCTCCCTTTTCATCAAAAGATCTCAATTCTTCTTCTTTTTTATAATATCTGGAATATCCTCACAATTTCTAATAACATCTTCATCCCAATCAACATGACGGTAAAAGACCTATTTGTCATATTTTGGAATTGTAACATACTCAACAACACTAACAAGATACTTGGGATGGCTGGAGCGGGAGTTGGTGCAGGTAAAAATTTGAACAATGGTTTGGGCGGGAAACTTGGTTCCTCTACCAGGGCCCCTACTCGAGTTGCGGGTCATCCTGCAAGAATCTTGAATGTGTCAGAAGACAAAGAGAAAGATGATGAGTCTTCGAGACAGACAGACGTTAGTGGGTCTTCGAAGCTTCAGGACCCACATGGTGATAGTGCTTCCCCAAACCCAGGGGGGAGCTACTATTCCTACCAAAGGAGACAAAAAGGGTGAGGCATCTGGGCCTTTGACTAGTGAGGAGGGAATAAATGGTGTGTCAGTGGCTTCTGAAAAACCTTGGGTGGCGTTGTTCGGTAAGAAGCCTTCTGGAAAATCTTCCCTTCCTGAAGCTAATAATATTTTTGATAGTACAAAGGGAGATTTTGCCATTTTTATCCCCGATACTGTGATTGATCACTCTGTATCACAAATGGACCTTATGTTGGTTGGAAAATATGCTGGGGTAAGACCGAACATAGACTATGTTCATCAATTCATCCAAAGAAGATGGTTCCTAAAAGGGCAAGTGGACATAGCTGCCATGCCGAAAGGATTCTTCTCATTCTCCTTCACCAATGAGGAAGACATGACTAAAGCTTTGTGTGGAGGAACCTGGGTTATGGGTAAGTCATCCTTGGCTTTGTAGAAATGGGTTCCTAACATGGACTTGAGAGATTCTTTCCTAGAATGGGCCCCTATTTGGGTGATTCTTCATGGGCTCCCCTTAGAATATTGGAATGAATGTGTCTTCAAAGGTGCAGTGGGGGTTTTTGGGGAACTTATGTCTCTAGATCCGGCTATGGCGTCAAGATCACGGCTGGTCTTTGCCAAAATTTGTGTCAAAGTAAGTAAATCTACTGATCTTCCTACCTCCATAGACTTGGTTTCTAAAATGGGAAAATGGAAACAAGCGATTGAGTATGAATCTGTTCCTTTTGCTTGCTTTATTTGTAAGAAATATGATCATTGGTCTAAAAAGTGCCCTTTGAAAGTTCATAAGAAAAAAGAGGAAGAACCTATTGCTAAAAAGAAAGATTTGACAAATGCTATCTCGAAACCTAAAAATTCTTCTAAAGATTCCTTAGTATCAGTGAAGCCTAGCTTCATTAATACCTGAGCCAAGATTGGTTCCAGATGAGCATACAACTGAAAAAGATGAAAAAGGAAGTAACTTAGAAGGTAAAGACCCTGATGCTTTGGATAAGGATCAGTCAAAAGGAAATAGTCAAATATTATTTGCTGATGCCAATTCGGAAAAGTTTTTTGAGGACAATAAATTATCTCCTTTGTTGGATGCCGACTTTGTTCTGGAAGAGATTAATCAAGGGGGAGAGATTTTAGTTCCTGAGAGGGAGGAGGAAAACTTGTTAGTGCTTGAAGAGCTGGTCCTAGATGACAACTCTTTTATCCCCACCCAGATTGAAATTGATATAATTGAGGAAAACCCTATGATTCCTCAAAGGGTTAAGGAAAACATTGAAAATTTTGAAGATTTTAGCTAGGTGGAGGTTCTGGAATCCACAACTAAGGTGGAATCCAATCATGAAATGAGTGGTAATAACATAAATAAGTCCCTAGACTACCTTAAGGTCATCTCTCACATCAAGATTAAAGAGGTTGGGCAGAGCGAGGCCAATCTCGTACTTTTGCTGAAGGAATTAAGACTAGAAGCCAAAAAAGTGATGTTGGGAAAGCTAAGGCTGGACCAGGAAGAAAACAAGCTAAAGTTGGCAAAGAGCAAGAAAGTTGGCAAAACATTGCAGATGGTAAACAGAGAACCATACCAGAGGCTTTTTCCCCAAATAAATTATGAAGATAATCTCTTGGAATATAAGGGGGTTGAATGTACCCCACAAAAAAGACATTCTTAGAAATGTTGTCAGAGATTATAAACCTAATATTCTACTTATTCAAGAAATGAAAATGAGTAAAGAAAAAGTAGAAAAACTTAAGTTTTTTCAAAAGTCTGGTGTTAGTAGTTCAAGTTCGGCTGGGGCCTCAGGGGACACTGCTATTTTTTGGAACTAGAAGACCATTAATGGGGTGATTGTTGCTGAAGACCCCAATTTGATAGCTGTCAGACTGATGAATACCAGAGATAACTTTAGTTGGGTTATCACTAATATTTATGCTCCTAATGCTAAAGCTAACAGGGCTAAGTTCTAGAAGAATATTTCAAAGAAAAGGAATAACTTCAAGAATGAAAACTGGCTTCTCATGGGGGATTTCAATACCCCTCTTATGGATAGTGAAAAGTATGGGGGTATCCTATCCCAAGATGATAGTAGAGCTGATTTATTTAACTTTATCAATGATGAAGGTCTGATAGACCTTGACCTACAAGGTTTGAATTTTACCTGGTCTAATCAGCATGTTGGCCCTTAGAATATTCAAAGTAAGTTGGACAGAGCTCTTATATCTCATGATTGGATATCTAGTTATAAATGTACTCTGTCCTCCTCTCCTAAAGCTGGCTCTAACCATCATCCTTTACTGTTGGAGATCAACCCAATTTCTAATCCTAAATGTTTTCCTTTTAGATTTGAGAAGATGTGGCTAAGCCACCCTAATTTTGAGAATTGCATTTCAGAGTGGTGGAACATTAAGGTGGATGGCACAGCTATGTTCAAAGTCACCAAAAAATTTAGAAACTTAAAGGAAAAAGTTAAATTATGGAACAAAGATGTTTTTGGTGACATCTTTAAATAGAAGAATAAAGCCAAAGCTGACCTTGTTGCTATTCAAGACAATATTCAAACTCAAGGCCTTTCGGATTCTCTTAAGTCTGAGGAACAAAAGGCTCTTGTCATCTACCACCATCTGATCTCTAAAGAGGAGACCTACTGGCATCAAAGATCTAGGATGATTTGGCTTAAGGAAGGGGATAGAAACACTAAGTTTTTCCACCTTACTACTCTCAAACACAGGGCTACCAACCGAATAGCTAAAATTGCTATGGATAGGGCTGAGATTCATAAAGATGATGATATAAAGATAGTTGTTGTTAACCATTTTTCTTCTCTTCTTTCGATGGATGGAGCTCTGGATAGAGATTGTCAAGAACAATTATTGGATTCTATCCCTAGAATTGTTAACTCAGATCAAAACAGGGTGCTTCAGGTGATCCCTTCTTACAAGGAGATTAAGGATGTTGTCTTCTCTTTTGAGAGAGATAAGGCCCCTAGCCCAAATGGTTTCCCCATGTTTTTCTTTCAAAAGTTATGGCTTATTGTGGAGAAGGATGTTTCTAATGCTATGAAGGAGTTTTTTGGTTGTAGGCATCTTCTTAAAGAGATCAATGGAACTTTCCTTGCCTTAGTTCCTAAGATAGCTGGGGCTCACTCATTTGACCAATTCTAGCCTATTAGTCTATGTAACTCATTTTATAAGATCTTTTCTAAAATCTTGACAACCAGACTCTTGGTTATTCTACCTCTGCTGATTGCTCCTCAATAGAATGGTTTTGTTCCTAGTAGGAAGATTCTAGACTCGGTGGTGCTAGTTCATGAGAATATCCACTCAGCTATGAAAGGGAATAAACAAGGTTTTATCCTTAAACTTGATCTTGCTAAAGCTTATGACCGGGTTGATTGGAATTTTGTGTCTGATTCTTAAGCAATTTGGTTTCAATGAAAGGATCACCCATATTATCTATCAACTGATATCTGCTGCCTCCTTTGTTGTTTTAATCAATGGATCCCCTTCCAAATTCTTCAAAAGCTCCAGAGGTCTCAGACAAGGAGACCCTATCTCACCTATTCTGTTCACTTTGCTGGTTGAAAGCATGGGGAGGTACTTCCAAGCTTTGGTTTCTAAGGGTATCATTCTGGGTCGTAGACCCTCTTCTAGACCCTTAGTTTTCTCTCATGCTCAGTTTGTGGATGACACCATCACCATGGGCACATCCACGCTCAAGGAAGCCAAAGCCTTTAAATTAGCTCTGAATCTCTATACTAAAGGTACTAGTCAGCTCATTAACTGGTCTAAAAGCACTCTATTTTTTATAAACACTCCAGAGGAAAGGCAACGTAAGATAGCTGGTATCCTTGAATGCAGCATAAGTCATTTCCCTTTTACCTATTTGGGTCTGCCTTTAGGACTTAATATCAGTGACTCTTTTTGGAACCAGATGGTGGAGAGATTTTTTAAAAAGATGGTTGGTTGGAAAGGAGTTGTTTTGTCTCAGGCTGGGAAAATAACCTTAATCAAATCTTCTCTTCAAAGCCTTGTGGTGTATGCTATGAGTTTATTCAAAATGCCTTCCAAATTTGTGGATAAACTTGACTATATCCTAAAATGTTTTCTGTGGTTTGGGGTGGAGGAAAGAAACCATATACCCCTTATAGCTTGGGAAAGAGTGTGTAAACCCAAGTCTTTGGGGGGCTTAGGTCTTAGACCTATTAAGATTATGAACAAAGCTCTCTTGGCTAATCAAATATGGCATATTTATGAAGACCCTAAGGACTGGAATACTATTTGTAAACATAAATATCTCTATGACATCCCAACTATTGACTAGTTTCTTTCTAGCCTAGAGAAAGTGGAGGGCTCTATTTTTTGGAGAAATATCAATGATGCAAGAAGTGTGGCTAATAAAGGAAAGGCTTGGAGGTTAGGAAATGGATCCAGTATTAACTTTTGGGAAGATCCTTGGCTATTTGAAAAACTCCTGAAAAACATTTTTAACATCCCTTAGGATATCATAAGATGTTCCTCTATTGTTGGTCTCAAAGTGAAAGATTATTGGAGAAACAATTGCTGGGTGAAGTTGGCTAGATTTAACCCTGCTTTCCATGAAATCGACAAGGCCCTCCTAGATCAATGTTGTAACACTGATAAGGAAGATACTCTTATATGGGGCCCCTCCTCAAGTGGAAAATTTTCTATGGCGTCTGCTAGCTCTATTCAATTTGAGGTGCCTAAGGAAATCCCTTTTTGGGCAAAGATATGGGACAAGAATCTCACCCCCAAAATTGAGATTTTCTATTGGATCTTTGTTCAAAACAAAGTGCTCATTAACAATCTTAAGAAAAGGGGATTTATCATGCCGAATAGGTGTAGCCTTTGCAAGGAGGCTAAAGAAGATACTAATCATCTCTTTTTGCATTGTCCTTTTTCTCAGCAGGTTTGGTCTTTCTTTTTGCAGGAAAAAGCTTTATGCTGGATTTTCCCATCTTCTATTCAGGATTTCTGCCACCAATGGAACTATCCAAGTGATAAAGCTAGGGACAAACATTTGTGGACTCTGGCTGCCCCTCATATTGCTTGGAATCTTTGGAAAGAAAGGAATAATCACATATTCCAGGACAAAATCAATACCCCTACTATGGTGTATGAGAAGGCTTATAATGGTATGCAGGAGAACTTGAGCAGAATCATCTAGCATTCTAGGAATAATGGGAACTACCTAAGTAAAAATAATGATTGTGATAATACTGTGTGGGCTGCCCCCCCCCCCCCGATGGATGGATTACGATAAATTTTGACGGTGCTGCTAAAGGCAATCCTGGCCCTACGGGGTGCGGGAGTTTTATCAGGGATTGGAATGGTAATGTTATTGCAACCATTGTTGTTCCTCTAGGAACTCAAAATAATCACTTAGCTGAGGCTTCAGGAGCTTTCTATGGTTTATAGCTTGCCAGTAAACTCAATTATAAAAAAATATGGGTGGAAGGCGATTCATTAAACATCATTAATTGCCTTAATGGTAAATCTCCTCCGTCCTGGACAATTGATAACATTATATCTCAAGCAAAAGATATCATTGCTAAGTGTACGGGGATTTATATAACCCATGTGTACCGTGAGGGTAATGTCGTGGTGGATAGCTTGGCTAACATAGGGGTTAAGGCTGCTGAGGTCATCACCTAGGACATCGAGGATAATATTAGGGAGGACACTAAATCTCATATTTATTATGACAAAATCCATCACAAACAAGGAAAGATTGGAAATCATTAATGAGACTCGTCTTGGCTATACGAAGTCTAACGGTAATTATGAGAAAGTATGGAACAGATTTTCAAGTAACATTATTATTAATAGTTCGCACATTTTCTGGGCTCTACATTATAGCAACTTGTTCAACAAGGATTGCGATTCTGATAATCTCAGCTCTAATATTTCTGATAGCTTGGCTTTCCTGAACTTTGCAATCATGGGGGGTGATCTGAAGTGTGAAGAACCAGACAACTACAACAAACTCAAGGAACCTAACATGGAGATGGTCTGGCACAAACTAAAAAAAGGAGGAGCGACCCCTTATTTGGAAAAGCTACATGGCTTTGATAAGGAGGTGACTCAAAAATTTGTTGAAGGATGGAGAGACAATACTGTCACCATTGAAGGGAGGAAGTTGGAGATTACTGTGGAGCTTATTGCTCATGTTATGGGGATTCCCAATTATGGTTAGAAGTTTTATAGGGATCGAAAGGTTTCAGAGAGTGTGGCTAAGAAATTCCTGAAATCTATGAAAGAGAAGGCCGCCTTTGCGGAAGGCAAGGTTAATGGCTACATGGAAACTGTCATGATCAAGGAGATTTGGCACCATGTTCTGCAAGTTGTAATGGAGTACTTTACCCTCAATGGCTGCTTCACTTGTGCTCACTGCCATCACTTCATGTTCCTTAACCACTTCAGATACAAGGACACCATTAACATTCCTTTCTATCTGTACTCCTCTCTGGTTAAAAGCATAAATGAGCATAAGGGGTCTCCTAAGAAGGTTGTCAAGCATGAGGGTTTGATTTTATTAATTTATGAGCATATGAAGAAAACCATTCCTACCTCCAACTCTATTCCCTCTTCTGGTAAGAATAAAAAGAGCCCTAATCCTAAGGCTAGGTCGACCAAGCAGAAGGCGGAGGACAATTTGGGCAGTAGCTTGAAGAAAATTTGTTCAGATGCTACTAAGGAGGGGGATTACTCTGAGAATTCAGAAACAAAGGATTCTGAGGATGGGGACTCTAACATTGCCCAGGAGAATAAAATCCCTAGCAAGGGTGAGGAAGAGACTGATGATTCTGAGGCTTTTTCTAAGCAAGACAAGCACAAGGAGGAAACTAACAGTGAGAACTTGGCTGAGGATAAAAAAGAGGAAACTAGGGATGGGGATCAGATGAATAATGATGCTAATATTCAAAGCACGGTTGATTCTCAGAGACTGGGAGATGAGACTGAACCTCTTTGCAACAAGGAGAAGGATACTACCACTGGCAATGATGATAATGTCATTGCTGAAGCTGAGGACCCCAATAATAAAACATAGAAGACTACAGTTGAGGAGAAAGGTAAAGATCTGGGCGAGGCTATTTTTGAAGGCACAAGGGGGCATAATTCTCATAGCCTTGAAGACCTGGTTGACAAAGCCATCTAGTACGTAGAGAATCAGAAGAATGATCGAGACTTCAATAAAGAGGAGGTTCCCATTCTGAGTGATTATGTTGAAGGTATGAGGCATGACATGCCTATATCTCAAGACTCAAAGGACAATAATCAGGAGGGTAGCAAGGATTTGAGTGAGTGTAAGGCTAGAGAGTCCACCATCAAGCTCATTTTTTAAGACTTCAATGATAAAGAAGAGGTGACTACTGGTGTTTTGCAGACGGCCAAAGCCGAGGCCCTGTAGTCTTTCAGATTCAGTAAGTGGTGTTTTCATGAAATTAAAAGGCTCCATTTAAAATGTAGAAAGCTTGAAGCTAACAATGACATCCTCCAAGAGAAGGTGGATTCTCTTCTCAAAGAGAGGGGCTTCTAATTCCCCTACTAACCTGATGGAAAGAGTGGATAAAATTGACAATACTCTTATCAACATTCTCCAGCACAGTAAGGATAGTATGAAGGCGTCTAGTACTAACCTTAAAGCTCTGGTTAATTTATTGGATAATGCTTCTAAGGATGATACTGAGGGTAAGAATGTTCATCTTCTGGACAGTGGTGGCCCCAGTTCTTGGACCCGTGGAAAGAAGAATTCTCCTAAGATCAAGAACAATCTGGATGAACTGAAAAGTGTTATTGGTAGGATGGATAACATCCAAGCCAAGATGGAGAAAATGTTGGATGATAAAGCTGGGATTCTGGATGTGGATGCTTAACCTGGTGCTCCTACTGGTGTTTTTTTAATCTCTGCTATCTTTTTGGCTGGTCTTTTGTTGTTTTGCTAGCTTTGTAGCCCCTAGTTTGGGCAGTTCGTTGTTGTTGGTCTTTTTTGTTATCTATGCCTTATATTTTTGATCTATTGAAACTTAAGTTGTAAAGGGTTTCAGGTCCCTTCAAAACCTATTTTTCCAGTAATCAGAACATGATGGTAAACAACAATGTTAGTAAGAATATCTCATCTTATATAATGTGTATGACCCTTATGATCAAAATACCTCGTTATTGAAGATTTCAAACATTATTTCCTCAACTGCACTTGGATAATTTCTAGAGTATCAAACCCAAAAGATAGATCATAAAATTAATTCATTTGTGGTAGAAAATTTCCTTTCTTCTATCTATACATTAGATCCTTGTCCATCCACATCATGTGTTGCTTAAACTCTAGGAAAGCTAGTCTTGGGAAAATAGTTTGTAGTAAACAATGAGGGGCTAGTGGGCACTCAATCCTCATGATAGTACAATCACTAAATAAAAAGAAGTCACCAAAATTATGAGTGTGGTCTTTCTCAAGCCTATTGTCTTGAGGTCTTAATAGTTGAATGATTTTCGGTGGTGGCCTAGTTAGAATAACAAAAAATTGAGTCATAATCTCCATCACAAAGCATTTATGAAATATGAGGTAATCATTAATTTTGAACATCTACTATCCCACATATAACACCACATTTGGATTGGAAACCTTCTTTGATTATTCTCCTTCTCCAAACCCAATTGGGTGTTCCATCTATCCTTGTTTTGGTATAATATAAAGTGATAGGCAAGAGAATAGTGCTTGAAATTAATGTGGAATGTGTATTTTCTTACTTGTAAATAGATTCACATGAAAGCCATGCATTAACTTATTAGAAAATTCATACTCACTATTAACCTCGGGGAGTTGGATTCTTATTATCAACATCATCATATCCACTGCTATTTCTTCTTCTCAAATTTTCCTTGATGTAGTAGTTGACACTAGGCATGATATGTCTAGTTGATGACATATGTTTCAATTTTTTCAAGAGGAAATGACTCAATGAATAGGAGATGGATTCTTCTACTATCTGATTCTTTCTTTCTAAACATCAAAATTTCATCTCTTCTATAGGTTCTCTTTAACTTTCAATATTCAATTTCTACCTTTTCAAGGCTGATTTGAGTTAGGGTTTGTCTATTTAACATAAAACACTCCATGATGTTGCATTTATCTAGTACAACCAAGGATGAATAATATTGGATTTGATGAGTAAACAATCCATAACTCCCAAGAACACATGCACACAAACACCTGTCATAGAAAGAGAGAGAATCAAGAAGCTAGAGAGGCCTGAACGCATGGATCCATGAAAGAGGAGACATTCTTGATGTGCAAAAACAAAAGTTGCAATTAAATAAAATGAATGTTTCTCAATTTGTTACAAAGTTATGAAAACAAGAGAGATCAATCCTTATAAAAGGAGATAAAAACCCTAAAAGGGTGAACAAACCTAGGTTTCATGATAATAATTAATAAAGTAATTAATTATTATATGCCTAGAGTTTATCTTAAGCAAAAAGAGATAATAAGTGACTTAGTAATTAAATCAATATGATTTAATTAATAAGTAAACACTTTATTACTCTAACACCCCCCTTAAGATAAACTTTGGGAGAAGCTAAAAACCTAGAAACAAAACAATTGAAAGCAAATGGGTCCCAGTAACAAAAGGCCTGATCAGGTACCTAAGTACAAAAGTGAGTCTCTGAAAAGTGAAGAAATAGAGAAAACCACATGGGAAAAATTCTACTCCAAAAAGAGACGAAGACTAGTCTGAAGGACTAAAAAAGCCTCCAAAACTGGGAATGTTCCAGAAAATAGGAACAAGGATGAACATGTACAACATCACTAAAGCAAGAAGCTACAAACTCTGTCAAGAAGTAACTACTAATTTAGAGATCCTCCACTAAAATATGACTAGGTAGATAAGACTGTAATTTGCATGAGTGCCCTCAAATAACACTACTCAAATCAGGAGGCAAACAAAGGTAAACAACTAAAGTCGAAGATACAAAATACTGTAATCTGCAAGAGTGCCCTCAAATGACACTACTCGAATCAAGAGGCAAACAAAGGCAAACACCTGAACTAAAAAATAAAAATGGCATAAAAACACCAAAAGTCTGAAGAGTTGATCAATCAAATCTAGAAGAGTGCGTCCAAAAATAGGAAATCAAGAGTGTTCATATGGTAAATGATCCATCTCACTAGAATGCATAAGTACCTAGCCACTACATCCACCTAGTACATAGAATCAAATACTGAATACATATCTCACACTATCAAGCCAAGGAAGCAGTAGAACCAACAGTAGAAACTCCCCATAATGATGATAGGGGAGTAATGATAGGTACACTAAAAAGATCATCCAATATGAACTGCATGATGAAAAAGAATCTGAAACATCAAAGGTGCAGAGAGAGTACAAACACATATAGAGATACTTGAGGCTAATGTCTTTGGAGGAATGCTCACATGACAAAAGTAGATGGAAAAAAAAGGCAAACCTCAAGCCCCCCCAGCACTTTATAACGGAGTGCGAGTACAAAGAGCATGAACATGTGCAAGATCCTATACATGCAATAGAATGACACTTTATCTCAGTGTGTGTGCATAAAAAATGCTACAAAATTGAAGTATACATTGCTCAAAGAACACTAAAGGCTGTTGAAACAAAATAACAGCCAAAGATGAGCCATCCCTCAAAGGGAAGAGATCCTAGGACCTGAAACATCCAAGATATCCACTAGATTGCAAAAATGCAAGAAACTGAATAAAATATACCTAGAGAAAAATCTGTAAAAATGACTCATAGCACTGGAAAGGTCTAAGAACAAGCTTTCCAAAAATATATCATTTCCCAAAACAGAGTCCGAATGCACATGATAGAGCTCCCAGAGTGCAAAAATGAACATCTGGCTTTGATAGTAAAAAAACACCATCAAAAAAGAAAATTCAAAAATTCAAACCTCCAGATCTGGATAGAGCTTAGAACCAACTTTCCAACAATATCTCATTTGCTCGATTTTGACACCATATGCTCAAGTTATGAGCAAAAAACCATAGGTATGCTGAAGGGCCCAAAAATGGTGTAGAAGAGTGTTAATGCATGCTGATGTCAGCAAATGACAGGCTTAAAATTGATGAGTAAACAATCCACAACTCTCAACAACACTTGCACGCAAACACCTATCACAAAAAGAGAGAGAAGCAAGAAGCTAGAGAGGCCTGAACGCATGGATCCATGAAAGAGGAGACATTCTTGACGTGCAAAAATAAAAGTTGCAATTCAATAAATTGAATGTTCCTCAATCTGTTACAAAGTTATGAGAATAAGAGAGATCAATCCTTATAAAAGGAGATCAAAACCCTAAAATGGTGAACAAACCTAGGTTGCATGATAATAATTAATAAAGCAATTAATTATTATATGTCTAAAGTTTAGCTTAAGTAGAACGAGATAATAAGTGACTTAGTAATTAAATCAATATGATTTAATTAATAAGTAAACACTTTATTACTCTAACAAATAATCCAATAGATCCTAATTATTCTTAAGGCTTCATGATAATGTTGTGCCCATAATATAATTAGGTTAACATATTAGGCACAACTAACTTGGCTAGGTCTAAATTATAGGGGTTAAATCTTGGAAAATTTTCATTCCTTCTCATATTAAAGAAAAAAATTTCAACTAAACTTTGGTATATCAACATCTCTACAACCCTTACACTTATCTCTAAATGTATACTTGTAACCATCATCAGCTGAATTGGGAAGGTTATCTTTGATAGACTATTGTAGAGGTCTCTTTTAGGATTTGGGGGCAAAGGATTCACTATTCTAACTACTCAATTATACTTTTTCACCCTTTTTACCAACTATTTTTCCTTTTAGGTGCCATTTATACAATTTGACTTATTCCTTTAGCTACTGTTCGTCTATATTCTCACAAAGCAAATAAACCAAACAATCTATAATGCAAATCAACTTCTTAGAGGAAGAAGATAACTTATAAATTTTTTAGCTTTTTGAAAACTTTAATTTGACCTCAAACTCCTTCCTCAAGTCATCTTGAGCTTTGTTACTAAAATTTTTTGCATGCATAGTGAGAAAAAGTAACAAAATTCTTGAATTTATTAGCTCCTAAAACCATCAACTTTTCCATGAATGCTACTTAATGTTCAAGTCTCCTTACTGTTGACCTGCCATTGCCTTTTCCAAATTGAGAGGTAATGTGGTAACTTCTAGCAGTTTATTGCCATACCATGCACATAGGTTGGCATCCTTACAAGAGTACAGTGTACACTTTAGACTTCTTATCAATCACCACAAACCCATAAACACTAGAACTACTCCTTGCGAGACTACGGTGTACGACCTTATATGCATGTTTAAGATAAAGATACAAGAATGCAACATGGATATGATGGAATCTTTGACACAATGAGGGTACTAACAAAAGATTTTTGGTCTTAAAATAGAAGTTACAGGGGAATAAAGGTTCTATTATAATGAATTTATGGGTTTAGGGCTTATCAAATTAGTAAGGCCAATTTTACAAGTTCCAACACACCTATCAAATCAACAATGGTGGAGCATGGAAGGGAAGACTCTATAATTCACACCTAATTTAATTATCATTCAAAATTTTGAAAGAAGAGAGATAATTATTATTGGGATGGTTGATTGTGCATCTTAGTTATATAACTTTTAGATTTTTCACTTGATGATAGTTTTGATCTATTAGTTGTTGATCACACTACTAGTGTGAATTTTTGTTTCGAGAAGAATTTTGGTTACTTAAACTTGGGTATTCTCACATTAGATCTAGTTCTTGAACCTTCCATTCCTTCTCCTTCATTTACAATTACTTTTGAGGATACTTGTGTTGCTACATTTATGACTACTTGTGATTCAGTATAGGAGTATCTACATCATTTTCTAGATCTAGCTCCATGGGATGACTATCGAACACACATTGCAAGTTTTTTGTGAAGTCTCATATTTCAAACTCAGGAGACACTATTCATGATATTCATCATCTCTTTGATGAAGTTGATTTTTCTTCAATTTTTTAGGAACCTTTTGATCCTCTTATTCATATTCCACATGATCATTCATCATTATTTGACATGAGTGTGGATACTTTTGAGGAGCATTTGGAGGAGACAAGTTTATCTTTGGAGGAGATATCAAAGTATTTGATTATTGTTCTACATACATCTCTACTAGTTTCTGAATGGCCATCTTTATCAATGTATCCTAGAACACCTGGTTTGAAAGTGACATATTTTTGAATACACATGGAGACACATGACTAGTTTTCAAAAACCTCATACATTTTGCACATTCTTCCTTCATATTCCCTTCTAGAATGAGAATACATCATTGATACATCTTTGGCTTTGTTTCTTCCCATGGGGAGGAACTTTGTTTGATGATTGTAGTCCATCATCTATATTCAATTCTAAACATCAGCAATTGGTATAATTGCCTCCTTGAGGGAAGGTCACATAGTCTTTCTTATCCTTTAGAACTATTTTGGAGGGGATTTATTCCTTGCATGAGAATATTTTTTGTGTTGGAAACTTATTTTATTTTCTCTCTTTTGGGGAGGAGTTTTGTCCCATAGGGTTTTCTCCTTTCTCTATTTGTGAGAGATTATTTTGTACATGGGTAAATAACAAGGCTTTGTATCTAGGACCCATCTTTGTATCTTTTCATCCACCTAAGCTACACTTAAAATGGGGTGTTAGTGTAGTTTCTTACTTTCATTATGTTAGTAGGGAACATTTATTTGTCCTCCACAGGTTATTAATATTTCTTAGGTTATATTAGAATCTAGTTAGGATGAAAACAAATGGAATAATTCTTTAATAACATGTGTCACTCACACCTAACTTTTGGTAGTTGAGTCTCCCATCCCCTTTTGGATTTATTTGCTACCTCTCATAAATGTTTGTTTGTCCCTGTCTAAGTATGCATAACCATGTAATCTAGATCTTATCAAGTAGGTAATTCTCCCACCTATTTTGGGCACATGGGAATCATTGCTTCTCTTGAAATTATATGCCTATATATTTCTATGTAATCAACCCTCACCTCTCCCTATGCTAAGTTCACTAGTTCACTTTTTCATGAGTGCCAAGGGAGTGCTAAGTCTTGTTCATCTCTTGATTGTAGTCTTGCTTTCCTTCAATTATTTTGATCTTGGATGGCTTCATAGTTGAATCTAATAGTTATATGGAATATGATCCATATATATGTGAAAAAATTTCCTTCATGCTAATATTTAAAAAATTGTTGCAAATTAGATGGAAATGCTCCCATAACATACAACCACAAAAGTGCAAGAAGTATATTATATATTAATTTTCTAGTCATCTCATGGAAAATTGTGTCTAATGCATGTTGTCCAACTTTAATGGAACTATAGTAACCAAAGAAGATATCAACATGTTATAAAATCCTGTAGTCGTGAGATTATATGAGCAAATAATATAAACTAGTCTACATTTATTTGTTTTAAACATTCCTCTATTCACATGTTAACATTGGATTCAAACTAACAACTATGAATTATTAAATGGTTTCTTCACCACATTCTTTTAAGAAATGCAAAGATGACACTCCCTTAAGTACTCTCTTAGGTGGAATCCTTCTATCCTCAAAAGATATATTATGACTACCTAAGTGGACAACTTTTTCTATCAAATATGCAAGTAATTATGGATTAGGATTAGTTCAACTTCTATCTTTTACAAGGTCATTTGCATTAAAATATCTATAAAAGTATAGTGTACACACCATAGTTCATAGAGAAATTTTAGTTTGACTATTTTTGCATATATTAAATAATACCACACTCCTTTGTTTTAGATGAATCTTGAGGTGTAAGAGGTAAATCAAGGGAATTGGAAGCTAGGATAGGTGTTGCTAAATTAGAATGTTATCCTCTTCCTCAACTTGTATGAGTAAGTCCTACACGATAGTAATTATGTGAATCATGAATGACATGAAAAAATAGATTTAAGAGACACATACTTGGCACAATAATAGATGAACTAATATCAAAAGATATACTAAAAGGATTCATGAATAGGTCAATACTATTATCATGTGAATTAGGCCTATAAAAGTATGCAATAAAAGTATAAGAAGAACTAGTAAAAGAAGCACAAACCAAAAGAGATAAATCAAACAATTATAAAGATCTATCATATAAATTTAATTGAAACTCTTTTATCAAAAGAACTTGTAATCTTCATGTATATATATGTATTTAGCAAAAAAGGTTCCACATGTAAGGATGCATTGCTAGTTCTATTCAGTGTGTAAACTTCTTCACTAAGACATATAATATCATCATTCAATATAGCAAAAAAATTAAGGTGTCAAGAAAATCTACATGAGAAGCCAATAAAGTATCTTCAAGCACATGCCACCATCATGTAAAGCAGAAAAAATTAAAGAGTAATCCTTCATAGACTCAACATGGGATGTGAAAGATTGATCATCAATATGCTTTTGATCATGTGTGAAAAGTAGCATAAAACACATTAATCTAAAGAACTAACATGACATGTAAGAAATGTATCATAAGGAGGTACACTAATGTCATGCTTAGGCAAATCACATGAAAGATTCTTGCCTAATATATGATAGTCATTGTTAAAAGAAATATAATCATCATGTAATGTGAGAATAAATGAACTAAGCATCTCTAAAAACATAATGTAAGCTCTAATCTAATCAATGAAATAGGGAAAATGCAGTACATGACAAAATAACATCCATATAAAAGGAAGATGCATATCGTAAGCATAAGATTTAAGAAGTATATCAAAGATAGATGTGCCATATGATTTAAAATTGTGTAAATTAGGGCTTAAGGGTTTTGACAAACTACTAAACCAAGTAGCAATATAGAAACCCAAACACAAAAGAGTAATATTCCTTTATTAACATACAAAAAAATTTACTACAGTGGGAGTATCTTTATTAACATACAAACAAATTTACTACAGTAGGAGCATAGGATACTATAATCAATTAAAATTCAATATTCACACATGCCTTCTTACATGTGTTGACATTCAAGCCTTACATAATACATTGATTTCAACCAAACAACTTCCTAACCTTCATATTGAAATCATTCTTCAAAGAACTTAAAAACTACAAACGATTACTCCAAATGAGTTGAAATCCATCTCATAAGACAATATGACAGAGATGGCATGGACACCCATATTTTGATAGGTTATATGGCATTCCAATCATTTATTGGCTCAAGAGATCCACTTTGCAAGTCATAATAATCATTTTTGACACCTTTTGTTATCATTTAGTGGAGAAATCCTAACCTTCTAGATTTTTTTTAAACTTGAGGGGTTTCTAGAGGCTTCATCATCACCTAAATATCTTTCCCTTCTTTGATTATAGGGAAATAAGATCTATTATCCTATATTGTGAGAACCCAAGGAGGTTTTGGATGTATCCCCACTACATGTAGGAAGCCCCACTTTTTGTCGATCATGTATGCAATAGTGTTTAAAAGGATATTAATGAAATTTGAGGGGCATTGAGATATATTTGACATCATTTGATATTTTTTCAAGTTTGGGGTGAGTATAGGTTTTGAAGAAGGATGTTAGTCCACAAGGACTTAGTGGGGAATCAAGGAAAACTAAAACATCAAGAAAGGCCCACATATTTAGTTATTGAACAAAGCTCCACATTGCATAACTTGGTCAATTTTGATCAAAACTTTGCCAAATTTGAATTGTGAACACCCATGTGGCCCCTCTTCAAGATGAAGTCACTACTTGGTTGTGAAACAACTAGAATTCTTCAAAAATGGATTATCAACTCTTCGACCAATCAAAACATGGAAGCAAAGAAAACAACATGCACTATATTTTTGGTCGATGTAAGATTACTTGTGAATCTACATGCTCCCACATAAAAAAAAAATTCATAATCTAAAATTAATACATGTAAAAAAGTGATGGACTAAACCCTAATAGATGCCATAATGAGAGGATATCTTAGGGTGGTTAGGATGGGAAAAAAGACTAGCCTTTGTGTATAACTTGAACCCTAATTGAAACAAGAAAATATGACCAAATCTTTAGTAAGGCTAAATGTATGTAAAAAAATAGAGCAATGCAAGATTGAAGATGGAGAGAAGAAACCATAGAAGAAGGTTAAGAGGTGCAACATCAAATGGGTTCACCACATCCTAAGAAAATGAGTTGACTTGATATTAAATTTTAAAAATAATTTTAAAATAAATATAATTAGCCCCTTCACCAAATATGACACAAAGAATAAGAGAGATCTATAGTTAGAATATCTTGGGATAAAGGCTTGCTAATGTTAGATTATTAATCATCTAAAAGTCAGAATTTATTTGTTGAATCTATGAAGCAACAATTTGATTAGCATGGTTCGATCAACGACTATAAGCTTGTCTTACAGCTCAAACTTGACCTGTATGATCTATAAATTATTCTTTATTCACATTGCTGAAGATGTCTTGATTTCTACTATACTCCTTGATACTTGTACATGTCAATGCTACTAATAAATACCTTTTGTTAGGTTGTCATATGATCTAGTCACAAGGGCACTATGCCTTGATCAACCCCTTATAATTGAATAATATTGAAAACAACAATCTTTAATCATGCAAATTCTTATAGAATGATTATGCAATGTTAGGTTTCTTTTAGAGGTCTGATTGAAGTGTATAGATGTAAATTGATTTCTTAATTTTGACATACTTTGTGATATTACCATTACCACACACTAAATGCCTTTAAGTATAAGGGCATAGCGACATATCATGCAAACTTGTGTTTAGTTAGCCCTAGATAGGAAGAGTAAAGGTAGGAAGTTGGTCAAATTTGGATTTAAAAACTGAGGTTTAGGTAGGATGAATATGTGATTATGCAAATGACATTGTGACTACAAACTAACTTTAGAACAAAATAGGGGCTAGATCACAATAGACTTTGTGTGCATGAGAATAAGTGTGAGTATAAAGGTAATAAATGAGTGAATAAGATGAATGTCTAAATATGTGTAAACATTAGAAATAGGATAAATAATAGGTGTGTAGGAAGAAGGGTAGATGATAAGTGGGTAATGTACAATATTATGCTATTTGTGAATATATCTATGTTAAAAAAAATCAGATGGAGAAGCTTGTTCCCAATCAACATATTCAATAAAGAAGCCACTTATTCAACTCATATCAACTTATAAGCTACAATTGAAATCCAACAACTACCACTTAGAATTCCAACTCACTCTGAAGATTTGAACATAGCTCTTCATCTTGAAAACCATATGGCCTTGTCATTAGAGTTATCTATTTTCCATCTAAATTTCGTCACTTCTTCCTAACATAAAAGAGTTTTAAAGTGTACAAAACCCCTGAATTAGAATAAGGCTTCTAATTTTGTGAAGAAGGGCGGAGAAGTTATTATGGACTTCCCTCCATGGGACCCTAGACCGAGCACTTGGTCGAGGTGGATTTAGATTTACAAGTAGATTGAGTGCAATTTAGAGTATGTAAACAATGAATAGAAATATTAACGTGTTTATCTACATAGGGAGTGAGACACAGGGAACCACTGAATCAATCCATATGTATGTGATGGCGAGCACCAAGCTTGTGATAGGCCTGCCTAAGGGTCGGACAGGGCACCTTCCTTCGACCTCAGGTACACTCCTCTCTCTCTCTCTCTTTGCTTTTTCCTCTAATGTTCATCTTGGAAGTGAAATTGGAAACTCTAGTCTCTATCCATTGCAGGCGCTGTTTGTCCAGCGAGCTCGTGCAGTTTTATGAGAGGCGAGAAGGGCGTATTATGCATGAGAATGACAGGCCTGGCAAGCAGGAGGAGGAGGAAGGACAGTCTCAAAGTGCAAGGCTTGTTTGGACTGGGTATGCCTGAGCTGGTCGTGATTGCAGGAGTCACTGCTCTCATTTTTGGCCCCAAAAAGCTGCCTGAAATCGGAAAAAGTCTTGGCAAGACTGTAAAGAGCTTTCAACAGGTCCTTCTTCTCTCCCCAACTTTTGATTTTAGGGTTAAAACAATTCAACAATTCATTTGCTAGAAAAATGTCAGCAAGATAATTAAGAGTGAATTCAAGTAAATGACATGTTTGTAAACATCTTCACACTTCAATCTTTCTTACCATTTTCATCATTAATAATGCAGTTAGTTGGGTTGTGCTTTAGGGGGGTAAATTCATGGAATTTATCACCTCTAGCCAACATTAAGCTAAGGAAAAGCGGCTCACCTGCCCAAAATGGCTAATTTCTATGCATTATTGCCTCTTCGTTTGTCTAGTTATCTTTCAAAATGATTCCTATTATTACTCAAAGACAACTGGGTTTTTAATTTTTTTTGCAATATCTTCCCTGGTAGCAGCTTGTCTCAAAGGTTTGACTTATATTCATTGGCTTATCCCATGCATTACGATTAGAAAACTTATGAAATTGACACCAAAGTTGATCTCGAAAATCTGTGATTAGTGTGGTTCAGGTACTATGAGTGGGTATTTGATCAGCTCTTTGCAAAATTACTGCCAATTAACATATCAACTCTTACTTCGCAGTTTATAGTCATTTTTTAATTAAAGCCATATAAGTAGTATCAGCTTAAAAGGTGAAAACTAGCTTGGCTTTCGGATTTCTTTGCCATTGCCTATTTGTAAGTTTTATCCTTGCACACAACAACTAGCCTACATGGAAGCATGGTTGGCAATGATTAATCAGTCTATTGTTCAATACTCAAAAGTAGAGACAAATTTTATAACTTAATGGAAGCCCATATTGGAGAGATGGGTAGATCCATACAAACCAGAGTAATGGAGAACGGCTGGTATATTCGGCACAATAGAGTAGAAAAGTCAACACTGGCAGAACATTCACTAGCGACTAAGCATGATATTTGCATCAATGAAGCAAACATGTTGGCTAGGGAAGACCACTATGTGAAGAGACATCTTGTGGAAGTCATTAAAGTTATGCAACACACTAACAATATCAACAGAGTGGAGAATGGTTGATCAACAATTTGTGGAGACTCTTAATTCACAACAACAGCAGCAGCAACTCTGGGGACGAAAACAAGGACAACAACAATGATGATGGCGGCGAGAACAACAAGAAGAAGGAACATAACAATGTTAATAAGTATATCAGTTATACCAATGATATACATAAAACAGTGTGAATATTTTTTCAATCTTTCAAAATTTTGAAAGGAAGGAATAGAAGTTTTTTAAATTTTCTAAAGGACTGGTTGCTGTGCTTGTATATGAAAATCTTTGATGCAGGTGATATAGATGAAGGTGATAATTGGGATTCCTCAGCTTTTATGTCAGAAGCTTCAAGGTCTAAAACATATAGCTAGATCATCTGTGAAGATTTGTGAGGCTGATGACGAGGTGCTGTCTAATTTATGAAAGATTTTTGCTATATATGTTGAAGGCCTTCCCTTTATTTTTCTTGCAGAACATAAATACAGTTAAGCTCATTTATATAAATAAAAGTTCTTATAGCTTGGTTTTTCCCAACATGCATATTTACTTAGGGGGCAAAATATGGATAAGGCAGTTGATTTCATAACAACATAATCTACAATTGTCACATGACTTTGTGGAACAATCTTGCCGTACATTTTTAGTACAACAATAGATTATCATGATTTAATTCTCTTACTGTAGCATGGACAATGTTGATAGAGTTGATCTGAAATTGCACTTATGCATGAAATCACGTAAAGAAAATGATGGTGAACATGCATATTTAACATTGACAGAACTTCCAGTCATACTCGACTTGTACCAAAAAGAGAAAGATGAAAATTTTGAAGATTGGGATAACATTTCTAAGATTGAGAAGTCATGGTTCTTGCCTCAAGACACTTGAATCCTAATACACTAGTGTGCACTCAATGCAAAGTTGAAGACAATACTGATAACCAAATGGGATATAGGTGCTAGTTTATCACAACAGGACTTGACAATTGTTTTTGAATATAATTTCAATTATCCTTTTCTCCTCACAAAAAGTTAGAAACATCTTCTCTGTTAGCTTGCTAATGAAATGGAAAGTTGAGGATAAACAATGATGTGAGATGATTTGAGAAGAATATTTGTTGTTTCCTAACTGGAGATGTAAGTAGAATCGGAATATTGGATTTAGAAAATGACCTTCCACTTGTAATGGTCTCCTTGGTCCTATGCATGTGCTTGTACACCCAGCCCATCATAAACTTATTCCTGTCAACAGCAAAAAAGAGGCTAGCGAAAGGCTTTAAGATCTATTTAGAAATAACATAAGTTTTAATATTCAAGAAGAGAGTAAACAAAACCATAAATCTAGTAAAGTGGATAAAAGAGGATTAAAATAAGATCATTTATGATCTTCTTTGTCCATAGCCAATAGCATTGCTCATCAAGGACTAAAGTCACACTATCAACTTCTACATTTTTTCTCAAGTATGAAGATTGGGAAGACTCCTCACTAACAAACATATGTGTCAAAGCAGTCTTTAAGTTAAAGCAAAGATTGGAATGCAATAAGTTTGGTTGCAAAGTGGGTTGCATCAAGACAAGAAAACTCCTCTGAATGCTTCTTCATTAAGTTGAGGACCCAAGCTTGGTTGTACAGTCTTTAATATTGTGAGCACAATCCACAATGGGCTTGACCAAAAAAAATGTCTAGATCTTCAAATATAAAGTCAAGGCAATGAATAGAAC
Organism: Chamaecyparis obtusa; assembly: GCA_027943335.1. Classification (NCBI taxonomy): domain Eukaryota; kingdom Viridiplantae; phylum Streptophyta; class Pinopsida; order Cupressales; family Cupressaceae; genus Chamaecyparis; species Chamaecyparis obtusa. The sequence goes on along the minus strand of BSBK01003374.1, from coordinate 557,736 downwards.
AAGAAGCCTAGAAAAGGTGTGGCGATGTGGGGTTGCTGTTTACATTCAACAAAATAATTTTCTGCATTATTTGTAATTACCTTCACAACATTGGCTTCACCCACCTCAGCCACAACTTCCTCTGAGATCTCTCAAAGGAATTTTGTATTTTTCATTTTTCTTGAATTTTCAATGGATTTAGGAAATCTATTCTACTGTAAGAACTAAGAAAAATCAAGGAATTTCAACATTGTGTCTCTCCTATCTGTTGAAACATCAAATATGATGGTGTAATGCTTCTTTTGTCATGTCTCACACAACTCATCAATAATGAAGCTTACATCTACCACATTCTCTTTATAAGGGGCTTTGAAACCCGCCCCAACAACAAAAATGAAAAATAACATCTACTTATCTTTTTCCAATAAGGAGATCTCAAACAAAAAAATGAGTATTCTAAATTTAGAAAAAGCGGCGTCTTCTAAAATTTAAGAGATAAATAAATAAAAATTGCATTTTTTTTTAATTAAGAACTAATTACCTCCCACATGAAATTGGATTGAACAATAGAACCAAACAGTCTCCAATTGCACTTTGTTACTTGATGTTTGTCTATATTCCAACCCATGCTCTCAACTGATGCTTGGGAACTTGGAGAGGTGCATGGCAGAATATCAGAAATTCAATTAATTCTCAAACTCTAGGGCTAACACTAATGCTCAAACTTGAAGGGAATGAAGTATTTTTAGAACTATGAGTGTCTAGTTGCCCCATTCTTGCCTTTTCTTCTCTTTGCTTCTTTCAAATGTCCTTTTCTTTAAAGGTCTCTGATTGAGTTTGCGCAACTTCAAGTGGACTTTGTGTGTATTTGTCCTCACAGCCACAGTTTAGATGAATTCGCAAGAACCATTTGGTGGATTCATCATGAATCACAACGAGATGATTAAAGATGTGCTCGACCTACTAATTAGAGAAGAGTGAGAGAGCACATTCCTTATGCAACAAATTGTCTTAGTCTTACCAAACCATACATGATAATTTAGTAAGACTTCTGGGATTGTGATTAAGGAAAGGGGTGAGGATGGGTATTGACATGAAGGTTTTTTGTTCAATTATGGACCTCTAAGTATAATTGTTCATGGTACCAAAGCTTAGGGATTAAAAGTCCCTGGGTTCTGATCCTTGGAGCTGCGAAGGATGTGTAGTGAAGTGACAACATATTATAAATATTTTGAATTATAACTTTTGTTCTCTGTAAAAGATCAATTTTATGAGGAGTTTGATCCAGCAAAATTTGTGAGCAAAGGACAAGTTTTGTTTCTAATTTGAATTTATCGCAGAATTTTATGGCAGGATAAATTTGTCGCAAGAGGATTGAATTCATGAGGCTGCTCTTTGTGCAAAACTTGCTGAAATAGTGCAAGGTTTCCAAAGGGATCCATCTTCAACTATGTTGTGGCTCATATCTGAATTACATATTTGAATTTCTTGTAAAAATAAAAAAATTGTTAGGTTTCTACTTTTGTTTCACTAAAAAATTTGGCTGTTAAATCTCTCAAATTTGCTTTGGAAAATTATTCAAGTCTAGTGGCCTTAGAACTGGTAGGTGGTTGTATTGGTGACCAATGCATTGACATAGTGGCAGGTCACATGTATGATTAGGGACTAGGGCGTGGAGCAGCATAGAGATAAATTTGTGTCTGTTGTTTTTAAAACTAGCAGGTGGCATAGGTAATTGTGCTTACAGTCAACACCTGCTACCAAGCAGGTGTGATACGAAGTGGCTAGCAGGTTGCTGGTCAGGGATTTCAACCCTTTGAAACTTTGTGTGTTCAGTTATGAGTTAGTTGCTAAAGGCAACGTGACATGCAAGAGTAATATTGCTAGAAGTGATGTGGAGGTTGAGGTGGCATATTGTGTGATTGTCATGTAGAAGCTTGCTTGGTAGTGAGTACCACAGCATGTGGCTGCGAGGTGATAGGTTGGCTGTTCAAATCCTGCGGACCTCTCCTCGAAATTTGTGTGGTTAGGTAATGTGTTAGATACTAAAGTCAGCATGACATGACAACAAGGACATCACCATAGGTGATGTGGCATATCATGTCACGTCACATCATCTAACTAGGGCCATAGGGTTCATGTGGAAATTGGCATAAATTGCAAAAATTCCCAAAATCATTCGTTGAGTAGCCAATACATGTCTATGTCATTGGGCCATTTTTCCTACTATTTATCCCAAATTTATTCAACCATTCCATTATCAGTTCTGTTAGCAGGCATTGTTCAGCTAGTAATGACAGTAAAGTAAATGCACATTCCGTAAACTAAAATCAGCAGAGAACTTGAACTATAATTTTGTCATACTGACTTCTTTTGACTTTTCTTTTGCACCATTGGAGAGCTAGTTTTGAGTGCTTTATTATGATTTTCTTTTTATCAGCATTTGCAAACTACTTCTGTGGTCCAGGTGTTTTGGAATATGGAGAGGATTCTAGGTGTAGCGGGACATAATTTTCACTTGTGGGATTGTTCCATTTAGATTGTTTTGATGACAAAGGATTTGTGGCTGATAGAATGTAAGTCCTTTCAGCTGAGAAGAAAAATGCATTCTACAACACGGTAGATTAGGTCATGTGATTGCGCAAATCATTGTTGCATCTAAATTATGTTTTCATTGTAAGAAGTCTAAAACTCAAGAGGAGATATTCAATTCTTTGAAGAAATTGTTTGGACAAGTTGATTAGTCAAGGGTTTTCAAGTTGAATCATGAGATATCTTCTCTCAACATGTTGACATTTTAAAGGATTATGACTACTTAGATAATGCGAAAAATCTTCAGTTTCAGTTGGGAGAGCGCAGTTTACTGTACTGTCATCGTTTGTAATTTGTCTCTTGGAAGACGGCACAAAATGAATAAACACACGAGGGCAAACCTCTCTTCAAATTCAGAGGGGAAGCTCCCAAAAAACTAAAAAATGATCCTAGACCTAAAGCTATGAACAAAATCACAGTTATGCACACTTCACAATATTCTCAAAGGGGGTTTGCATAAATGAAATAACTGAAATAAACATTGCCCTATTCTTTTGTTCTTGAAAGATGAGGACAACATCTGAAAGGTTCTTCTCTCATGATCAAGGTTTTTATAATCAAGACTTGCAAGTGAAACAAAAGAAATTAGATCAGCAGATGTTTTCTAACTAGCTTAAAACAGAGACCAGCAGATCCACATACAAAAAAATTAAACAAACTACCTTTAACAGGAATCCATAATGCCAGATTTCAAGAAAATGAACGACTAGAAGTACACTAAGGTACTTGCTAAGATAAAGTGCAGCATTGATACAAAGCTCAACATCTTCTTTACTTTAATTCACTTAATAAACCTCACATGGATAACACACATGAAACTCAGATCAATACTCAAATGACAGCTTCAGCAGATGAAGCACAACATTTATTATCCTTTTCATGTCTTGTTCTTAAAGCACTTATTTTACAGTTTACAAATGTTTAATCTTTGGGACTTTAGAATAATCATTTTATCCCATAAAAATTTCTTTTAAGTTTTTAGCAGAAAACGCTTGAAGCTGCAGAAAACAGGTAAGGGAAGGAACTAATAAAACAAAACTAGGCCTAGATAACTAATAAAATCAAAACAACCTGAAATAGGCTCTCAGCTCCACCTGGAATAGAACTTCCAGAAAGAGCAACTGTTGGATATATCCATTGTTAAAAATAGCAATATGATGCACGGACACTCTCTGTGATTCTGATGCATTTGGCTCTCTGTCCTGAAATTGTTGAATTTCTTGACAAACTCTTGAAACCCAGAACCACCATGAAACTTTACCAAACCGTCTTGGTGACTATAATCTTAAACACTCTGTGGAAACTAAGAAAATTTAGTGTCCTAAACCTTACGTCTTATTTCTGAAGATTAAAGAAATTGAATGAATCCATTGAACAAGGGTATGAAGCAATGACTTCCTATGCTTATTTTTCTCAATCAATTCATAGCAACAAACTCTTGGAGAAATCACAACTCTGCTATCATTTGTGTTTGAGGTGCTTCTGATATAGGTTTATTGAGTTCACTGTTTATAGGTTTTTTTAATGGAAATTTGAAATCCTGCAATATCAGTTAATCCTAACTGCTGTCGCAAACTGCCCACAATTTCTGAAATACACTTGAAAACAGGGAATGAAAAATGATACCAATGCAGAACCACTGTCTTACATAACTGAAACACGTCTTTTGCTGCTTGTAGGAAGCTGTAATTCTGCTGACTGATGAAACCCTGCTAAACTACCTGCCTTTTAGGTGGATGCAAATGCTGTCATAAACATTCCTATATATCAAGTGTGCATTTGAATGTTCAAGACACATTACTTGTGTTTCTTTCCTGTCAAGTGACTTTTAATTCAACCGTTTCTGACCTGCTGCAATCTGCAAGGAGAAAATTTTGAGCACAAATATGCCCTGGGTGATTAGAGCAGCAACTGGAATGAGTTTAATACTGAACTTTCATTGAACATATACCAAAGGAGCTCAAGTTATGTGCTTTAGCTCTCTATTCATTAAAGCTGGCCAACTTCTTAAATGTAGCTGCTACTTTAACATAGCCCACTGTCACAGATGAAGACTCATGCCAAAATAGATTTGCTGCCAGGTGAAAGTTAGGGTTTGCAAACTTTTTGCTGGGTTAGAGGAAGCTTGTTTTGCAAATCAGGTGTTCTTGTTGGGCGAAAACTTGTCTTGTTGGTGAATTTCTACTTGAGCTGTATGAAAGTCTTCTAGGGGCATGACTTTTATGAAACTTTTAACTACCTCTAAATATCTAGATCTCTCATAAGTTGTGGTTTCAATCACCGTCTAATCATACTATGTCAGTTTGTTTTGTTTCTTGATCTGCTGCACAATCTTCGTCTGCCACTGAAACACTTTAAAATCCCGCTCTAACTGCAGAAGATTCCACTTTTTCGTTACTCTTTCATTTGAAGATTGCTACTACTCTTAAGTTCTGATGTTTACATGCTATATTTGCATTCATTATATAATTTGTTGCTGAAAAGGATGAATGAAAGTGAGGAAAACACAATGATTTTGTCCCATGCACATGTGCGTGCGTGCACACACACAAACACAGCATGTAAGTATGCGCACGTGCATGCACACATGCGCGTGCGTGCGTGCATGCCAGCGGGCATGTGTGTGTGCACGCACACCTGCCTGCCCGCATGCATGTACGGAGGCACATACACACACAGAGAGCTCATAACCTGATTAGGTCAGCCCTGAATTAGGGAAAGAATAATTGTCTTTAATGAAACTACTGCAGGGGTGTAACAAGGACAAGTATAGTGATATTATTGAGATTGTTCTTGCTAATTTGAGGCTTCCATTTGATGTATTCCTCTTCCTGTTCTTTTTTGCAACCATGACAAAGCAAGAAGGCATGTATATGTCCTTTGATGCCATGGGTTCTCTATTGACTGTAGAACAAGAGAAGATCACTTGATGGGTGTGCTTGGTTCGAGGCAACAATTCCATGTGAGGGGAAGGAGAAGCAGAACTTTAAGGAGAATTGTAGAAACAGAAATGTGCATCAGGGAAGCTGACATTGAAGATGGGACCAAGAAGAACTTTAAGGAAGATTGCAAGGGTTGTCACAAGGGAGGGAAGCACGAGTGTACCCACTGTGGCAAGCCTGGACGTATTGAGGACACTTGTTTCAAGAATAGAATCACCTAATATAGGAAGTGAAGGAAATTAAATTAAAGAAATGTTCTTGTAACTCATACTTCTCCTGAATAGGCTCTCAAGTGTGATTTCACAAAGAATTTTGGTTGCACTCTTATGGAAAAAGATGGTAGCTAGTTGCAAGAGCCTGGCAAAGAAGATGTTAAGAAAGTGTATACATCAGATGTTTCAAATCTTTTTATTGTTTTTAGTGGCAATGTTGTGTTTAAGGATTACATAATCACCATATATATATGTGAAGATGGTTTGTTCATCTTTCAATTGAGCAAGGTAGTGAGGTTGAGTTTTGTTTTGACAAATTCATTGTGACAATTGTAATAATTACTTAAAGTTGATCAATGATGGCAAACTTGATAAGCAAATGAAGGCTTGCAAGTTCACGAGTTTCATTGATGTTCCGATGATTTAAGGTTCAAATAGAACTTGTGGCCATGGAAGATGATCTAACAAGTAATTACAAGAGAGATTAGAGTACCTGACTTTCAGCAGCTTTCAATTATTGGGTTAAAAAGCTGTGTTCCACGAGTCATCTCCTATCTCTCCATCAAGAAGCATGTGCAAAGGATGTTATCTTGAAAAAAATCACTACGAGAGGTTTCAAAAAGGGAAGGCATGGTGTGCTGAGCATTTGTAGCTTGTACATTCTGACTTGAGCTCTATGGATCATCTATCTTACGAGATTGAGGTACATGTTGACTACCATTGATAATTTCCCCTAAAATACTTAGGTTTATCATATGAAATCTGTCTTAGACTTTAGAGAAGTGCATCAAATGGAGAGCTATCGTTGAGAGGCAGTTTGGACACCTAGTAAAAGTTTGAGATCAGATTGTTCAGGCAAATATGTTAATTGTGTGTTTGAAGAGTATTGTTCCAAGCATGGTATTGTGTGGCAATGTACTGTTGCATATAGTCCCTACTAGAATGTACAACAATGAAAAAGAACAGACTTTGATTGGGATTCTGCTTTGTATGTGAAGCCATTTTTTTAATGTACTCTTAACAAGGTATCTACTAAAGTGTTTTGAGACATGGCGCCCTATTAACAATGGTGTAGTAGGAAGCCAACTATTATTAACTGAATATTGTTTGGTAGTCTTGCTTGGGTGGCATATTTAGGATAAGAAAATGCATAAACATAGTCCTAAGAGCCTTAAGTGCATAGAGATGGGCTATTCAAAGGAGTCCAAATCCTATCAATTGTTCGATCCTGCTAAGAATAAGATTGTCATTGGGAGAGATCTCATCTTTGGTGAGGTAACTTTATTTGAGGATGCACTTCAATGCATTTATATAGTGCTCAGTTTGTTAACAGTTTATTTTGCTCCTTTGAAGACAACACAAATTGAAGCATGTAAGGATAAACCTTTCCTCAAATTAGAAAGGGAATCTCCATTTTAATTAAAGACTAAACTAAACCCTTGAACTTACAACCATAACCTTAAACTTTTTAAAATATGTACAAGTATCTTTGGGGTTTTCAGCATGCAATATAAATATTAAGAAAAACACCAATCTTTTTGTTTTAAGGTATGAGCACAAAGTTGAAGCAGCTCTCCTATGCACAGAGGAGATTTTATAATATTTTAACTGACATAAAAGATCTAATCTATGATAACTAAACACCACACGTGCCAAAAATAGACATCAAAGAGAATGAAAACACAAGAATTGGAATTGTAAACAAAGATGGGATCCTGAAATCAAATAAAGGGAATTGCATATAAAGCTATGATAACTAAACATCACGTGCTAAAAGTAGACATCAAAGAGAATGCAGACACAAGAATTGGAATTGTAAACAAAGATGTGATCCTGCAAATCAAGTAAAGGAAATTCCATATAATGCTACAATAACCAGTTCAATGAAAATTTCAGTACAAAGCCTGCAATAGTCAAAAATATTTGATTTACCAAATGAACACAGACAAGATAATGCAAAGCAGCTTGAACAACAATTTCAGCAATGGGTAGGTATAAGATCACTATTGGCTTCAAACTAAGTGCATAAAGTGTTTATTTATAAGTTTTAACTAGTTTTTGTGCTCTTGCAATGCAATTTATTCAAGATAAATAAAAAATTAAATTAACTAATGCTTTTGTACAAATCAGCTAAATACCAAAATGCTCATAATAAATTATTTGAAAATAAGAAACTAAAAATAGATTTCTTCTAATAATTGTGGCTTGCCAAAGATAATAATAGCTAAAAATATTAAATAGCTATTCTGCAGCATCAGTTGGCTCCTTTGATAATTCTAGCAATATTCCTATACCTAGGCATGTTACTATGAAAATTTGAAATCAATTTTTCTAACATTTTTAATAAATCTATGAATATGGTCAGGCTAAAAACTTGAAGGGATCCTACATACATTATCAAAAAGGCTCATTTCATATCTCAAATAACTCAAATTGCCATTTTATTTTATGATGAAAACATATTTTCTACCTTCAGCACCAGTGTCCCTCCTTTTGTGGTGTTTTTCCTCGTTCTTTTTTCAAACTTTAAACCACAATCAAAACTTTGAGGTTCATATGTCACTTTCCAACTTTTTAGACCCAAATCACATTTTTTGACCAATTTTCTCATTTTACTCTCTTCATTTATGTACTTTTTAGATCATAAGTGCACTTTTTTACCTGTTTTGGCACCCTTGTTGATTTTGGTTATTTTGGACATTTTATACAAGGGTGTGTACATTAGTTATCTTATCACTATTGAACCTTTGGGCAAATTGTTCAAAGGTGTGTGCTCTAGATGTCTCTCACCACTTTTGAACCTTTGGGTAAATCAATTAAAGGAGTGTGCTTTAGATGCCTCACTGCTTTTTAAACTTTTGGGCAACTTGTACAAAGATGCATACTTAGTGCCAATTTAAATGCCTAGGACAATTTTAGAATTTTCTCTTGCATTTAAGCTTCGACTTCTTTCTTGTTTGATGTACTGGAAAGTGTATTCTATTGGCTATGCAATGACACTAACTAGGCTATAAAACACATCAATGAAAATAGGAGAGACAATTCCATAATGACAAACTGGATGAAAAATGACTGTTGTTTTGACATGAAAAATAAGTATACGAAGAATTTCATATCGGTACAACATAATGGGTCGAAAATGAGTATGAGACACCTAATCAAGAGTTGAGGGTTTTTTAGGTGTGTTAACTGAGGATCTTCAAGAGGTTGATGGGATCATTTAGTAGAATCTGCATTGTAGAGGCCTTAGAGGAGAGAGATTTTGGTGTTGACTCTGCTGTGCAGCTGTGCAGGATGAGGATGGCCCCACACATGAAGTGAATCCTGAATAGGAGGTTCCTACTTCTAAAGGGCAATTAGCAGATCTAGATGAGCAACTATTATCCTAAGGGAAGCCAAGGGGGATTGGTAGTTGATACACCATTGAGGATTTCTAGTCGAATACAGTTGGATACACAAGTCTGAGAACAAAGAGGATGGGGAGCAGGCATGGAGAATGTTTGGTTCCAGATTTGTGCTCATGAGTGGAAGATTTGTGCTCATGAGTTGTTTGGGCTATTGGAAACTATTATTAGGTTGGATATTAAGGTCTTTCTTTTGAATTTTAAGAAATTGGCTTGAATCCCACCTTCATTTGGCCCATCCAAGTTAATTGTTAATGGGATGTTAGAGTGGAAACCATGTCTTGTTATGTTTCGTCGAGTCACTAATGCTTGCACTACCAGGTATACCATTAGGTTTTGTGCACCTTGTTAGTGTAACTTATGTATGTAAATGTATACCTTGCATTTGAATCCCGCACTTCTATAGTATTGGGGTTAAAGTCCTAGTGGGTCAGCTTACCCTCTTGTAACTTGTTGAGAGGTATAAAAATATAGGCAATGCCTCCCACCTTATACATTATTTTTATCATTTTATATCACTCTGTAGAATTATATTTTTTCCTTTAGTGTCTTTTGGCATTACCATAATTCTTTAGCAACATTCCTATAATTTGGCAAAGGCTAGTGTATTCAAGAAATAGAAGCTAAAATCACAGCAAGATTTAAGTGCACTCCTAGAATGATGCATTTTAGTAGTGTCTTATAGTTTTACGCTATGCACCTTTGGAGGTTCCAAGTTTTTATTCTAGCTGTTGAGTTTTACGGTTGAAGAATTGACAAATTTCCTAAATAGGACTGCTTATGCACAAATTGTGAAGCGGATCAGTTTGATTTTTTTTCTTATATGTTTCTGTGATCACAGGCAGCTAAAGAGTTTGAGACAGAAGTAAAAAAGGAAGGTGAACCTTCAACAACCGAGTTACCAAAGCCAATCAGCTCTGAAGTAACTGATGAAGCTGATGAGAAGATGATCTAGTATTTATTTTAGTATTTTATGCTCTGTTGATGTTCTAGAAAGTTAAATACCAGACTCAAATGATTTTTTATTGGAAATTATCCATTTGCTTTCAGTCTATATATAAGCATGTTTTTGTTTATTTTCCATTTTTCAGCCATGATGTAAAGGCGAGAATAGCAGTTCTATCAGGTTTATAGCTCAGACGTTTTGGTAAACCTTTCAGAATGAAATATTTCTGCATGAGAATTGTCAGGATATTTATCACTATATTTTTCTGCTGTATTTTAATATTTATTTTTCTTAGATTTGTAAGTTCTAATTCTATTGTCCATCTTCTATTTTAACCTTAGCGGGTTTAGTCATTTTTTGAAGCATGAATTAAATGGACATGTCTAATTGCTTTTGTTTTAAGAATCTTAGCTTTTTAAATACTCAAATAATAAATCAAAACCCTGCCACAGTTTGGAGTCTTTAGGCTTTTTTTAACAAACACCAACTGCAGCGTTCTACTTATGACATCTTTTAATGTATAATTTGTAATCCGTGCTTGATAGCTTCCTTTGGAAATTACTGAAAATTCTGAAAGTGAAATATGGCAATTCTTAAATCTTCTGGCTGGGATTTTAGCATCAGTAATATTTTCCATTTTAAAAAAGAGAAGTTTATGTCATATATAAGGAAAATATATAAGTTGTTTACAAGAAGTAAATTAAGCAGAGACCTATAATATGATCTCCGCAGATTACTTAATTTACCAAATGGTATAATACAATCATTGGGGTTTGTGAATGTGCCTATGAGATGCCTCAAACACGAATGGTTAAACAAAATCAGGCTTGTGGAGCAACCTTTAGTCCACCATAATTCTGCAAAATGTAGCGAGTCTATTGGACTAATAATCAGCGTTTCTTTTCGGATTTGGGACTTGGACTATCTCTCATGGATTTGTTTATCTATGGCATTTGTATCAAGCATTAACAGGTTGATCTTTTGGCACATGACAAATATATTCCAAAAATTGGTATCAAAGTCGGGCCATATGTTCAAATCCCCTTGGGTGACGTTGTGGGGCAAGTGTCTCCCTTCAGATTCGGAACATGGACAAACCGCCTCTATGGATCCATTTATCTTTGGAGTTTGTATCAGGCGTTAACATGTTGATCTTTTAGCACAATTGCAACTTTGTTCCAATAGAGCCCTCCATGTGTATCATGTAATTGTCAAGGGAATGCCCCAATTAATAAGAATATACTTCAATCCATAGAGGCACCTTATAATTCCATATATAAAATAAGTGGACATAATTCTCAGATTTGTATTGGCACTTAAAATACTAATATAAAACTTCAGATTTGTCTTGGCACTTTTAATACTAACATAAAACTCAAGATATAGAAATGTCATTAAGTCTCAGGTTTCCTAGAACTTGACTCATGGCTGAAGTCAAGGTGATGCGTTTTCTAAGCTTTCTCATCTCCAGTTTGTGGATGATACTTCTCTTACGGGGCTTGCTTGTCTTCATGAAGCCGAGTTTTTTGGGCATACGTTGGATATTTATTTAGCTGCTTCTGGTAAAAAAATCAATGAGAACAAATCCTTGATCTGTTTTTTCAATACTCCAGAACTTATCCAGAAGAGGATTGATAACATCTCGAGGTTTCAGATTGGGTCTCTCCCCTTGCTTTATTTGGTTGTTCCTCTTGTTGTTGGTAGGCAACCTAGGTTATTTTGGCATAACTTGCTTGATAAGTTACGTCTGAAGGTTAACAATTGGACTCATCGGTGGCTTTCTACTGCTGCTCGGGTGACCCTTCTTCAACTTGTGATTCATGATCTTCTTATTTACTAGAGTTTGGTTCAAGCAAACCCTTTGTATTTTCTTAAGAAATTTGATGCCCTCTCACAACAATTTTTTTGGAGTGGTAATTTACAAACTTCGAAGTGGAGCTTAATTAAGTGGGAATTTGTGTGTAGGCCAAAGGAGAGGGGTAGCTATCTTGAGTGGGCATGCTCTTGCAACCAAATTATATTGGGGTTGGTGTATTGGTCTGAATCAACTTTGGGCTTGCATTCTCACGCATAAGTATTTACCAGGGGTTGACCATTTGGAAATTTCTCGCTATCCTTTGGAGGGTAGGGGATCTATGGTTTGACCTCTAAAGAGGGTTCAGTTGGTTAAGAGGGGCCTTTTTTGGATTTGCAATAGGCACTCATAAGCTCTTTTTTGGAAGGATTTGTCAGATGGTAATCCCCCTCTTCTCCCCATGTATCCGCACCTACAACCCCTTTGTGATTGTTTTACAACAACTGGGTGGGATAAGGTTGAGCATTATAAGTTTGCTTGTAATTTTGGTCTAGCTATTGGTTATAGATGGAAGGATTTGTCGGAGTGGCCGCTAGGTAGTTAAGATAGGGATTGGATTGAGCTGACTCATGTTCTTGCTTCTCAGGAGTGCAACTCCTTGATAGGTCTGAATGTTTTGGCCTGGGGCAGTGGGTCATCTGGTAAATGCTATGTTTCTGCAGGGTACTTGGAGCTTCATAGACATTTGTTTGGAGGTATGGAGGTGCCTTAGTGGAAACTGGTTTGGAATAAGTATTGTTGGCCCAAATGCAATTTTTTCATGTGTCTGGTGATTCACAACCGATGTCTTACCTAGGATAATTCGTGAAAGTGGGGTTTTTAGGGCCCCTCAAGGTGTGTCTTGTGTTGTAATAGTGAGGAGTTTGTTTCCCATCTTTTTTTTTGGTGCTCCTTTGCTTAGATCTGGCACTTTTGGTGGGGTGTTTGGGGTCAGACCCACTGGCATGTTTCTTCTTTGTTCGAGTTATGGGCCTGTTGGGGGTAATACCCTTGTTAAAACTTCTTTCCTTTAGGTTGCTTAGGTCCTTGGTCCTTTTATCATTTGGCATGTTTGGTTGGAGAGCAATCGAAGGATTTTTCAAGATGCTAGGATGACCGCTCTTCACTAGTGAAAAATTATCCATTCTCTTCGTGAGACTATCTTAGCTAAGTGTGATTTGATTGGAGGTGTGGATCATAGAGATGTTATATGCACTTGTCTTAATTTTCCTCTTCAAGCGGGTGCTCCAGTGTGTGTTGGTCAGGTCAGAAAGTAGATGTAGACAACCTTTGTGGAGGATCAATCGGGTGGACTGTTGGACTCCCCCTCTTCATGGAGCTTTAAAAATTAACATTGATGGCTCCTCTTTAGGGAATCTTGGGTATGCTAGCATTGGTGGAGTTGGCTAGGATAGTTCTGGAGATATTCAGTTTATGTTTTCTATTTCTAAGGGCTTTCACATGAATAATTTAATGGAGGCTCTTGCCATTTTGTATGTTGTTGAACGTAGTGCTCTTGGTTGACGAAGGATTATTTGTAAGTTTGATTCTCTTGTGGTGGCGACTCTACTAAATAGGCAACATTTGGTCGATGTTAGTAGGCATTTAACTTTGGTTATCCGACTAATTCTCCAGTTGTGTAGTTCTTTCGATTTTGTTACTTTTACACACATTCCTAGGGAGTTCAATGGTGTTGCTAATTGTTTGGCCAAACAGGCTTCAGATCAAATGCATATTTGTAATATAGTTGATAGGGGGCAATTACCTCTTGATAGTGCCCTCTCTATTGGGCAACCTGTTTGTTCTGTTTCTCTCTTGTTTTGAATAAATTTTTACCCCTCTATAAGTGGATAGAAATGTCATACACAAATAGTGGGATCTTTCACCTCAACAATTCAATCACTTTTGTTGCTCTCTATTGCCATGCCTTTGTTCTTCATCAAGCTTTAGTTACCACCTTTACAGTGTTCTGTGCTTATTAGTTGTGTTGTCTCCAAAGAAGAGAGGCATAATTCATCATAAATTTGAGCTTAATTGTGGAATTCTAGAAACTTTTCAAATCCTCTTTGTTTTTATTTGTCATGAAGTGCATGACTAACCTTGAAATGACTATGTTAGAATTTAAATGATATCAACCTTGTAAATCCTTATATTAATTATTTTCCTAATGTTTATCCATAAAAGATAAAACTGTTTCACTAGCAACAGTAAAAGAGCTCATGTAAAGACGAAGTTACAATTACCATTTGGACTCTAGGAAAAGGAAAAAATAGCTAGGTGTCCCATTTGGAAAAAATGATTTTGAGGTTTGACACATGTAAGGTGTTGTAAGTTCATGTATGACAGTTATGACAGATGTCGTGAATTATCATGAGTCACTATGAGTGCATTTATGATAGATGACTGCTATATTGGTCCAATTTGGTGAGATTGCTTATGATAGCTATAATAGCATTTATAAGTGGCTATTTTGGGCTACATGCATGATTCCAAAATAGTGAGTCAAATGGATTTTACCATGGTATTTTGGAACCTTACTTTGGCACATGATAATGTTCTATAGTGGTATTTTGGTCCTCCACAAGTTTATATATTGTGGGTTTGTGATGGAGACATCATGAGAGTTCATTTGTGTAGACGTGTTGCTAGATTGAAGGTTGAAGAGTAGAAGGAATTAAGGATTGTATGTAATCTTTTGTTTTATGGCGATAATACACAAATATGCCTCTCTTCTTGGTGGGAGTTTTTTCCACAAAGGGTTTCTCCACGTAAATTTTGTATTTTAAGATGCTCTTCATGTGTTGTTGATTTATACTTATTTATTGCTACTATGTTTGTTTAAGATAGGTTTATTAAGCATCTTAAAGTGGTGGTTTTTGGCATAACAAAGAAGATGAATATCTCCATGGTTTTTTGTATGAAGACAACTTAATTTTCAGATTTGTATACAATCACAAAGTTTCATTAGGTATAGTCAAAGCATTGAATCTCATCACTACTTTATTGGATTAGAGATTTCAAACATTTTTCAGCAATTTCCCAACAAATTAGAGCTTACTTAGCACCTTTTTGTGCTCATCAATGTTTTAACTACAATGATTCTTTGTATGCTATCAATACCCTTTCAATCCTCACTCGATTTGTGTAAATTGATAAGCTGGCCCAATTTGTTATCCTTATTTGAATGCAAACATTTCATGATTGAGCTGAAGATACTATATGGGTTTTGAAATCATAGAAGCTTACATATATTGTATGGGCTTATTAGTGACATAATCAGAGTAAGCTAACTCAAATCCAAATAATCGAGACAATGTTTATGATAGTAAAGTGCCATGAGAATAAATGGATACAAGGAGTGTAGAACTAGACCCCTGAAATGGTTCGATGGTGCAGGAGAAGCCTCAAAGACAAAACAACACTCATGGAATGTCGTGAGTCTAAATGGATGTGATTAGGTGGTTTTAGGATGTTTGGGGTCCTATGGACCAAATAGGTTTGCAATAATGACCTAGTTGTAAGGCCTTTGCCATGAGTAGCACATATAAGCCCACATGGTCAAATTAGTTAAAGGGTCCATGACAGAATATGATTTGATGTTTTTGTGTTCCTAAAACCATTTACTTTGGATTCATCTCTAGGATTCATTCAAGCCTTTACTTTGGTTGGGGCAATCCATTTTAGGGAACTTTTTATGTAAATCAGACCTAATTAGGCCCAGTAGACCTAATTAGCCCTATTAGGGTTTTGACATTAGATTAGGGAGTTAGGCCTTGAAACTTTGGAATCCTTTAGTCCTCCCAAAAGGGTATCATAATCCCACCTTTGTTTGTAGGGTCATTTGGGAGTTTGAAAAAATAAGGTCAAATTACCTATAAGGTTGACCTAATTCAATTAGGCCTCCCTACTAGCCAAAGTTGACCAGTCTAATTTGTTGCCCCACTTTTTGTTTTTCACCTTGCAAAACAAAGGTGGATACCTTGTGTTAGATTGAGTCATTAATTTTGAGGTATTTAAATTGGAGTCTAAGTCTAGAATCCCCCTAGGATAGGCGATCTTTATCGAATTATTCCTTCATGCCTTCTTCTTGCTTTTAAGCTGGGTTGGTCTTTTTTCCCTCCCTAGGAGTGGGTAAGTTATAGTTCCCAATTTGATAAAGACTCTATTTCTTGCATTTCTGATTGATGGTACTCCTTTGACTATGAAGCTCTAAAATGACATTTTTTCCCTTTGTCGGAAAATTGAACATAGCCTTCTCCTCGGCGGGTTTCGACCCATGAAGGTAATTTTCCACGAGAAGAGAACACTGGGATCATCAAGCACATATCCAAGGACTAGGGATCGAGATTCATGGTCTAAGAACGAATCGGGCCTAAAGAAGTAGCTTGGCGGAGAAGCCGTAATGAATTTGCCCACTTGCAAAGTTTTTCCTGCAGAAGTTGTTTTCCGAAGGATAGTAGAAAGTGTATCAAAAATTCCCAAAAGCCAAGCGTCTACATTGGAAGAAGTAAGTTTGAGCTCCTGTAATGGATAAAACAGGCTCAGAAGTATGAGAAAGTGAATAAAGGCCCTTTTTCGGAGAACTGGTTTGTAGTCTCCCCCTTATCGGAGGATCACCTAAGAGGGTCGATTTTCGGGAGGCGATAGCTTGCAAAGAAATAAGCACAAGAAGTCACAAGAATTGAATGATTTGGCATGATTAAGATAGCCCGCTTTGATATTCAGAATGACTTGATAAAGGAGCGGGACAATTGCGGAGTTTTGGAAAATCAATTCCCCGCTTCTCCGCAGTCGGGTTTCTACCTTCAAAGTGACTTTTCTGACAAAGGCGTTGAATGAAGAGAAGCGGAAAAGTAAAAATCCACTACGCAAATTAAGTTACCGTTACATCTACCCTGAACGGGTAAAAGTGATTTCTTAAGGCCGTTAATAAGGTGCATTTAATTCAAATCTTAATGTTAGAACTTTAACGAATATTTTTGCAAATCTATCACTCGTGTGGCACGAGATATGGAAAGTAACGATAAGGAGGCAAGCTATTTATAAAAGACTCAAGTAATCAAGTGGAAATTATCATTTGTTCACATCTATCTCATACGCCCTTGATTTCCCACATTTTTCAAATCATCTCATAGTGTTCTCCAAAGCTTTTAGCAGTAAATCAAAAGCGTAATCAGAAGCTATGGCCACCAGATTCATGAGTTTCGATGGGTTGAACGAGATTACATCTGAATGGAAAAATCTGACAGATACATCCCTTAGATTCTACGATCTGGGCAATCTACACAGAAGATTGAATGAAGAGAACATCCATCCCATGACGAAAAAGCTCAAAGGCAATGGCTTGGTTGAAGCTGTTGGATTTCCCATTGCAGTGCAAGCCCCCGAGCTTATCCAGGAATGTATAACTAGATTCAACCTGGATACAAAATAGATTATGTTGCCGGATGACACAGTTCTCATCTCCGTTGATAGAGAGTCTGTGTAGAATAGTCTTCGTATTCCAGAGCGAGTGGAGTTTTCAAATATGAACTTCTCGATTGCAATTTTAGATTACAATGAGAAGAAGATGAGATGGAGGAAAGAGATCATGAGCTCGTGGTTCCGGAAGGCTAGGAGCATGAAGGGAAAAGTGCCAAAGACACTTTTTGGGACCGATCTGAAGGCTGAGATCATCGACATCCTGGTGCTCCTTCACAGGATAAAGGTGAAAGTGATGCATTGAATTTTATAGAGCACTACTTCTTGGTCTAGGTAATATGTGTCGAGCACCACTATATAGATTGGTCTCAAGTGGTAAGTGAAAATCTGTCCAATGCCCCGAGTCTCGCCAAGTTCCAGAATAAATTCTATATCTCTTCCTGTTTGATATATGTGTTAGCTACATTGCAAGTATGACCAGGACTTCCTAGACTAGAAGAATATGAAGATGATGTGAAAATTTATGATTTCTTCCCTCGTTTGAAATTACAAAATAGCTATGTCGAGTTTATTAGACTCAATGAATCATTTACAATGAGGTTGTACAGAGAATTGCAAGGATGCCCAAAGCGGAGGTTCTCGTCGGAGGCCATGGCATTCATCAACCAATTTGGGAGCTTCTTTATCCAATTTCCTAGTTTCTCATACCTTCGTCTTGTAGGTTTTGATGACTTCCCCATGAAGCTGCCAAGGTACCCTGATGACATGATCATGCTCGTAGAAGTAATCCGACAGATGTTGCAAGTGAACCTGATCAGCGTGGTAATCAAGAAGAAAGGCTACGAATTCCCTGTTACCATTGGAGCTTATAGCTGCACGTCGAGGTCGAATGCTAAGAACGTGATGAAGGCATTTGAGAGAAGATACAAACTAGAAGTATATGAAGTTTTGAGACCTCAATTTGATCTAGTGGGCTATGCCAGGAATCACCTCCAGTTTGGCACTATGGTCAAGCACATTCCCGAACTCGAAGATTATTGGGCCAACTGCAAGGATGAGTTAGAGAGTCGAGAAAGATTTTACTCCAGGTTGACCGTTGAACAAATCAAGTTGTTCAATGCCAACATTAATGTTGAAGGCATCGTCGATGATGGAGAGCATATGTATACTAACACATATAGAGATTAGATCATGCCCTATCCTATGAGCTCAGAGCCAGTTCAAGGTCAAGCCATAGAAGATTTGGAGACCTTAACGGCTAAAGTCATCAAAAGAATAGATAAGTGGGTTTAGTGGATGATGGGAAGGAGAAAGAGGTCTAGCAAGCCTACCCTTCAACAAGCTCCTGTAGTTGAGCCGGGAAGCACTCCTGCATCCTCCTCTTTTCCAGCGTCATCTATGGCCAAAGGACCAGCTCAACCAGCAGGTGGAGATGATGAACCACCTGAAAAAGAAATCCACTCGAAAAGACTTGCAAAGCAGGTTCATCTCCTGTCATCGGTTCCAATGAAGAAGCTGAAGTGGAGAAACCTGACAAGCCGGTGGAAGAAACTGTTGAGGTTGGGAAACCAAAGCAGCAAGCACAAGGGGGAACTGCTGAAACACAAGGAGACACTCCCACTCAAAAGGCTCCTATAATCTTTGAGGTTGGTGATGATAGTAGCAGCTCAAAAACTAATGAGACAGATGAGCATTTGGGGTCTCCTCAAAAGGAAAAGAGCATTTCTTCTCCGCAGATTAATCCTTTCACTTCCAAGCCTAAAGCTTCTCCTCCTATCATCAGGAAATTATTTGTGAAAGACCTACTTTTTGCGACGAAGGTTACAAGTGTAGAATCATGGATTGATACACCATAGAGTGGAAGAGAAAGAGAGCCGAGCTAGGTACTCCTAGTGACAAGATGCTTTCACAAGCAATGTAGTCAGGCCCAGCCGAGAGCAAGGTTAAGAAGTCTAGGACTCTGACCACTCTTGGTCAAGATCTAGACACATGTCACTAGACTATGGAAATAGCCAAGCCATTAAAAGATGGCAGAATTGAAGATCTTACTGCCTCAAATTTTGCACTCCAGTCTTTAGACATGGGACTTGTCTGCCATGACACGAAAGTGGACCTGTGGAAGTCTAGCAATGTCTTGATCAAAGAAGAGCTTGAAGAGCTCAAAATTACAAAGACTCGGCTCAAGGCGGAGATCAAATAAATGACCAACTTCATCAAGCAGTTGGTCGCTCCTGTAGCAAGCCTACCTGATTCCTTGACAACGTTTGATCCTACTATAGCTGAGAATGAAGTGATACTTGCTAAGTTGCAGGAAGATAGACATTTTAGGCATACTGGCAGGAGGTGGATCGAAGGACTCAAATCTGAAGGTCTGGTAGCCATTGAGCGGCTTGGAAATGTCTTTTTACAGTTAGAAGCAGAAAAATAATCCCTCAAAGGACATATGCTGACACTAACAGTGGAGAGGTTGAGTGTGAAGAATGCATGGTGCTTCTACACTGGCTGGTTGCGATGAAAACTAAAGATGCAATCAAAGCCAACATATTGCAGAAAGGGTATGAACCTCTGATTGAATGGCTCCAAGGAGTTGAATTCAAAATGGAGATGATAATCAAAGCAGAGGCAAGAATGAAGGCGACCGACGAAGAAGTCACTAAAGAACAGAGTAAGATCTTTGCATACTTGACAGGTCTTCACTCCGAGTCTCAAGCTAGTGGAGATGGAAAGAGCCCCATCAGTATAGCCAACATGCAAAATGTGTTCTCCGACTATTTGGACCAGCTTGCAGAATCATCTGGATCTCACTTGGATATAATTCTTGATCTACAACAACTCGCTGGATGCATATACAAAGCCATGATGAAGACGCAACCCCAGAAAGATGCTGCAAAAAGGATAGAGAAGGATCATGTCCGCTAGCTAATAAGATTGAAGAACGTGTACATCCCAGATTCTGAAAAGATGATTCTGATTCTTGCGGCCACCAAAACTCATAAAGATAAGTTGGAGAAGGCGAAGAAGCCAACAAAGAGAAAATAGTTTTCCCCCTCTTTCTTTTTGATACACATTGTAAAATCAGTAAATGGCCACTTGTCATTTACCGACTCTGTAGATTATGAATCAATTCAGTTGATTTTGTAATGGCTTAACTCTTGAAGCCTATATGTAATACTCTGAAAATCAATGAAAGGGTCAACTAAATTTTGGTGTGAAATACATCTTGTTGCGGAGTCAATCTAGAATGTGTTTTGTGCCATTTATTTAGTGTTTCATGCATTTGTGAGTCAGAATATTTGTTTTCCTTAAAGCTATATTGAAATTTGCAAATAGACGAAGTTCTATTTCTCTTCTTTAGTGCACTTAACCGACAGCGATCGGGGTATCACTTGAAGGTTGGGGAATACATATATGTCTTGTTTTAGATTAGTTTCACTCGTATTGTTTTACTGCATTCCATTACTTCAAGTAGAGTTCATTGATGCATTATCGCTGTCGTGAATTCATAAGCATTGTGAAATCACGGAGTTGGTTAGAATTTAGAAATCAAATTCACTGCCTGGATTAGTTTCTCGACGAGGGCTAATTTTGTTACCTCTGTTGTTCTCTGGTTAAGAACATACCCCCATTAAGATCTAGAACAAACAAAATTCATTGTATGTCTTCACATAAGGGAGTTGTACCTGTTAAAATTCAGAGGGAAGTTAGTTGAATAGTTAACAACTTTCCAACTGTTCGTATTCACATTGTTTCTTAAGGATATTTTGGGCAAATAAAGAGTTAAATCTAAAAAGAACAATCTGTTTACCAATAGATTTTTGGTGACTCTATTGGGGAGAGAAACTGTTGCTAGACTAGAATTTTTGTCATGAGGAAAGATGGTGTTACCTCATGAGAACGTGTTCCCTGTGCTTCAACCCAATCTCGGTTTTCAAGATGATCAAGAAGACATAGTCTCGTCCTTGAATACTTTCGCCTGCAGATACAGAAGAAACGTAGAGCATTATAGGAATGCGAGTCAAGTGCTTGAACAAGAAAAAGCGAGAGCACAAGCATTTGAAAGAGCAATTCAGAGAAGAAACCAATGCAGAGCGGAACACGGTGCCAGGCAACAAAACTAATTCGGCGCTCTGGATCAAAGAAGGTTCCTCTGAAGTACCAAGGGGCAAGGTGGAAGAGACCCTACATTTGAAACGCTTGCAGAGCTCGACTTTCCCATAATAGACTTACCTCATTAGAAAGGTGACAAAAGAAGTTGGAGTAGACCACCCTTACCCCCGAAGACACAATCTTCATTGCCTACAGCTTGTCAAGTATTAACTTTACACGGAGTAGTTGCTCCTTCTGTTATTAACTTTCCCCCACATCCTACACCTGCAATTATGGCAGCTCCATGGGCCGCTGCAACTGGTCCTCTATAGTTCGCAACATATCATCTACTCCCAGGGGGATCCATAAAGAACTTTCCTAAGTTCTTGGGAGATGGAAAGGTTACTACAGATGAACACATTAAAGCCTTCTTTATGGCAACTCACATCCTGGGAATCAGACATGAGGACGCTGCCGTCAAATTATTTGTTGAAACTCTAGTTGAAGCAGCTGTAGATTGGTTTTATCACTTGGGCGATGCTTCAATTACGAGTTGGGCTACTATGAGGTCAACTTTTGAAGCTAGGTTTAAAACAGCTGAAGACAAACATGCCCTATTGGCACAACTGACCTCCATCAAGA
The DNA here is from genome assembly GCA_027943335.1 of Chamaecyparis obtusa. NCBI lineage: Eukaryota > Viridiplantae > Streptophyta > Pinopsida > Cupressales > Cupressaceae > Chamaecyparis > Chamaecyparis obtusa. Next base: position 535,678 of record BSBK01003374.1, on the reverse strand, counting down.
AACAAGCTTCTGTGAGTATGAGAAAATTCGTTGCCAAGTTCAACACAATCGCCAATAGAATTCCCACTGCTGATAGACCTACCCCTACGAACTTGAAGATATTCTTCATGGGTGCCATGCCGGCAGACATTAACTATGATTTAAGAAGAGCTCGACCTGCAGATTTGGACGTTGCTTAGAGAATAGCCATTGAGTTGGAAGATGACATGATCTCTGCTGGTAGATGGAAGAGAGAGATGCAGATGGGTGCAAGCTCAAGTGGCACCACATCAACTAATGAGATGATGCAGAAGATGTCTAATGAAATCATCACTTTGAAAAGGAAACTCCCTAAGTATAACAATTCGTATCAAACACCATTCCAAGACCAGAATAATAGAAATAATGGAAGGACGTTACAATTACTTGCTCCACAACAGAGGCTCGCAATTGAGGCTCCCCCTAAGAAAGGAAATATGTGCGTATTTCATCTAACGACAAACCATGATGGTGAGAGCTACCCTGAAATAGCTCGCATGATGCAGTTGTTATCTACCAACGAGTTAGACACTACGACACCAGACAATGAATCATATTCATGCTCGCATGGTGACTCTGTAAATCTTTTTTTTGAGTATAAATCTGATTCTGAAGAGCAAGGAGAGTGTTACGCTACCATAGATGGCACCACTTACGCAGTCCTAACTCGAAGCCAAGAAGACAAAAATCCCATCGTCATTCCTTCGACGGGAACCAACGATGCATCTACTTCAAGTACAAAAGAAAGCAGTCAGAAAATGAAAATCTCACAATCAGGTAAGGAAAATGACTCCTTTGATTTCATTCAGTTCTGTAAAAATTCCAAGATCCAAATTTCTCCCATAGACTATTTAAGGTTGAATCCCACTGAATTGAAAAGATTCATAGATTACTTAAAGGGAGATAGTTTTAAACTTCCAATGAAGATGATTCCTCACTGGCAAAACTATTTGAAGAAAGGGAAACCACTGTACTAGCTACCTTCCCGAGTCAAAAACTTGAACCATTTTATGTCTCCTTGTATATCAATGGTTGTAAACTAAGCAACTATATTATAGACTCGGGTGCCTCTAATAATGTGATGCCTTCCCCTGTGGCCAAAGCCTTAGGTCTCACCATGACAAAGGTCCATGATAGATGTTACTCTATGGATGCTAAACAAGTCTCGTTGCTTGGCAAAATCAAAGATGCCCAAGTAGTCATAGCTGCACATCCTGAAAAGAAGATGCTACTGACAATTCTTGTCACAGATATACTAGCAAGTTATGGGTTATTGCTCAGCAAGAGTTTTTATAGAGACATGGGCGGGGAAATTAAGTTGGATTGGTCCCAGGCGCTAATTCCTGTGGGAAATAAGAAGGTTAAATTAGAACCTGAGGAGAAGTCAAAGTTTACAGTGCTGAATTCTGATGATCTGAAAGCTCAAATCCTATACCAAGAATTGGAATTTGGTAATTACATGATGTTCACCGAAGGCATTATTGATGAATCTGAAAGTGAACAAGAAGAAGTGGAGCCCTTTGAGAAAGAAAAGACTCCAAAAATCTAGACACTGTAATTCGACGGTAGTTGTTCTACCTCTGGGTCTGGTGCAGGAGTGGTATTAATTCCACCCATGGGTGAACTTGAGCTGTTAGCTTTCAAAATGGAGTTTGCAAACACCAATAATATGACTGAGTATGAGGCGTTGTTACTCAGGATAATTTTTGCAAAAGAAAAAGGTGCGAAAGTTCTAAGAGCTCGAGGTGATGCTGAGCTGATCGTGCGCCAAATTAAAAGCCAATACTCTATCAAAAAATGGAAGCTGAAGAATTAAAGGAACAAAGTATGGGATGAGATTGAAGAATTGGACGCTTTTGCAATTGAATATGTCTCTAGAGAGTTAAATTCCAAGGTAGATTCACTGGCAGTCTTCACTTCCTTGCTATTACCTCATCTGGAATTTAAAGACAAGTACTAGGTAGAGGTAATGTACAGGCCGTCAGTACCTGATAACGTAGATGATTGGCAAGTATTCGATGATGATAGATGTCTGCAACTCTTCCTTGAAGGTGATGATAGTCCTCCCAAAGAAAATCCAAAAGATCCATCACAAGATCATCCCAAGAAGTGGAAGAAAGATGAACTAGGTGTGATTCAATTACAAGGTAATGTCATTCCCCCATACTTTGTATCATTAGAGAAATTGTTCAATCGTCATGACACTTATGTTAAGAAGAAGCAAATAGAGAAAGGTCTTACACTGGAGAATATGAAGGAATAAACATTGTGAATGAGTCCAATCCCTAGATGATAAACATAGGGAAGTGTTGCACACCTAAAGAGAAAGCGGAGGCTAGAATGCTTTTTATGGAATATCAAGATGTCTTTGCCTAGAGTTATGAGGATTTGAAAAGCTTTATGGGAGGAAATTTCAAGCATCAAATTCCCCTAAAACTTGATGCTACCCCATCCAAACAGAAACAAAGAAACTACAATCCTAAAGTGGCGGACGCCATCTTCAGAGAGGTTGACAAAATGCTCCAAGCCAGGATTATCTACCCTATCCACCACTCTACATGGATAGAAAATATCATTCCTATGAGGAAGAAGAGTGGAGAAATAAGGATATGTGTAGCTTTCAGAAATTTAAATCAAGCGTCCTTGAAAGATAAGTACGCGCAACCCAACATGGATCATTTGTTGCAGACAGTTGCAAGGGCCGAAATGATGTCCATGCTTGATGGCTTTTCTAGGTACAACCAAGTTGAGGTAGAAGAGAAAGATCAACATAAAACTGCATTTACCACTCCCCAAGGCACATTTGCATATCACAGAATGTCATTTGGTCTTATCAATGTTGGTGCAACATTTCAAAAAGGTATGGATTTGTCCTTTGCTGATATGAAAGATAAGATCATTGTCATATACCTGGATGACTTAACCGTGTTCTCTAAGAAAAGGAACGATCATATTAAAGATCTAGAGAGAGTATTGCTAAGGTGTCGAGAGCATGGGAGAGCACAAGATTTCTTTAAATCCTAAGAAGTCAGTTTTCTGTGTTACTAAAGGGAAACTTCTGGTTCACACTGTGTCACAAGAAGGTATTAGGATTGATCTAGAGCGAGTCAAAGCCATCCAAAGGCTAAGTTTTCTTGTAAGACTAGAGTGAAGTCATTCTTTGGTCAAGTAAACTTCCTCAGAAGATTCATCCCCAATTTCTCCAAGATCACCAAATGTATTGTGGACATGATGAAGGGTAATCAGAATTTCAAGTGGAATGATCCTAGTAAAAGAGCCTTCCAGGATATAAAAGATGCTATAGCCAATGCCCTTGTCTTATGCCACCCAGATTATAAGAAATATTTTATTATTTATTGTTACGCATCTGAACATACACTATCAACTATTCCAATGCAAGAAAATGGGGAAGGAGTCCAGGCTCCTATTGCTTTTATGAGTATGCCACTGAAAGATCATGAGCTGAGATATTCTCAATCCGAGAAGCACGCTTTCTCGATGGTGAAAGCTTTGAAGAACTTTAGATTCTATATCTTACATTCTCACTCAGTTGTATTTGTTCCCGATATTGTTGTAAAGAGCATATTAACCCAGCAAGATGTGGGATGCAATAACAGAGGAGCTTGGGTAGCCAAAACACAAGAGTATGACATAGAGATAAAGCCTACTAAGCTGGTGCGAGGCAATGCATTATGTAAAGCTATGGCAAAGAGTGAAGAAGATAACTAGCCTGAAGCGGGACAATTAGTTTTGGAAATGAATTTACAAGACCCATGGTTTGAAAACATTGTATATTTCCTGACTTATGGTGAATGTCCTAGAGGATTGACAGCTAAACAAAGGAGGGATTTGAGGTTGAAAGCTACTAAGTATGTCATTTGAGAAGGTACGTTATATTAAAGATCTGTAGATGGAACTTTTCTTAGGCGTGTTGACAAGCAACAACATGAGAGGTTGTTAAGAACATTCCATGACAAAGCTTGTGGCGAACATTTCTCTTCGTCTGCGACTGCATTTAAAATTTTGAGGCAATGTTATTATTGGCCAGGGATGTTCAAAGACGCATATCACTAGGTGGCCAAGTGTGAAAGTGTAAGATGTTCATAGGTCGACCTCAACTGGCAGCTCTCCCTCTCAGACCAATGGTAATAGAAGGGCCTTTCCAGCAATGGGGCCTCGATTTTATCGGGCCTATCAATCCTTCGTCAAGTGCTGGTCACACTTATATAATCACTGCAACTGATTACTTTATAAAATGGGTGGAGGCAAAGGCCACCAAGAGAACTAATTCTGAAGTAGTGTGCGAATTCATCAAGGAGAACATCATGGTAAGATTTGGTGTGCTAGTTAAACTAGTCATGGATAATGCAGCTTACTTTTCTTCAGCTGAAATTACCAATTTTTGTTTTGAGTATGGCATATCTGCTAGTCATTCGTCTGATTATTTCCCACAAGGGAATGGTCAAGCTGAGTCAAGTAATAAGAATTTGGTGAACATAGTTAGAAAACTTGTATCAGATAACTAAAGGACCTGGCATAAGAAACTTCACGAAGCACTCTGCGCTGATAAGGTAACTCCAAAGAGAGCGATCAGAATTTCGCCTTTCGAGCTGGTATACGGAGTTGAGGCAAGCCTTCCCTTGCCTCTAGAATTGGCTACCAACAAGTTGAGAACAGTGGTAGAAGATGACATCTACAAGGATGGGTTGGAAAAATGAATTTTGTATCTAAATAAACTTGAGGAAGAACGAGAGAAGATTGTTGATCACATCACAGAACATCAGATGCAGGTGAAGAATCTCTTTGACAAGAAAACTAGGCCAAGGAAGTTTATGGTTGGAGATTTAGTTCTACTATGGGATAAATGAAGGGCACCTAAAGGAATGCATGGCAAATTTGAGATGCTCTGGAAAGGACCATTCATCATCCATCAGGTCTTTGATAGAAATTCCTTTAAATTGGCATATCCAAATGGTGAGGTGTTGCCCTTGACCTATAATGGTCAAGATCTGAAATTGTATCAATTTGTAAATTGAAAGTAGGTAACCCTTGTATTGTATGATAGTTACGTTTAGTTCCTGTTTCTGTTCTCCTTTAGTTTAGGTCCCCTCGTTTTGTCTTTCCTTTCCTTGTTTCCTTCCTTTGCTTTAGTTTTGTTGTGAGCCACCTTTTCATTTAACTTGTGAAACCAGAGATTTTGATTCCTTGCTTAGATCTGATCATATCCAAGTCCCCAGACAGAGCCAGTCATTGCCCCACTTTTTGTTTTTCAAACTTGAAAAACAAAGGTGGATACCTCGTGTTAGATTGAGTCATTAATTTTGAGGTATTTAAACTAGAGTCTAAGTCTAGAATACCCCTAGAATAGGCGGTCTTTATCGAATTATTCCTTCATGCCTTCTTCTTGCTTTTAAGTTGGGTTGGTCCTCTTTCCCTCCCTAGGAGTGGGTAAGTTATAGTTCCCAATTCGATAAAGACTCTATTTCTTGCATTTCTAATCGATGGTACTCCTTTGAATATGAAGCTCTAAAATGATATTTTTTCCCTTTGTCAGAAAATTGAACATAGCCTTCTCCTCGTCGGGTTTCGACCCATGAAGGTAATTTTCTGTGAGAAGAGAACACTAGGATCATCAAGCACATATCCAAGGACTAGGGATCAAGATTCAAGGTCTAAGAATGAATCGACCCAGAGAAGTAGCTTGGCGGAGAAGCTGTAATGAATTTCCCCGCTTGCGGAGTTTTTCCTGCAGAGGTTGTTTTCCGAAGGATAGTGGAAAGTGTATCAAAAATTTCCAAAAGCCAAGTGTCTACATTGGAAGAAGTAAGTTTGAGCTCCTGCAATGGATAAAACGGGCTCAAAAGTATGAGAAAGTGAATAAAGGCCCTTTTTCAGAGAACTGGTGTTTAGTCTCCCCCTTATCGGAGAATCACCTGAGAGGGTCAATTTTCAGGAGGTGACAGCTTGCAAAGAAATAAGCACAAGAAGTCACAAGAATTGAATGATTTGACATGATTAAGATAGCCCGCTTTGATATTCAGAAAGACTTGATAAAGGAGTGGGACAATTGCAGAGTTTCAGAAAATCAATTCCCCGCTTCTCCACAGCCGGATTTCTACCTTCGAAGTGAATTTTCCGACAAAGGTGTTGAATGAAGAGAAGCAAAAAAGTAAAAATCCACTACGCAAATTAAGTTACCATTACATCTACCCCGAATGGGTAAAAGTGATTTCTTAAGGCCGTTAATAAGGTGCATTTAATTCAAATCTTAACGTTAGAACTTTAACGGATATTTTTGAAAATCTATCACTCGTGTGGCGTGAGATATGGAAAGTAACGGTAAGGAGGAAAGCTATTTATAACAGACTCAGACAATCGAGTGGAAATTACCATTTGTTCACATCTTTCTCATACGCCCTTGATTTCCCACAATTTTCAAATCATCTCATAGTGTTCTCCAAAGCTTTTAGCAATAAATCAAAAGCGTAATCAGAAGCTATGGCCACCAGATTCATGGGTTTCGATGGGTTGAATGGTATTACATCTGAATGGAAAAATCAGATAGATACATCCCTCAGATTCTACGATTTGGGCAATCTACACAGAAGATTGAACAAAGAGAACATCCATCCCATGACGCAAAAGCTCAAAGGCAGTCGCTTGGTTGAAGCTATTAGATTTCCTGTTGCAGTGCAAGCACCCGAGCTTATCTGGGAATGTATAACTAGATTCAACCCGGATACAAAATTGATTATGTTTTCGGATGACACAATCCTCATCTCCATTGACAGAGAGTCTGTGCAGAACAATCTTCGTATTCCAGAGTGAATGGAGTTTTCAAATATGAACTTCTCAATTGCAATTTCAGAATACAATGAGAAGAAGACGAGATGGAGGAAAGAGATCATGAGCTCGTGGTTCCAGAAGGCTAGGAGCATGAAGGGAAAAGTGCCAAAGACACTTTTTGGGACCGATCTGAAGGCTGAGATCGTTGAAATCTTGGTGCTCCTTCAGAGGATAAAAGGTGAAAGTGATGCATTGAATTTTATAGAGCACTACTTCTTGGTCTAGGTAATATGTGTCGAGCAACACTATATAGATTGGGCTCAAGTGGTAAGTGAAAATCTATCCAATGCCCTGAGTCTCGCCAAGTTCTAGAACAAATTCTATATGTCTTCCTGTTTGATATATGTGTTAGCTACATTGCAAGTATGGCTAGGACTTCCTAGACTAGAAGAATATGAAGATGATGTGAAAATTTATGATTTCTTCTCTCATTTGAAATTACAAAATAGCTATGCTGAGTTTATTAGAGTCAATGACTCGTTTACAATGAGGTTGTGCAGATAATTGCAAGGATGCCCAGAGTGGAGGTTCTCGCCGAAGGCCATAGAATTCATCACCCAATTTGGGAGCTTCTTTATCCAATTTGCTAGTTTCTCATAACTTTGTCTTACAGGTTTTGATGACTTCCCCATGAAGCTGGCGAGCTACCCCGATGACATGATCGTGCTCGTAGAAGTAATCTGATAGATGTTTCAAGTGAACCTGATCAGCACGGGAATCAAGAAGAAAGGCAACAAATTCCCTGTTACCATTCGAGCTTACAGCTACGCGTCAAGGTCGAATGCTAAGAATGTGATGAAGGTGTTCGAGAGAAGATACAAACCAGAAGTATATGAAGTTTTGAGACCTCAATTTGATCTAGTGGGCTATGCCAGGAATCACCTCTAGTTTGGCACTATGGTCAAGCACATTCCCGAACTCGAAGATTATTGGGCCAACTACAAGGATGAGTTAGAGAGTCAGGAAAGATTTTACTCCAGGTTGACTGTTGAACAAATCAAGTTGTTCAATGTCAACATTAATGTTGAAGGCATCGTCGATGATGGAGAGCATATGTATACCGACACATATAGAGATCAGATCAAGCCCTATCCTGTGAGCTCAGAGCCAGTTCAAGGTCAAGCCATAGAAGATTTGGAGACCTTAACATCTAAAGTCATCAAAAGAAAAAATAAGTGAGTTTAGTGGATGATGGGAAGGAGAAAGAGGTCTAGCAAGCCTACCCTTCAACAAGCTCCTGTAGTCGAGCCGGCGAGGGCTCCTGCATCCTCCTCTTTTCTAGCGTCATCTATGGCCAAAGGACCAGCTCAACCAGCAGGTGGAGATGATGAACCACCTGAAAAAGAAATCCCACTTGAAAAGACTTGCAGAGCAGGTTCATTTCCTATCATCGGTTCCAATGAAGCTGAAGTGGAGAAACTCGACAAGCCGGCGAAAGAAACTGTTTAGGCCACAAAACTAGAGTAGCAAGCACAAGGGGGAACCGCTGAAACACAAGGAGACACTCCCACTCAAGAGGCTCCTACAATCTTTGAGGTTGGTGATGATAGTAGCAGCTCAAAAAATGATGAGACAAATGAGCATTTGGGGTCTCCTCAAAAGGAAAAGAACATTTCTTCTCCTCAGATTAATCCTTTCGCTTCCAAGCCTAAAGCTTCTCCTCTTGTCATCGTGAAATTATTTGTGAAAGACCTACTTTTTGCGACGAAGGTTACAAGTGTAGAATCATGGATTGATAACACCATAGAGTGGAAGAGAAAGAGAGCCGAGCTAGGCACTCCTAGTGGCGAGATGCTTTCACAAGCAATGCAGTCAGGCCCAGTTGAGAGCAAGGTTAAGAAGTCTAGGACTCTGGCCACTCTTGATCGAGATCCAGACATAGGTCACTTGACTATGGAAATAGCCAAGCCATTAAAAGATGGTAGAATTGAAGATCTTACTGCCTCAGATTTTGCACTCTAGTCTTTAGACATGGGACTTGTCCGCCATGACACGAAAGTGGACCTATGGAAGTCTAGCAATGTCTTGATCGAAGAAGAGCTCGAAGAGCTCAAATTTACAAAGAATCGGCTCAAGGGAGAGATCAAAGAAATGACCAACTTCATCAAGCAGTTGGTCACTCCTGTAACAAGCCTACCCGGTTCCCTGACAATGTTTGATCCTACTGTAGCTGAGAACCAAGCGATACTCGCTAAGTTGCAGGAAGATAGACATTTTGGGCATATTGGCAGGAGGTGGATTGAAGGACTCAAATCTGAAGGTCTGGTAGCCATTGAGTAGCTTGGAAATGTCTTTTTACAGTTAGAAGCAAAAAAAGAATCCCTCAAAGGACATATGCTGACACTAACAGCAGAGAGGTTGAGGTGTGAAGAATGCATGGTGCTTCTACACTGGCTGGTTGCGATGAAAACTAAAGATGCAATCAAAGCCAACATATTGCAGAAAGGGTGTGAACCTTTGATCGAATGGCTCCAAGGAGTTGAATTCAAAATGGAGATGATAATCAAAGCAAAGGCAGGAATGAAGGTGACTGATGAAGAAGTCACTAAAGAATAGAGTAAGATCTTTGCATACTTGACAGGTCTTCACTCTAGGTCTCAAGCTAGTAGAGATGGAAAGAGCCCCATCGGTATAGCCAAAATGCAGAAGGTGTTCTCTGACTATTTGGACCAGCTTGCAGAATCATTTGGATCTCACCTGGATAGAATTCCTAATCTACAACAACTCGTTGGATGCATATACAAAGCCATGATGAAGACGCAACCCTGAAAAGATGTTGCAAAAAGGATAGACACTAGTAAATTTTACCTTAAATTTCAATGAGAATTAGTCGAATTTTCTACAACAATTGGTCGAATAAAAGACTAAAAATGTTGTCGATCTTTTTTCGTCGCATTTTCTACATGTTGATTAATATTCAAAATTGTGACCTTAATACTGGTCGAATTATCGACTGCAACAATCCTTTGGAACTGGAAGCATTGTCGTCGATTTAATTGGTGACATCGTTGCAATTTTGACCATACGATAGGTCAAATTATCCACCAATGTTTGTAGAAATTATCGTCGAATACATAGCATTCTGGTCAAATTTAGTACTATGAAATGGTTGAAAGTTTGACCAGTACTATTTTTTTTTTGTTTTTAAAGTTTATTAATTACACAGCTTAAGCTGAATAGGATGCCTAATACCACCTCAGCCTTTTGTTTCCTCAAAAGTGTCAATAGTGACATCATTCAAAAGAATAGCATAGATGTGTTTCCTCAAAAGAATATTATAGATGTCTTCTATTTAGCACAATTAGAAAGCTTCATTTACCTACAAATTTGTGTGCTTGTCTGAGTTTGATACGCAGATATAAATTGATATTCATATATAAATTATTGAGCTAAGACCTCTAAGATGTATTCTTAGAGGTCGTAAATGGTCGTAAATGGTCATAAACACTCATTCTGTTGGTTGTTGCCAGCTTCTCTTTGTTTCGAGAATAGTTTAACATTCTCTGAGAAACATAATTGTAGGCATCATGGTCACATTTTTTTGGAGACAATGTAATTGAGTGGTATACCCAGACGATGGAGAGCAACTTCTGCACCTCCGGATCCAAGTTGTTATCCAACCCACAGTATCAACTTGGAATCAAAGGTGCAATAATTGCTCTCCGTGTAGGTATACAACTCAATTATGTTGTCTCCAAAAAAATGTGACCATGATGCCTACAATTATGTTTCGAGAATAGTTTACTTAGCATTCTCTACTTAACAGGGCCAACCACATGAAGTTGGAAGCTCATCTGGCCCCTCCTAGGAGCCTCATATGACCCTTTACAACATTTTAAGACCTCTAAGATGTATTCTTAGAGGTCGTAAAGGGTCCTAGGACACAACAGCTGAGAAACATAAATGTAGGCATCATGGTCACAATGTTTTGGAAACACAACATACTTGAGTGGTATACCCAGATGATGCAACACAACCACTACTCCTGTAGTTCTAAGTTGACACTGTGGGATCCAAAAACCAAAGATAAGGAATCTATATATGGTTTTTGGATCCATAGTGTCAACTTAGAACTGCAGGAGTAGTGGTTGTGTTGCATTTTCTGGGTATAGCATTCAATAATGTTGTGTCTCCAAACAATTGGGATCATGATGCCTACATTTATGTTTCTCAGCTGTTGTGATACCTACATTTATTTTGTAGCTGTCATGTTTATTTGCATGTTCTTTGTGTTTGGCTTCTCTCCCTCGCATCGAAAATAAGATTTTGCCCACTCTGAATCGAGAATGCGCATGCAACATAAGCAGAATATGCACGAACAGCAGGTGGAGTTGAAAAAACACAACACGTTTACATTTTCGCGATGGTCTATAACTTAAAATATGCAATTAAAGACCTCTATAAAAAATGCAACCCTATTGTGTTTTTCAACTCCACCTGATATCCATACATATTCTGCGAGATTGCATATTGAACTAGGCTTCTCCTTCTGCATTGCCTGAAACCAAGAGACTATCACAGTTAACATCTAAATGGCACGTCTCATCATCACAACTAATCCACCTTAAACAATTGAATATGTTTTCTTGTATTAAATATTCATTAATCAAAATTCGAATAGAAAATGTATACCTTGAGTACTAAAATTCACATTAGAATCGATGCCTCCATCGTGCTCGACCGGTGCAATATCAATATCCACAGGCTGCATTCCAATGCAAATAATAGATTTAGATGACGATATCACAGAAATGCCTAATTCATAGTCCATCGTTTGTTCTCTGAAACACTAAATTAGGGATTTATGCGATATCCTCATCTGTATCTACAACTATTGCCTCTGTTGTTGTAGGTGCTTTTACCCTATTTGATATTTATCTTCAGGTGTCCACACTCGTTCTGTTGGTTGTTGCCAGCTTCTCTTTGAGCTTCTCTTTGTTTCAAGAATAGTTTAACATTCTCTGAGAAACATAATTGTAGGCATCATGGTCACATTTTTTTGGAGACGATGTAATTGAGTGGTATACCCAGACGATGGAGAGCAACTTTTGCACCTCCGGTTCCAAGTTGTTCTCCATCCCACAGTGTCAACTTGGAATAGTTTCATCTCCGATGTGACCATGATGCCTACAATTATGTTTCAAGAATAGTTTAATTAACATTCTCTACTTAACAGGGCCAACCACGTGAAGGTGGAAGCTCATCTGGCCCCTCCTAGGAGCCTCTTATGACCCTTTACGACATTTTAAGACCTCTAAGATGTATTCTTAGAGGTTGTAAATGGTCGTAAAGGGTCATAAGGGGTCCTGGGACACAATAGATGAGAAACATAATTGTAGGCATCATGATCACATTTTTTTGGAGACAACGTAATTGAGTGGTATACCCAGATGATGAAGATCAACTTCTGCTCCTCCAGTTCCAAGTTGACAATGCGGGATCCCAAAACCATAGATAAGGAATAAATTGAGAGAGCGGAGGAGGGCCATAATGACAAAAATAATAGAGGACAAACCTCAAGTTAAATGAGGCAACTGCAAACATTTTAATAGAATTTTATTAAAATGTTTACAGTTGCCTCATTTAACTTGAGGTTCATCCTATATTATTTTGGTCATTATGGCCCTCCTCCGCTCTCTCAATTTATTCCTTATCTATGGTCTTTGGATCCCACAGTGTCAACTTGGAATCGAAGGAGCAGAGGTTGCTCTCCATCGTCTGGGTATACAACTCAATTATGTTGTCTCCAAAAAATTGTGACCATGATGCCTACAATTATGTTTCTCAGCTATTGTGAAATCTACATTTATGTTTCTCAGTTGTCGTGTTTATGTGTATTTTTTTTATGTGTTTGGGAAGACATCTTTCTAGCCTGAGCCTAGATCCTTCGACAATTAGCTTAATAATAATTGTAGATGACAGATGAGCAATTAGCTATCCAATAAAAAGCCCATAAATGAACTATATGTACCCCAATTAATGTTCCCTTTGTGCGTACCCAAATGATATATTTGAAACAACAAGGGTAAGGCTAAATTTACCCTTGTTGTTTCAAATATATCATTTAGGTATGCGCAAAAGGCACAGGAATTAGGGTACACACAGTTCATTTACAAGATTTTTCTTGGGAAGCTAATTTCTCAGCTCTCATTTGCTTCATTTATTATCAAGCTAATTGTCGAAGGATCCAAGCCCAGGCTAGAAAGACGTCTTCCCATTCTGTTTAAGCCATATTCCTTGTTCTTGTCAAACTTCCTTGGTACGGTAGGCCTGCTCTTTGCAGTACTCTTCTTCAGCGAGACTTGATACCACGTTGCGCTCAAACTTCAGCGAGACTTCATACCACGCAACGTCTGTAGATTACGTTCAATGTGTTATTTACGCTTGTATTGGTGGGAAAATTCTTGAAAACACACAAAAGAGATAGTCAATCCATAGTCAAGGTCAAGGAACAAATGGAACAACCAAGAAAACACTATATGTTAAATCATGTGATTGATAGCAGATTGGGGCTCCCATGAGCCATAAACATGAAGAATTATTAAAATATTAGTTACAATATGAAAATACTAAACTAACTAATTCCTGAGTTCATCTCTACATATGGTCACAACAAATTAGATATGCGATTACAATACAGAGAAGGCATCGTAAAAATATAATTTCAAAATTTTCCCTAGCCTGACACGTTTTGCACTCAAATCCTTCATCGCGGATAAGTGGAGATGGGTGGATAGATGCAGATGAGTTGTCATCGACCCAACTAAAGTATCCGCAACCATTATTTCCCTGTGATACCCAATCTACATTAGTTCTTATATTATAATGAATAGTATTTACATTAGAAACTTTAAATATATACACATTAGCAACCTTTTTTCGATTAGGGCAGCACCAAAATTGTTGTCCAGGGTTGTTCAATGTCCGTGAAGTCTTCAACACACACTTCCCACCACCACATTGACAGTTTGGCACATTGACAAGAGTCATCGAACCTATATCAATAATGCACCGCACCATCCTTACTATATTTATTATTTTTATATGATTATTTTTACAGTCCAAATACACCAAGGAGTACCATCAGAAATATTAACCATTTACAATAATGAAAAGTAAACCTAAATCAAATAGCTCATTTTTTTATCAGCATGTGTAGTCTGTGTGTATATGAAAAATGAAAGAAATATGAAGCTGAAATAAAATAGTGAACAAAATAGTATTCCACATAGAGTGAATGAAATATACCATCAAAAGAAGGTGACAAAATCATGTCACGAAGCACAAACATAGGAAATCAAAAAGGGACAAAAGACAAGAAATAAGAAAAATCATTACGACTATAGAAAAATCATTTATACTATAATAAAAAAAAGAAACACTCTTTGTCAACAATTTGCAAAATCATTAGGACTATAAATGGATGGTTCTGATATTGCTTTGCCATTACAACAATTGAGCATTCATCATTTGGTACTTCTTGGTGTATTCCATTTAAGTTTTTCAGTTGACGTGTTTATGTGCATGTTCTTTATGTGTTTGGCTTCTCTCCCTCGCAAGGGATACGTCGATAGGTAATTGATTTGAAAGCATAATAATTTGACAGTCTTTTTTCAGGATAGGCATAATCATCCCACGAACCTAAATTAGCAATATTGGTGTCCTATCATTGCACAAGTGCAAGACGGTAAGGGTCTATTCAAGGAGGGATGAAAAAAAGGTCATTTTAACCTTGCAAGCCTAGGTTTTGGAATAGGTTTAGGTTTCTCAATAAGGTTGACTACATTATTTTCCACATTATATGTAATGTCAACATTCACTGATTAGCAGATATTTCAAGTCTCCAAGTGTGGAGTTCACTGTCCTTGGCAGTTCTCTATTGGTTTACAACAATGCTTCTTTCCATAATCAAACAATGGATTTGATTCCAACCTAAGATTACATAAAACCCCTCATAAAATTTCAAAACAATAAGAATACAATCTTCATTCACAATCACTGTCAATGTTCCTCAAATCAGTGATTAGAACAGGCAATTAAAATGTCCCTCAAATCATTAATCAGTTGATTATTATATAAGCTCCTCAAGCATGAGTTGGAGAGGACTACATCAAAACCAAAAACATTAATCAGTTGATTATTATATAAGCTCCTCAAGCATGAGTTGGATGATGTGGATTATGTAGATATAAGAACTAATGTATCCACATCATCCAACTCATGCTTGAGGAGCTTATATTATTTACTGTCTCATAATAGTAAGATTGGTACCTATCCTAGTAAGTCATTATGAGATAGTAAATACGATCTACATCCAATCTTGGTCCACAAGCATGAGTTGGATGATGTGGATTATGTAGATATAAGAACTAATGTATCCACATCATCCAACTCATGCTTGAGGAGCTTATATTATTTACTGCCTTTTTGCCTTGGCATTTGTCATTATTTTTGAGAAATTCAATCTATAAAAGGATGGTGAACAAAAATGATAGTCCAATAGATGGAAATTCAAGTCCCATAAATATCAGTGGACAGAGCTAAAACAAAATTATGACAGCCTTCATGTTGAAGTGACAGTCTTGCCTAAGAAAATACTGGACAATTGTAAGTCCAAACATTAAGGTTGTGTAGAAACAGTCTATAAAAGATTACAAGCAAGACAAGAACGGCCTTTGAAAACGTTGGATGGCATGTTGATAATGGTTGCCATATAGAAATAGAAAAGGAAAACCATAGAACAGTCAATCCTATGAAGAATTTAAAAGGCTAAAATGGTAGACAATCTAAATGGTCATGTGACAATCACAAATGTTGTTGGAGTTGAACAAAGAAAACTAGGCCAAGGGAATGATGAACTAATAGGTATAATAGTCAATGTTAAACAAGTTGGCATCAAAAGAACGTTGATCTCAAAGGATTTTTAGTTAACCGTGAAGGTAAAATTTTGAAGACAGCTGAAGACAACCAACAATCCAAGTATAGCCACAAGAAACATCATAATGAGGACAATCATCCCATGACAGTCATGCCAACCAATAATGAGCATGCAGTAGTTCTTGATGGAAGATCAAAGGAGAGTAGACAACAAGTCAAGTTTTTGCAAGAAGTACATGAAATATTTTAGAGGCTTAGTAGCATGACTCACTAATAGTATGGAGGATAAGGTGACAGTCCACTAAAGGACATTCATCCAAGGCAGCATTATGCAAAGGACAGTACTAGAAAACAAGAAGTTTGGTAATGATGGATGATGGAAAGGTCAATGAGAAAAGTATGAATGGATTGGATCAATGGATTGGAATGGATATGGGCAGAGTATAGAAGAGTTTAGAATGATGTTAGAGTTTCTTGTGGATGAGAAGGAAAAGCCATAGTGCTTAGGGGAATAGTGTGATGACTGTCCCAACTAGAGAATCCCTCATATTTCTCTCAGTAAGCTGAATAGTTGTGGCATAGGATCCTTCAACTGTTTGTGGACCCTTTGTCTTGTAAACAATGACCAATCTTTCAATCAAAAGCACCTTATGTTTGATGTGTGGTGGTAACTTTCTCATTGTAGTGACGAATCTATTGTTTAAATCAACTACACATGAATATGAGACAGACAATGAGGATGCACAAATAGGAATGATTCATATGTTTCAAGGTACAAAAATCTCCTAGATAGACAAAGGGTCCACAAACAGTTGAAGGATCCTATGCCACAACTATTCTTACTGAGAGAAATATGATATGAAAATATCACAACTAGATACAGCTGCCCCAGGCAAGGCAGTTTGCATAATTGGACAAGTTGAAAGGTGCCATGAAGAACCTATAATATAAAGTTGTGATTCTCTAGTTGGGACAGTCATCACACTATTTAGAAGAAATATGAAGAAATAGTACTACTGTCTAGGATATTTTTGTAACATTCTTTGGCACTTTCTTTTAAGGAATTCACAAACAATTTTATCAAGGCATACTCATTGTCTGTCTCATATTCATGTGTAGTATTGTCAAAGATATTGAGCACTTTAAATAAAGAATACAATGGAAAAGAAAGAGAAAATAACTTTAAATCAAATTTTTAATTCAATATTTTTTTTAAATGCCAAGTTACTGGCTAATTCTTTTAACCAAAACCAAATCCAAATCCAAGTGTAAGTCAAAAATCAGCTTGCCAAATACTCATCAAATCAATATATCTTTTTATTTGAATGTCAATTTTTACTGTCTAAAAAAACTATACATGCACACCTATGATTCTCTATCAGAAAAATATGAATAAGAACTGGTTTTGGATTGCATCGAGACCTTTATAGTGCCATGAAGAACCTATAATATAAAGTTGTGATTCTCTAGTTGGGACAGTCATCACACTATTTAGAAGAAATATGAAGAAATATTACTACTGTCTAGGATATTTTTGTACCATTCTTTGGCAATTTCTTTTAAGGAATTCACAAACAATTTTATCAAGGCATACTCATTGTCTGTCTCATATTCATGTGGAATGGATATGGGACAGTCATCACACTATTCCCCTAAGCACTATGGCTTTGCCTTTTCATCCATAATAAACTCTAACATCATTCTAAACTATTCTATACTCTGCCCATATCCATTCCAATTCATTGATCCGGTCAATCCATTCATACTTCTACACAAACAAATTAACTCACCAAAATGTTGTCATTCTGGGACAGTCATTATAGGGACAATGGCCAATCTTTCAATCAAATGCACCTTATGTTTGATGTGTGGTGGTAACTTTCTCTATTGTTTAAATCAACTACACATGAATATGAGACAGACAATGAGGGTGCACAAACAGGAATGATTCATATGTTTCAAGGTACATTAGGAACAATAGATTCCAAGTGGAGATGCATTAGGAACCTTATTGTTGTTCATTGAGATGTAACATTGAGGGAATGATGATAGTTGGTTGGAATGGTTATGTTAGGAAGTTATGGGATGGTTATGTTCCATGTTAGTTGGAATGGTTATGTTATGAATGGTCATAGGGAGTCTCTGTTACAAAACAGTGAGAACAGACTGGTGTATGTTTTGGTGAACGAAAAGACAATAAAACTTTATTGTTCTATGCAATTCGATGACTATTTGAAACTCTATTAACTTGGTTGAATTATATATGCGTTGACAGAGTCTTTTTAACCAAATTGACTTGTTATTTGATGAGTTTCAGTTTACTTTAAACTTGTTGTTGTGCTGGTGTAGAACAGTGGTTATCTTTTAATTGTTTTGTTATTGCAGTAGAGTTTTAGATAAATGGAAGTCATTCCATGAATAATATAAGGCCTAATTCATGGAATGACAATTATTAACTTTTATTATATAAAGCTGACCGTGCATATGCAGATCCAAGCGAGTTAGAAGTGATCACAGTCAAGAACGGTGAAAGAAACTAGTGAAAATGGTGGCTCGGGTGTAACAGTGGAGGATATGTCCACATAAGGTATCTATTTTATGTTTTGGAATAGTTTATTATGTTGATTGGAAGGTGATTCAATCACCAATTGGTTGCAGAAGTGAGTTGTGATAGGAGTTTGAAGAAGCCCTAAAAACCAGGGTTAGAGGGCACCAAATTTGGGGTTTTCTACGTTACAAAGCCTTTGGAGTTAATTCCTTTTGCATAAGGCCATTTTATGGCATAACAAATTTTTCATTCTATACCCTGACCAACCTAAACCATTTTCATTAATGGTTGATAATTTTCATAGAAAAATGATGTCAAATGTACTAATGCAACAATCAATTACACATTCAGAAGTAGACTGTTATAACAACAATTAAATTTGTAATCCTTTCAATTCGTAAGGATCATAAATTTATTAGAACCTATCCTATCAAGGATTGAATCAGAAATAAATAAGCTTCTACCTCCTTCGTGCGCATATTACAATGCAATGGTAAGTGGAAGGATAATAACAGGTTCTTAGTTCTCAGGCAAAACAAATACACCATCAAATCAACTAAGAAAAAGTGTACAAATAATGTAAAGATGCCCTTTACATATTCTGTGAAAGATGGAATAGCATAAGAAAATAGGTGGGTGTACAAATAGAGTAGACAAATGAGCTTCCAATATGGTGTTCAATATAATTGGGGAAAATTGAAGGAAATCTGGACATGTCATGCATCGAAAAACCAGTTTATTTCCCAAAATTTTTAACAAGATCCACGTCAGGTTGCAAGATCAAAATCAATTTATCGATGAAATTGGAGTTTGACATCTGCAAGAAAATGAAGGAATTGGGTCTTAAACTTGAAGAAATGTTTGGGAAAATCCATTTCATTTTGATGTTGATCCAATTGTCATGAAAGCTTCCAAATTTCTTCATTTTGTTATACTTGTCAATTTTATGAAACTTAATGTTTTTTTCTCCTTTGTTTTGCAAGGTGAATTGGAGGAGAAGCTAGGAGAAGCTAGGAAGGCGAGGAAATGATGGTGAAGTTAAGCTCAAGATTTCAAGCTCGAGGACTTCAAGTGAGAAGGAAAATTCAACATCAAGATTATCAAAGTACAAATTCAAGGCAAAATGAAGACCGAGTTCATGAAGATGCGAGTTCAAAGTAAACAACAAGTTTAAAGTAAATAGGGAACATAACCATCCCATAACTTCCTAACATAACCATTCCAACCAACTATCATCATTCCCTCAGTGTTAAAAGAATTAGCCTCATAACCAACTATCATTGTTCCCTTCCTAACATAACCATTCCATAACTGAGATGTAACAAAACCCTCACTATTCTGTAACAGTCAATCAATGTTGCATTGTTTCTACATTTCAGGAGTTAGTAGGCTATTATACAGGTTAGAATAACACATCCCATGAAGCCAGGGCCCTTGGATTTTCATGGGATGGTCATATTATGAAAAGAACCTAGACTGTTGCAAGAAAACTCAAAACTTATAATCTGTTAACTGATACCAGGCGTCTAACTTTTAGCACAGTGTGTATCAATCTTGTTCAAAACAAATAATGATTGAAAAGGAACTTCTATTACATCTTAGTGAATGACAATAAGGTTCCTAATGCATCTCCACTTGGAATCTATTGTTTCTATGGAACAGTTTGCTTAAACGAGCACTAGTGTTTTGGAACTATATGCAGTCCCTGTTATTATAGAAACCCATAATTTACATTTGCAGGTTCAGCTAGACCACTATGTATTTGCTGTGACTATTGTTCATTGTGCGGTTAAATGTTTTGTTAAGACATAGTCCGCCACTAGTTAGAAACTTACACTTTGGATAACGCACCCCAAATTCATACTCATGCATTTTTAAGTTTGATTGTGTAGTATTATTTACATTTTTTCCACAAAGTTCCATTCTCTGACAGACCATGTTCGAAGGTATTCCGATTGGCTTTGTTATGGGACTCAACCCTTAACTTGTATCTCCTCCATGGGAATCCAATGTTGTTGGAAGGGGACCAAGTTAAGCATACATATATATATATATATATATATATATATATATATATATATATATATATATATATATATATATATATATATATATATATATATATATATATATATATATATATATATATATATATTCATGCTGAGATCAGCTATGAAGGAAATACAGTTGAATTTCATAAATATATCAGTCACAATGTGTATCATGACTGTGATAACAATTATGATACCTATACATACTGTGATTTATAACAGTCACAATACATATACATACCGTAACTTACATCAATGCTATATATACCAGTCACGATATGTATATGTATCGTGACTGCAGTCATGATACATATACATATTGTGACCTATATCGCTGAAGTCAATAATCATGATATTACCGTGCATTGTGTGTTAAGTGTTAAAATAGTAATATGAAACGGCATCATTATAATTACAAGTTGATTTTTATCAAATGATTATTATTGTGGAAAGACATGACCCTACATAACTATCCAGTCACGTATGGTCATGTCCTTTAACAATAATAACCGTTCATTCTTCTACTTATATGAGATCATATCTGTTGTTTAGAAATCAATCACAGTGGCAATTATCTAATCCAGCAAAAGTTTGATTATGAAAAAGCATTACGTTTATTCTTTATTCTAATCTATATTCTTTAACACCCTGCCTTGCAAAATGTGGAAGTATAGAAAAAGGCCAGCGAACTTTTTGACAAAATGCATTTACGAATCATGGTTTTATGGAATGCCATGATTGCAGGATAATCACAAAATATACTTGTTGAAAAGGCTTTCAAAAAATTTCAAGCAAATGCAATCAACACGTGTAAAATCAAATTTGAAAACCTGTCAGCATTCTTCTTGGACATTGCCAAAATGGGAGCTTTGGAATAGGGTATGGACATCCATCAAAGCATAATGATAGGGGTTTTGATAGCAACATTGCTTTTTGATTTGGATATAGGTCACAATATCCCTTTCATTCAGCGATATAGGTCACAATATGTATATGTATCATGACTGTAGTCACGATACATATAAATATCATGACTGGTATATATAGCATTGATGTAAGTTATGGTATGTATATGTATCGTGACTGTTATAAATCACGGTATGTATAGGTATCGTAATTGTTATCACAGTCATGATACACATTGTGACTGATATATATATGAAATTCAACTGTATTTCCTTCATAGCTGATCTTAGCATGAATATATATATTTATGATATGAGCGCATATATATATATATATATATATATATATATATATATATATATATATATATATATATATATATATATATATATATATATATATATATATATATATATATATATATATATATATATATATATATATATATGCTTAACTTGGTCCCCTTCCAACAGCATTGGATTCCCGTGGAGGAGATACAAGTTAAGGGTTGAGTCCCATAACAAAGCCAATCGGAATACCTTCGAACACGGGAATCCAAGTGTAAGACACACCAAAGTCCACCATTTCATTTTGGTGAGCTTGGTGTGTCTTACACTTGCATAATTTTTTATTTTTAGTTTTAGATTTGATTTTGTCCTAATTGTTTAAAATCTAGATGTATTCATCTATGGTTTGTGTACTTGGATTGGTTCAATAGTCCTAAAATTGCACACTTTACCACTTACATCACGCATTTAGCATATTTATCATTTGAAAAAAGAAAATTGTATCAACAATATCACTTATTGATTCATTGATATTGTGACCTATATCCAAATCAAAAAGCAATGTTGCTATCAAGACCCCTATCATTAATATTGTGACTTATGGAAAACTTTGGGAGAGGGATCAACAATATCACTTATTGATTCATTGCTAGCAACAATGTCATTTAGGTATATGAAAGGTAAAATAGCATTAAGAAAAGTATTTATAATATTATCATCTTGCAATAAAATATCCTCATGGTGAAGGTACATTTTAGGAGAAGGATCAACATGATTCATCAAAAATTCATCCTTAGGAAGGGGATTTTTTAAAGAATTATTGATAATCTCTTGCATCAAAATGTCTTCATAGGTAGGAGAATAATTACAAGAAGGATAGAGTGATACACAGGATGCTAGGACACTATCACATCTATGAAATATATGCATCATGAAACTGTTTGAAAATAAAAAGGAAACAATTTTCTTTTTTCAAATGATAAATATGCTAAATGCGTGATGTAAGTGGTAAAGTGTGCAATTTTAGGACTATTGAACCAATCCAAGTACACAAACCATAGATGAATACATCTAGATTTTAAACAATTAGGACAAAATAAAATCTAAAAATAAAAATAAAAAATTATGCAAGTGTAAGACACACCAAGTTCACCAAAATGAAATGGTGGAAAATGGAGTCCTCTAAACTAAACATGTAAACTACAAACTATTGGTGAACGACAAGGAATAAAAACTCTCTATTTCTCTGCAATTCCATCCATTCTTGAAAACTCAATTTGATGATTTTGATTTGCAAATGAATTGATAGGGTTCGTTATTCAAAACTATCTACTTTGAATGAGTTTCATTTTGCAATGAGACTGATGTTGCTACAGTTGTTTATCAGACAACATTTCTTGTTTTAGTTTTCTATTATCGTAGGGACTCAGGAATAAAGAGGAACATTCCATGAATATGAAGGCCTGATATTCATGGAATGTCAATACTTAACTTGTAATAGATGTCGCTATTAACATTACATGTGCAGGATTAAACAAACAGCTTGGGTACAGTCAAAACAGTAAAGAAATACAATGAAGATGGTGGCTCGGGTGTGACAGTGGATGATCTATCCACATAAGATATACATTTTATGATTTGGAACATTTTATTACGTTGAATTGAAGGTGATTCAATCACCGATTGGAGGCGGAAGTGTGTTGCTACAAGAGATTGAAGATGCCCTAGAAAGTAAGGGTTTAGAACCAAAAATTGGAGTTTCCAGTGTTGCAAAGCCCTTAAAGCTAATTCCTCTTGTATATGGCCATTTTAAGACATAAAGAAATACTATCTAGGATTTGGGACTGTATGGAGACCGTTGTGTAGTACTTCCTTTGTTAGATTGAGCAAATTTCATGCATTGAAACAGGATAACTGTTATGAATAGGTGTTGAGTTACCCATTAGGGCCACGACTTCATGGCAAAGCCGACACAATGTGTTGAGTTCGGCCTGACAGAATGTCATGGGACAGAGAGGAATAAACACAATGCAAACTGTTTATCAGTTAAACATGAATGCACAAAAACTAATAACACAAATGCATTGGAGTTACTACAACACTGCCGAAATATCAGTTAAACTTGTTGTGCTATCAACCATAAGAAATGAAAAAAAATAGAGAAGGAACGTACTTAGAATTCGCAATCCTAATTCACGTGCTCCGTAAAAGTGAAAATGTGAAAATGAGAATTGAAATGTTCTTTTTAAGTAATATGCCCGTATTCGTTGAAATTTCGATGAACACGGGCATGGTTTTTTAAAAAAACAAATTTTTCCTTCTATACCCCGACCAACCTAAACCATTTTCATTAACGGTCGAAAATAATGGTCAAAAAATGATGTCAAATGTACTAGTGAGAGAAGGATCACGCCCACTGGCTAATAAGATTGAAGAACGTGTACATCCCAGATTTTGAAAAGATGATTCCGATTATTGCAGCCACCAAAACTCATAAAGCTAAGTTGGAGAAGGCAAAGAAGCCAGCGAAGAGAAAATAGCTTTCCCCCTCTTTCTTTTTGATACACATTGTAAAATTGGTAAATGGCCACTTGTCATTTATCGACTCTGTAAAATATGAATTGATTCAGTTGATTTTATAATAGCTTAACTCTTGAAGCCTATATGTAATACTCTGAAAATCAATGAAAGGGTTGGCTAAATTTTGGTGTGAAATACATCTTGTTGCGGAGTCAATCTGGAATGTGTTTTGTGCCATTTATTTACTGTTCCATTCATTTGTGAGTTGGAATATTTGTTTTCCTTAAAGCTGTATTGAAATTAGCAAATAGACAAAGTTATGTTTCTCTTCTTTAGTGCAGTTAACCGACAGAGATCGGGGTATCACTTGAAGGTTGGGGAATACATATATGTCTTGTTTTAGATTGGTTTCACCCGTATTGTTTTACTGCATTCCATTACTTCAAGTAGAGTTCATTGATGCATTACCACTGTCGTGAATTCATAAGCATTGTGAAATCACGGAGTTGGTTAGAATTTAGAAATCAAATTCACTGCTTGGATTAGTTTCTCACCGAGGGCTAATTTGGTTACCTCTATTGTTCTATGGTTAAGAACATACCCCCATTAAGATTTAGAACAAACAAAATTCATTGCATATCTTCACATAAGGGAGCTATACGTACCTGTTAAAATTCAGAGGGAAGTTAGTTGAATAGTTAACAACTTTCCAACTATTCGTATTCACATTGTTTCTTAAGGATATTTTGGGCAAATAAAGAGTTAAATCTAGAAGGAACAATCTATTTACCAACATAATTCAAGGCCCTAAAGGGTTATAATCAGTTGGTGTTTTGGGGTATTATGATCATATAGAAGGTGTTTTGGTTCACTCCTACCATGTTGAAGTCATTTTGATACATATGAGTAGTACCCTAACCTTGAAGAATTAGGTTCAAGGGATATATCTTATGGATCTTGTCACACAAATTGTGTGGGTTCTTTGTGAAGTGTTCTTCATGACCAAAGGTGTTCAGAAGTCCCTTAAGACTTGAACAAGGTGTGGAACCTGTGACTGTTTCAATCCAAGTAGAAGTTGATAAGTGATTGTGGGTATAGGCCTAGAAATCAAACCTCCATGTTTGGCTCTACATCATTGGACCTTACAAAATAGTCGGATTGTTCACTATCTGAAATAATAACTTTTTCATGGCATGAACAATGTTTATCTTGACAAAATAATGGGATTTGAACAGTTGATGTCAAGGAAATTGAGTTAAGATGGTTATGGCTTCATAGATGTTGAAGTCCACAACTACCATTATAACAACTCTTGCTGCACAACATGTGATTGTTGATTTTTTCTGATATCTCCTCTCCTCTTCTCTTCCTTGGTCATATCCTAACTGCCACCACTCTTGAAGGTAGTTCTCCTACAATGAGAAATAGAGAAAATTCTGCTTCATACTACAATAATAATCTAATTTAGAAGTAATTTCATCATATTCAAAAGCATTAAACCACTATTTTTAAATTTATATATTTTTAAAATACAGAGGATATGGATAAGAGCAAAAAAAAAGGATAAAAATAAGAGAAAAAAATACGGATAAATGAAAAAAAGAAGAAAAGATAGCATCTCAACAAAAACATTTGTACAATCGGAATTTTTTATAAAGTTAGTTAGAGATGCTAACAATTTTACAACAATTTTTTTCTTTGGGAGCAAAGCTCGTACAAATAGCCTATAGGCTAAATAATAGCTAAATTCTATTCTATTAACCTTGATAACATTAAATTAATAGCTAAATCATTTTCGATTGGATGACGGTAAAATGACTGCTTCCGTTGTCGCTAGGGCTCCCGCTGGCACCATCGCTGCTCCCGTCATCGTTAGGGCTTTTGTGGTAGTTGCTCCCCCTATGTCACCTATGGTTGAGGTTCTTGTTGCTGGGTCTATGGTGGCCTTGGTGCAGGGTCCTTCAGTTGCAACCCTTCCATCTGCTAGCAGGGCTAGGCCAGTTTTGGGGAAGACTGTTAATCAAAGTGTTTTCTTTGTTTGCAGAAATATTGTTGTGGAATTGGAGGAGGAGACAATATCTGAAATTGATGTTGTCGCCTCTGTCATTTCTTTGCATGGCCTGATCTACACATTTAAGGGTCACTAGCCTTGTTTGTCTGATCTGCATTCTTGGATTTCCAAGCATTGGGAGCCCCTTATCACTGGTACAGTCCATATATTCCTTATGGCTAAGGGTTTTTTTGTTGGTAAATTTGAAAATGTTATGGATAGAAATACGATTCTATGTGAAAAAAATTTCAGCTGGGATGGTCACTTCATGCTGATGTTGAAGCCTTGGCATCCAAACTTCTCCCTGTCTTCTTAATCTTTTAATAATCTGCCCATTTGGGTTAGGCTGCCTAATCTTCGCCTCCATCTTTGGGTTGATTCTCTTCTTGAAACCGTGGGGGATGCTATTGGGGATTTTATTTTTGTGGATGAGAAATTTTTTGACTTGTTTCACTCGACTTATGACCGCATTTTGGTGGATGTGGATATCTCTAAAGGTCTTCCTGCAAAGTTCAAACTCTTTACTCTTAATGGTAGAAGTTGGATTCAACATTTGGACTATGAAGGCCTCCCCTTCATATGCAGAAGATGCTTCAAGACTGGTCATGTTTCTGACCATTGTGATCTTCAAAAATTTAAAAGGACTCCCTCGTGGTGGCAAGGTGTCTCTACTTAGCACTATACAGTGGAGAAGGTGTCTTTACCTCAAAGCTTTTTGCAAGTAATTGAGCAAGTTTTCCCTGTGTCTTCTCCTCTTCCTAGTTTCATTCCCGATGCTAGAGCAGCTATGGGTGTTGTTGCTCCTCCTTCATCTCCTACATATGTGCAGGCTCCTTCCGATTTGTCTATGATGGCTCCCCCTTTGATGGGCCTGTTACTACTAGATCTTTTGTAGGGGTAGCTATTGGGTCTGCTCCTTTTGTTTCTTCTATTGGAGTTGTCCCTCTCTCTGGATATGGTTCTCAAAAGGTTGCTTTAGTGCAGTGTGATGCCCCCTCTGGGGGGTCTATTTTTGTTGTTTTGGATTCGTTGGATTGGCAAAATGCTTTTGCTAAGGTTGAAGAAGGTTTGATCAAGGTTAAAGGTAAACATTCCAAGTAGTCTTTGTCTTCCTTTGATATGACTGTTCGGTCCCATCAGAAGGGTGATAAAGGAAAATCCTAAATCTTGGGGCTTTCTTTTGGTTGGGCTTGCATGGAGCTCAGCTTGAGCTTTGTTTGATCTAGGTTGTGGGAGCCTGTTATTAAAACCCTCATTTAGGTCTTGACCCCTTCCATTTTGTGGGTTGTCTTTGTCTATCTTTTGTGTCCTTGTAAAGGGTTTTGGGTCCCTTCAAAACCCATTTTCCATAATAAAAAACATTGATAACATTAAATGGCATCCCCTCTGGTGATGGAGATGTATCAAGGGTTTCCCTTGTGTGTTCAAGTTTGAATGGCACTCGACCTGATTCTTCATGTCTTGTGTGTGGAGGGCCCCTACATGTTGCAATTGTTGGGATTGTGTCTCGTGGTGTGAGTGGGTCCATTTCCTTGCCTTTGGCCCCTTTCCCTCTGGTGGTCTTTGGGGATGGGGCGATGCTCCTCCTGTTGCTCCCTCCTCCTCTCCTCTACTTTCTGGTGAGGATGTTCTCAAGGCTTCTGGTCTACAGCATCTCACAGTGGGGTCCTTTGCCAAGGTCATTTCTAAGATGATTGTGTGTGGGAAAGGACCTAGGGTTGTTGTTGGCACTGATGGTCTAGTGTCTTCCACCGCCCTAGTACTTGTGAGTTTCTCTCTCTCTATTAAGCTCTCTTCTGAGGCTGAAGGGGACTTGGTGAAAAACACTGATATTTTCAAGGCTCATAGTTTAATTTTCTGCTTTCGTGGTTTTTGGCCTAGCCTCCCTCAACTGCATGATTGGGTGTCTCATAAATGGGAACCCATTTTATCTGATACTATTCATATTTTTCCTAAGGTGATAGGGTTTTTCATAGCTAAGTTTGATAAGGCTGGGGATAGATCTAAGCTCTTGTGTGATCATTTTGTTAGTTGGGAGGAGGAAAAATTTATGCTTATGGTTAAGCACTGGCACTCTTATTTTAATCCTTCCTCTGAAGTCTTCAGTAAGATTCCCATTTGGGTTAGGCTTCCTAACCCCCCCTTCATCTTTGGAAAGACTCCGTTCTGGAGGAAGTGGGTGAGGCCTTGGGGGATTTCTTAATGTTGGATCATGACTTTTAATATTTACCACTCCACTGTTGCCTGCCTTTTGGTAGATCTTGACACCTCGAAGGGTCTTCCAGCTGAAATCAAAATTGATTCATATGTGGGATCTTGATCCAACAACTTGAGTATGAAGGTATTCCTTTTAGGTGTCGTAAATGCTTTAAGACTAGTCACATTTTTTCTCAATGTGGCTTGGATACTAAGAAGAAGAAATCTTCTCCCTCTTGGTGGAAGAGCGCTTCTACCTAGCATTATACTGTCATGAAAAACTCCTCTCAGCCCGGAAAGGAGGTTGCTCATATTTTAGGAGATCTGGTGTCTTCCACGGTGGTGGATGACTCATGCCTTATTGTTTCTACTGGGTTTATTGTGGTTGGTGGCCCTGATCCTATTTTCCCTTCTGCTGGTTTTGGACCAGCTCCTTTGTTGGATGGAGCTGGGCTCCTTGCTGGCAGTGTTGTGGGTGTTGATTCTATTGACCCTACTGGTGTTTTGGCAATTGCTGGTTCTACTTATGCTGATCCTCTTTTAGTTAATCCCTTGGTTGGGATTAAAGTTGGCCCTATGATGGATGGTTCGCTAGTTGTTTCAACACCCCTGTTGGGTGCTAGTTCTTCAGTCTTGGATTCGTTGTGCTGGCAGGATGAGGTTGCCAGAGTTGAAGAAGGTTGGATCAAAGTTAAAGGTAAACACTCTACGAGATCCTCCTCTTCTTTTGACATGACCCTTCAGTCACATAAGAAGGGATCAAAAGTCTAGTCCCCTTTCCTTTAATTGTTGTTCTCCTTTGGCTTATCTTGTGCATCAGACATGGATTTTTTTAGTTGGACTTCTTTCTTTGGCAGTGTTTCTATGTTTGGTGTTCGAGGTGTTTGGTCTTTTGTTCTGTTTAGACTATTGTTTTTAGGGAACTCTTAATGTCCTATCATAAGTTCTAGCATTGTACAGGGTTTCGGGGCCCCTTCAGAATCTGTATTTACCTTAATCAAAAACATTGATAACATTAATCTTTAGTTTTATAAGAAGGGAACATTGACATGACCCTTTGGTCCCATAAGAAGGGAACTAAAAGTTAGTTCCCTTTCCTTTTGTTGTGGGCCTCTACCGATTTATCTTGTGCAGCAGTGTGGAAGTTTTTTCTTTCTTTGGACTGCTTTGTTCCTGATTTTGGCAACATTCTTTTGTGGGTGTTTCCTAGGGTTTCTGGTCTTTTGGTCTGCTTGTCTGTTGTGTCTTGGGAACTTTATTGATCAATCTTTAGTTTTATATTTGTACAGGGTATCGGGGCCCCTTCAAAACTCATTTTTACCTCAATCAAAAATATTGATAACATTAATTAATCAATATCCAATAAATAAATATAAATATAATATTAATTAATTATATTATTTTAAGCATGTATACTATTTAACAAAATCCTAACTTCATAAATTAATTCATATTGATTTCTTTTAGATCTTTCAAAGCAACTTAGATAATCTTGAAACAACTACAAAGATAATAATAATCACAACAGAAATCATTTTACTCTTCTAATCATAATGAAGTTAATTAATTAAACTAACATATCTATATTATCGACTAACTATGTTTTCATGAAGGTCATGCAATGAAAATATTTTATTTGATAAATGTAACTAATTATGTGTATCAGTGGTGTGTTTCTATATCCATGTAATTGATATTCGATATTTTCAAACTTATCAGATATTCAATAATTATGTCATTATTGAATATTTGACATGTTTTTCATTTTCGAATATCTAATATTTGTGCAATTACCGGATATTGGGTATCTTCAGATAACCAAATTTTTTTGATATCCATTATGGTTTGGCTACATGTACTGACACCCAAGCCAAGCAAAAAGTCAACACGAATTTTCACATTTTTGTGCAAGTGGAAAACACATTTTTTTTATATTACCACTTTTTGGCCTCTCATGCTCTTGCACATACCCAATAGGTTTATAAAAAATATAAATAGTGCCATTTATGTTAAGTAGGTTTTTTTGCATTCACCAACTTTGTCTAGTCTCTACATAGATGAAGTAGAGCTCATTGAAAATTCAAGAAAATTAAATGATGATTGTATTCTCACAGTCACGATACTATGACAATTGTGGTCAAAACATTAACTTATATTATTCTTATGTCACACAATGCTACATATTTACAATAACATATTGATATATTGAGTTCATTTTGTGATACAGTTTAGAAGTGAATTTGAGTAAAATAAGGGTCTTGATTTCCAACATAGTAACAAGCTACTAGTCTTATTTATCAAGGAGATTTTGTTGAAACATGAATTTTTGTTATACTTACCTTAGTGTGCCTTTTATGAGACCTCCCTTAAATATGCCCCCTACTATAGAAGAGAGATCATGCAAGGGTTATGATGCACTTAATACACTTAAGAGTGTTTCAAACTCTAGTTTCAAAATATAAAGAAGAAATTTGTGTATCTTACATACTTCAGTGTCACTAACAATCTTGTTTGGTTGTGAGATTTTGAGACCTAGACCATGCAATAACAATTGGTCTTGGTTGGAAAAGTCCTTGTTTCCATGCTACCCAAAATCTTGCTAGCAAAATAATCAATTCATATGTGATTATTTTGGTTTAATGCATCCTTTGCATAGTAGTTGTCTTCATGTAGTATTGTTGCAATTCATATGCAATTGTTTTGGTTGAATGCATCCTTTGCATAGTAGTTTTCTTCATGTAGTATTGTTGCTTTATATATTAGGATGTATGTTAGATATAACTATTGTACATAATAAATATTCATTCAAAAAATTTCAATCATCAATAAAATTATGCCAAGGATCAAGAACATTTGGTATACACAATTTATGGGTTTTGTGCATGAAATTGGTATTGGTATCAATCATCTTCCTCCTACTATTATTTCTACCATTGTTCCCCACATGATGAAAAGAGATATTCACAAAAGAATTAGGAATGTGATCTACAAAGACTACATAAAATTAGTTTGGACAAAACCAACAAAACCATTGTCCACCAAAGTGCATCAATAGTTCTAACACTATACTATGTAACAAATGGACATATTATTCCTCTTAAGTACATGAGACTTGCTTTTAGTTTGAGAACTCCTTTGGGTTGATCGAGCCTATAAACATTATCTCAAGAGGTCAATGCATTTGTAGAGCTAGATCAAATAAATCAAAATCATAGAAATAATTTATATTTAGGTGTCTAGAGCATTATAAGCTCTATGTAAGATTTCACTATAGGTTTTCAAAATAAAGTTATGGCTCTTGCAAGATCTTATTCATTATGAAGATCAAAGATATATAGTTTTATTAATTAGACAGATAATCCAAGAGAGAGTTTGCATCTTCCATTATTAACAAAACCCTTTTCTTCAATGTTCACTTTCATTTTTGTTTCTTCTAACTTCCAAAAAGGATTATGCATGCATTGATATTACTTCACTTTACAATTTAATCTTAACAAATCATCCTCATCCTTGTGATTTTTTTTTTGATCATGTTTGCCTAATTATTTATTTCTAACAAGAGATTCAAGCTAATATTCCAGGCTTTTTGGACAATCACTTTTGTCTTCTAACATGGTTGTGAAGGTAGCTCTTTCATTTCTATGGTTACTTTTAGTGGGTTGTGCACCAAAGTGCACAGTGCTTTACTATAAAATGTATATATATATATTTAGTGTAAATTATATTTAGGTAATTTTTCATACTAATTTAGTGGTAGCTTTTGTAATCTTTGTTAAATTTTCAGAGATCAATTTCAAATGTAATAGCAATGCTTGTAAAGTATGTGTTTTCCAAATGCATCGATCTCTTGTATATATACATGAAAAAAAACAAGAAGAGACATGTCCCTTCATGGGACATGTCTATTCATTCATCTAATTTATTAGTTTAACTATATAGTTATTATAAAAATAAATATAGGTTAACTTTATATATATATGCATATTAATATATAAAATAATAGTAATTATTATATATATTAATATGTATATGTAATAAATCATTTAGTCAGTTTTATTTATCTGACCAATGCTACATACATTAATACTCCCTCTTAGCTAGGGAGGATAAATCAATCCAATGTCAACACTTATGACACCTGATAGCATCAACTCTAAGATGTAAGCAATAGAAGCATCATCCTCATGATGTAATTACATGATTCTATCCATCATCAATTCTACCCACAAGATCTCAAGTGGATTGCCTTTATTGGTGATTCTATCCACAAGTTTTATCTATTATGATTTGTTTTAGCCATTACAAGATGTCTATCACAATAGAAGGTCAATTTATTCTAAGATCGTCACCTTCCAATGCAAATGATAAACATTAGATTATAATCATTGCATACTATATTGTTGTGCATAGTACCAAGTCATTACAAGATCCTTAATAAAGATGATATACGATCATTACTTGATCTATAGAATGCAGTTGCCAATGTTCATTGCTCGATACATGGCAAGAGAAGATGAAAGGAATCTGAATACACATATTATTATAATTGTATAGTATTTCGATCATATACAAGGATGATGGTAAAAAATTTAGAATGATTATTCTTATAGGCACAAGTAATGTGTATGTGTGTATGTATGTTAGTTCATATTGTGAATGGACATACATACATACATACTCATATTTAAATAATCACAACAATCATCCTTATATTTGACCAAAACTACTATGCATCAACACTTATGACCCTCACCATAGTTACACACAACATCAACACTCCCTCTTAGCTAGGGAGGATAAACACGGGATATGATATTACCTTAGTGTAAAATCAAGAATGACATGTTTAAGAATATCTTTGATTAGAAGATATTCACCACTAGATATCATCTCATGATATCAGGAGTAATGGTCACATTATTTCAAGTCGTGTGATATTCTCCAAATATTCAGAGTAATGGCCTACCAACATCACATCTCATGATGTCTTCCATATGGATACTAAGTTTACGTAGAGACATATCACTACGTGGCATGTCTCATATAGTCCAATCAATGTGTAATACGAAGTTCAGAAGGATCCCAATGTGATCCATATGGATACTAAGAAATCATACACCACATAGCTCGTGATATGAAATATCACATATCACATAACTCATGATACGAAGTATCACCTAACTTGTGATACAGAGTATCACATATCACATAACTCATGATATGAAGTATCACCTATCTCGTGATACTAAAGGATATAATATACTCAAGAACATTACATTCTCCTTATATATCCCAGTTATGGTATGTGCATTGACATTAAGTCACATAATGTCTACCAATGGCATGTCCACGGATATTACATCACATAATATCCATCATGAAGATCTCTAAATCATTTATGGTTTATTTAATGATATCAGCCTTATGATATCTACCATGATGTCTAAGAGATCCTAACCATCATGACATGTCCACGGATATCAAGTCACATGATATCCATCATGATGAAATGTTGCAAAGTCATCACCTCACAACATCAATCAAATACAATTTTTCATTGTCGAAAAGTCATCATCTTTCTCCAATGTTCACAGGAGGGCCCATAACTCATGGAGTCACACACATGACATCCACCTTGACTCATCTCAAAGGGTGGATCCACCATGGCTCATCCCAGATTTTGGAAACAAGGGCTTTTGCCTTAGACTTTTCTCTCAAAGAGAAGAATGCAATATACCAATCTATCAAGTTTATCTTGAAAGTACACAACCTTCTCTCTAGCAAGAAACTTGGTGAGAATATATAGTTTTCATCACTCTTGGTGAACCCCAAGTTATCCATGAATGACGTAGGAGTTAGCATAAAGGCATTTCAACCAGCACACATGGGACTCAATCTCATGATCATAGTCCTCTGACTGTGAATCCTGTTGTTAAAACTAGATCGTCCTATAGAGATAATATATACTAGTGTGATATTGTAGAATACAATTGCCTTCGTTATTGATTGATTCTACAATAACAATAGGGTATATGTATATATTGAATAGTCATGTAATAAATAGACATGACCATATATACTTATGGTCATGTCACTTCATTACATAACTATTAGTTAACATATCTTAACCAATAGTTTATTCATACTTTGTATAATATATATATATAAGCACACACATATGCATATTAATATATACTTACTTTTCAATTATATTCTATAGTATATATATATAAATATATCTATATTTATATGCATATCATGATTGTCTCGTCATTTATTAAACATGAACGAACAATACTTTAACACTCCCTCTTGAGAGAGAGTTTAATAGAATTTGTAGAATCTTTTCATATCATGATATCCGTCACATCCGGGATAGACCCTTTCGGGAGTTGATCATGATAGGCGTCAAGATATCCAGCACATCGGGGACAGACCCTTTCAGGAGTCGATCTTGACAAGTTATTACACACCAAGTAATAACATAAGCAACAAGATATCCGGCACATCCGAGACAGTCCCTTTCGGGAGTCAATCTTGAAGCCTGGTTAACTATTTTCAAGATTGTCACCTTGAAATAGTAACCCAACACACATGAAAGATCGTCACCTTTCATAACACAAAATGAATGGGCCCATAAAGTCTACCATGACTTTCGACACTTTGGGACACACAATTTAATGTAGTGTCGTCATGAAAATAGACTTGAATATCATGATCTCCGCACAGTCGGGACACACAATTAAGTAGTCTATCATGATATGGTTTCGTTATTACACATCCAGTAATAACAAGAGTCAAGATCTCTGCACAGTCGGGACACACAATTAAGTAGTCTATCTTGACACTTTGGTTCACTATTATCAAGTGAGGAAGGCTTCCACCTTAAACTTGTCTATCAAAGACAAGAATCATTTAAGATACAAAGTGATAGATCACTAAGGCTGAAAATCAACATCAGGAATACTTCCTCTAAATTAATATGACCACGATCCTGGGTTGCCATCTTAATTTGATCTTCTAGCTTCTCCCACTAACATGAAAGCATAGCCTTCTCACATGGTAATTCATCATAATTCTCTGCTACAATTTCTTGATCACTAGGTAACCAACAAAACATGGTCTACTCCCTCTGAATCAAGATCTTTGAATGTCCACTGATGCAGATCCTTTCGCTTCCTCTTCTGTCACGGAGGCATACCCTATTTATATGCTCATCTCAGTGTTACTACAGGACGTGACTCCATACCTTTCTTCCTAAGAGAATTGATGTCTCATACATGAATAATCTGAATAGACATAAGGTTGCCAACTCACATTGACTAGCATAGGATGCATTTTGATCTTTTTCAAGGCCACAACACTAACACTCCCTCTTGGACTTGAGGGAAGATAATAAAGACCTCTGGTATGATGTTCATCTTGATAAACTGTAGTTTCAAGATGTATGAATTACTTCAATCAGAGATCCTATCCATGTGCATCTCATCTGTGATTCTATCCATGAGTTTCCACTTCTATAGCCTCAGAATTGTTTCACCTTTAGCAATGATCTCCCTCTCAATCAATATGATCAATTTTGTCACAAGTTGACTGAATCGTCTGCTCCCTCTGAAGCTCAAGCTCATCAATTCTTAAACTTTCTGAAGATGTCAGGACTCCCTCTTAATCTGAATTTCTCATGCTTTCATCCTTTTATATTCCCTTTCGTAAGGTGAGCCCATACAAAAAGTATTTTGAAGAATCCATCTCGCTATAGTCCAAAGGTTATACACAAATCCATGAGTACTTATTATGAAATTTCACTGTCGTAGTGTAATCAAAATCTGGAGTAGTGTAGTTGTAGGAGCCTGTTAGTGCCACATGTGCAACAGACCCTACACTCAGCAGTCCATAAGTACTTGTGATCAAAGAATCATCCTGCACTTATTATAGTACGAAACAACCCTGCATAATGCCTTGATTGCATCATTCTTCTTTTCCTACAAGAACATTCTTGGAGACAAATCAAAAGATCAAGGCAAATAGCTCTTATAGTACAAACATGAATACATATAAGAAAATGACTACAAAATTATAAAAAATTTAACTCAAAGATGAATACTTATCTTAAGTTTCAAATATTTCTTTCTTTAAAGTGAGCCCATAGTCACTTGATATCCTTGATAAGATATCAACCAATTCTACCTCTTTTCCTTAGCACACTTTGTTGGAATGCAAACTTATGTTGTTTAATTTACCCATCTTTCTTGATCATTGTGATGCCCATAAATGATCAAACATTATCTATAGAGGTCTAACAAAACTAACATAAGTTTTGTTAGTTTAGGATATAAGAAAACCTAAGGGAAAAATAACTTGTACCCGGATTGAAGCAATTTTGAAGATGACTTCCAAGTTGCTCTTGAAGGTCTTCAGACCTAGTCTAACATCACTGATGCATACCATGTTGACTAAAATTATTACTCAATGTATATATAAAGGATGCAATATGATAGGAGACCGACTTTTAGATTTGTATTGTAAGGTTATGTTGATTGTTTGTATGTTCCTTTGCTCCACAACTACCTGTAGCTACTTTCCACACACCGTTCTGATCCTCCTCTAAAGTCTTTCGTAGCTACATATACCAGATCTTCTATTGTCGAATGGAGGCCCTTCTCTGCAGAACTAATACTCCTCAATTTTCTCTTGTTTAATGATTTTAGTGAATCCCCTGCTACAAGGTATACACTGGAAGTGAAGATTTATAATCTCCAATTGAGACTCACTGTCAAAGTCTACTTTTCTATTTGATGTGTTGACAACCTGTGAGGAAATGGATTATTACTTGTGCCTCTAGACTGTCGTGAATCTTCCTTTCTGTGGGATTGAATATGTATGGAATGTTATATATTGATATGCATGCATGTATGTGGAATACTATCTCTTATAATGGACGTTGCCTTAGATCGTCCAAGACTAACTTCCTATTCCAAATTCTTATGCCAAATAAATTCTGGTGAAACAAGGATAAATTTGGATATGCAGAATATTTCTTCAGCTAATCTGTGTAAGACCTAATGTAAACTAGTATCGATCTGATAAGGATTGTGTTAATTTCAATATCTGCTTTGTCTGACTTGACATGAAGCTCTTCCTTGATTAGATCTTCAATTTATATGCTTCTTATTTCAATCTACTCTACTTATTTGAGCCTTGCTGAATATAAGGCAACAACATGGATATCCCGTCTGTACATCTTCATCTATCTCTTAGAATTTAAGACAATATAAAGATATCAAATATGTCATTGGAACTTTAAGGAGTGGTTTTATAATGATGTACTCTTCTTCCAAAACGCTAATAATTAACATCATTCCAAAACTCAAGTCTCACGTCTCCATTGTACACTGCGATATAAGTTAGACCATAGTAACAAACTTACCAATTCGTTGTTCCCAAACTTGCTAAGAAAGATATGAGTTGTCCATGTCAACAAGCCAATAGATGAGTCAGATGTGGAAGGGAATGTGCGAACACCCAATGAGTTGAGCCATTCCTACAATTCCCCCAAAACGGGTTGCTAAGTTCCTTCCTTTCTGAGTGGTCTAACCTTTCAGTAATCTTCCTCATACTTCCTTGTTGTCTCTTGCCATGAGTCTGTGGCAGACTTCCTTCAATGCCTTTCTCTTTTCCCTATATCAAATTCTATAGTCGCTGATTGGATAACATATAAACTCTTGATTGGTTAATTCAATGGCTGACTGTATATGCTAGTTGCTGATTGGATTGTAAGGTCAAGTCTGATGCTTTTTTCTTCGATGCTGTCTAGGAATTACCTCTTGTAATGTGTATTACTGATTGTATTACAAATATTAATATGCAGATAATGGGATGGTTACAGGCAGTATTCCGTCTCAAATCTTCTTAATTATATATACAATCTATCAATGGAGTCGTCTCTGATATAGAATTAAGAGTATGCTTGATATGTGTTGTATCTTATATATATATATATATATATATATATATATATATATATATATATATATATATATATATATATATATATATATATATATATATATATATATATATATATATATATATATATATCATTACGATACTTGCACTTCAATAATCGGAAGGTTGCGTCAGCAACTGCTGCTTTGTTCAACAGAGCGATAATCCACGAGGGAGTAAATAAGATGTGAGGAGGGTTCACCGTGCCAGCAGTGAACTGTAGCATAGCCATCGAAATGCTCAACCCTATCAAGGCAAGGAACTTTGCCTTTGACACCTTCGTCACTTTCACATTGCTCAGCCCAGTTAAGGCGGGAAATTGCACCACAACCATTGAAATGCTCAGCCCTGATAGAGCAAGGAGCTCTTCCATTGATGCCTCTCAGAGTCCCATGAAGGTGAAGAAATTACTATCCACATATGATGAGTTCTGGCCCGGAGGTAGATCAGAGGGGATATCAGGATCCGATGCATAAGTCATTCCCACAATATTGAAAGCCAATAAAATAACCATAATCACGCATGCCTTGTTAAACTCCATCTCTTAATATTACAAATCAGACGCGCTTGTTCAACTGAGAGACATATATGAAATTTTGTCACCAATATCGCTGCTTGCGTGTGAATATATTTTATTCTCTTATAGGTTAGGCTCTGATACCATGTTGTTAAAACTGGATTGTCCTATAGAGATAATATATACTAGTGTGATATTGTAGAATACAATTGCCTTCGTTATTGATTGATTCTACAATAACAATAGGGTATATGTATATATTGAATAGTCATGTAATGAATAGACATGACCGTATATACTTATGGTCATGTCACTTCATTACATAACTATTAGTTAACATATCTTAACCAATAGTTTATTCATACTTTGTATAATATATATATATATATATATATATATATATATAAGCACACACATGCATATTAATATATACTTACTTTTCAATTATATTATATAGTATATATATATATATAAATATATCTATATTTATATGCATATCATGATTGTCTCATCGTTTATTAAACACGAACGAACAATACTTTAACAAATCCGAATGGATCAAATCCTCTAGAAGCTCCCTTTAAATTTTGAGATCTTGCAACAACCTCTTGACCTTCTCGTCCAAGGTTGTTTTTAGATGAACTATCAAACTCCCTCTGAATTTGATATCAACCTTCTGCGAGCAAGTCATGTCTTTGTTCTTTAGTCTGAATTAAGCTCTTTTCTTGAATGCCCTTTGATCCAACAACTTATCCATCTATCTATGAATATCATGACCTAGATATCTACATTAAAAAAACATTCTAGCCCACATACATGGAACTACATCATTTGAATCATAGTCCTTTGGTTTTTTTTTTTAGTTTCCTGGTCACTAGAGAAACCGTCTCAATATGGCCTGGCCTTCTAAATCAGAATGATTAAGATCCTTGAAAATTAATTTTCAGAGATCCTCTAGTAGCTCCCTCTGTTACAGAACCATACATGGCCCCAATCATGAAAATATCTTTCTCATCATCTGAGATAAGAATAGAAATCCCTTCGCAATCTACTCCCTCTAATTGGGAGAACCTTCTTGTCTCAAATTTTCTTTGTAATCCCTGATGCTGCCATCACCTACATAAATGCCTCGACAGCATTCCTAAGGCACCATTCTTATTTTCCTGCAAGAACATCCCTGGGGACCAAGGAAAAGAACAAGAGCATAACAAGGCAAATGACTCTTATAGTACATACAGGGATACTGATAAGAGACTAACTACAAATTATCAAGGTAATAAAAATTAGACTCAAGAGAGAACACTTATCTCACTATTCACGAGCAGATGTAATTTAGTCTTCTTCCAAGTTTCAGTTTGGTCCTTTCATTCAATGAAGGTCCAGACACCCATTAAGCCTATCAATAATGATTCATACTTAGTTCATCAAAGAGAGATCCATAGATGGTTCAAACGACTTCCCAAAGCTTCATCGACCTCTCACAATAGCAGCTCAAATTTCTTTTGTTCATGTAAAGGTATTTGTAATGCATAGCCTGATGCTTCAGTTTTCCTGACTGATTCGGCTCCAAGGGATATCAACCCCCACTACAACAGGTTCGAATAATAACATAAATCTGGTAATTGACGTCTTACACTATCATCAAGTGCATCCAATATAACAGTATTGGACTAATCAGAATTATCATCTTTTGTAGATCAATATCAGAGATCAAAGCATCAAATCCTAGCAATTCAATATCCAACTCAGCGCTTTATATCTGGGCTATATACTGTGGCATACATGAAAGAGATCATTATCGCAGATTTACACACAGATTTGTGACTTTCATACCTTTGACAATGTTATTGTTTCTAGCTAGGCATGCACATGAACGATATCTATCCTTGTCATTGGAAACTTTCACACATAGTTGATCGTATATACTCTGAAACGTCAGATACTATCATTCTTGGCCTGGTATGATAGTACTCTGTGATCCCGTGAATACTACTGGGTGTGCACAACGCTTCCTAGTATCTCCTTGGACCATAATCTACATGATCACAGATATAGAGATAACACCTTGGAATCAATTCAAAAACCACAACCTTAGATCAGAGAAATTTCATAGTTATATCTCATAGACTGATGACCTCATTCAGTTCGGGAGACAATGACTTCAACATCTCATTTTCGAACAATATTTTTGTACTATGTCCAATCCGTCATTATCTTGTGACAAGTATTAATCTTCTTTCTCAGTGCCTTGATCTGTATCAACTCTAGGAAGAAAACTGTTCAATACTTCAGATTCATCCCCAACATATTCTACTTTCAGATTTAATAAGCACGGCTTTGTAATCTGTTTAATCTTTTACAGCATATGACTGTGTGTGTCATCAACAACGTATAACTCTATGTATTTTATCTATCATTTATAACGCCACTACATCCTACTTCAAGTTGATCAGAGAGACATATATAGATTTACGAATCTGGTTTAGTTATAACTGCTTTTTATCACAGAATGAATTCTTTAACATCCGCTGCAAGATTAAGACTGTCAGTTTGTACAGTCGCACAACACGTGTGAATACATCTATTTCAAACACTTCTATCCTGGTAACCAAATGTTTTAACAAATTCCTTGGTCATTGAAACTCAAAGTCAATTCATCATTTTGTTTCCAAGTTCAATCTCCCTTGGTGAATAGTATCGTGCATTAAATATCTTCAAGGATAAAATTGAATTCACAGCTGTCTATCCATTAATAAATTTTGGGTCTCTTCATTATAGGAGTCGCAACCCCTTCTTATTTGCAGATCCTAGGTCCCTTACTATTTATTAATTGCAGATCCTTTCCATTTATAATCCGTTCTAGATTGCATTAAATTTGAGGTTGTCTATCATATTATTTCAAATCTCAGCCCATTCATGTTCCACATGTTGTCCATTGCTTCCACTTCTCCATTTCTTTTATTCCCGTCAATAGAGGGTCAACGAAAAACTCCTTGATCTTCCGTCACAATGAGTTTGCAATTCATTCTTCCCGTGATGACGAACAAGTATTCCTTCCGCATTTATTAAACCTTATAATATTTTCTGCAACGTGTTACGTGTCCTTTCTTCTATCCTACATGATGAATCATTGTTCATGAGTTGCTGAGATGTTGTTGGAGTTTTTATGGAAGAAAAGGCACAAGATTGAACCTTCACTATATATCTCTGATGCCTATTCAACATTGTTCAATGGATTCTAAGATTGATCGAATATGCAACTGCATTTTCTTTTATTTGAAAATAATCTTCAACATCTTTATTCCCAGACTTTGCTCTGATACCATGTTGAATTTTCAGAGATCAATTTCAAATGTAATAGCACTGCTTGTAAAGTATGTGTTTTCCAAATGCATCGATCTCTTGTATATATACATGAAAAAAACAAGAAGAGACATGTCCCTTCATGGAACATGTCTATTCATTCATCTAATTTATTAATTTAACTATATCGTTATTATAAAAATAAATATAGGTTTACTTTATATATATATATATATATATATATATATATATATATATATATATATGCATATTAATATATAAAATAATATCAATTATTATATATATTAATATGTATATGTAATAAATCATTTAATCAATTTTATTTATCTGACCAATGCTACATACATTAACAATATCTAATTGTATTAAATTGATAAAGAGTTTGTTAGGAATATACTAGTATTAAATTAATATTATTATACAATTTTTATTTTATTTTCGTGAATGTTAAAAATCTTTTATTCTATCTTATGAGAGAGAAGAAAAGCCTAAGAAGGTTGAATTTAGTGACTCAAGTTCCTATACATAATGTGGGCCTTATTTCTTATAAGAATTTTATTTAAAATTTGTTCATAACATATTTTTGTTAAAATAAGTTTTTTAATTTAATTTATAATAAAAAAATTTAATTATTAGAAAGACCTAATGAATTTTCGGTTTTAAATTATCCATAAAATAGTTACATTTGAGTGAAATTAAATAAGAAGAGGTAAAATATACGTGAATTTTTTTTAAAATTGTTGATGACATAAAATATATAGTATTGTGTAAATGTTTGAAATGATGTTTCTCAGTTGTAGTGTAGGTATGAAAAGGATTAGTATTAAATGAGACATGCCAAACATGCCATCAAAAAGATAGATATCAGCTTTATTACAAAAACTTGTATTATCGTCATATCCTAATATAAGTCCACTTAATTAAAATAATCCCTGCAACAATTAGAAAAATATGTACACTCATCATTAAAATAATAATAAATCAATTATTGATAGCAAATTTCAAATCCATACACTAATTCTTTTACAATGTTAAATTCATTTATGATAACTTCCTCTCACCTTCCTCTTCATAGCCAATGAAATTCAACTACATTTAATAGCATCAAATCAAATGCAATCTAGTAGATCAATATAAATTTATGTAATGATTAAGATGACTATATTTTTCAAAATTTGAAGTAATTATTGTTTTTCATTCATTACAACCTTCTTTTCAATTATAAGTTTAAATCATTTTTTTATTGTAAGTTCAAACATTTGAATTGGCAAACAAAATTAGAGAGCAAATAAATACAAGCACACATAATTGTATTATTATATTTGATAGTTAAGAGATTTTACTATCTATATGTGTCTTATGATGATCATTTTTCAAGAGACTAGTAAAATTAATATAACATTGTACAATATAACATAATGCACAATATACAATTAGACATGATTGAACTACAAAATTTACAAAATTGATTTCTTGCTATAAAAAGACAACTATATAAAAATCATTTAAAAAAAATATTGTCATACCTCACTATAAAAGCCAATCAAAATTCTAATCTTGAAAAAAGTTTTATGATAAAGAAATTGATTTAAAGAGTTATAAAATTTATATTTTATAAATCTTTACGACTGACAAAGTTTACAAAATGGATCTCTTTTTTTTTTTTTAAAGTGAACCCAATAAGATAATGTAAAAATATGTTGTCATATCTCAACAACAAAAACCAAACAAAACTCTAATCTTGAATCTAAAAGAGTTCTAAAATTGATGTCATTAATCTTTTAAAAACTAACAAAATTTATAAAATAGATCTCTTCTTAAAAAAAAAGTGATCATACCGCAACGACAAAAGACAAACAAAATTCTAACTTTAAAAACAATAATCTTTAAAAACTGCCATACTAATTTATAAACTATTATTATCATTTTAACATAATTCTTTACATTACATGAGGAGGAGTTATCTGACTAAGCAAAAAGATATAATGAAAGTTATACATAGAATTAAAATATTGGGACTAAAAATGCAACATTACAATCTCAATAGAAAGTGAGACTATAAAATTGTTGAATCTAGATATTATCTTAAAAGTTGAAATTCACATTCTAATAAATGTTCTACACAATGTGATGGAACTA
Source organism: Chamaecyparis obtusa (assembly GCA_027943335.1). NCBI lineage: Eukaryota > Viridiplantae > Streptophyta > Pinopsida > Cupressales > Cupressaceae > Chamaecyparis > Chamaecyparis obtusa. Next base: position 491,394 of record BSBK01003374.1, on the reverse strand, counting down.
ATTCTCACTACTTAGTTCTACCTAGCTATCAAATGATGAAGTTGGCCAAAGTAACACATTAATTGGTAGAGAAAGTGCAACGTCAACACCCATGTGTGTCTTCACATTATTAGATCGATATTTGTATGCCAAATTTCCACACCCACCACAGTTGTGACAGATGATAATGTTTGTGCAATGTGTACTCATATGACTTGGTAAGTTGCATGACATGTATACATTCAACATTTAAAAAAAAACTTTTGCATGTAAACAATATTTGAAAACTCATTACAATTTCAAACCGACTCAAGTTTGAAGTAATTAGGTCTCAAAATGAATAAACTAAAATTGCATTGATGAAGTCGAGGAAAATAGATTCAAAAATCAAATCTGACATTTAGTAATTTAGGATTGTAAGTAGAATTGACAAAATGATGTCTACAATTAACTATAATTATAACACACATTTTATTGGATGAAACATAAATTAGAAAAAGAAAACCACCAGTAGATCTTATAACAAGTACCTATTTGCAACATTATCTTGGTAATAAGAACCCTCAAACTCCTAAAGTGTGAAACTTTGAAATTTGAGGTTTTGTCATATCAAAGACTTTATAGTGAGCATCTTCTCTCTTCTAAATATGATTGTTTAAGACATCATCAAGTATTAAAGCTGATAATTGTATGTTTGAATTGATAGACATTTGACATCATTTGTAGAAAGAGCAACAAATATTAAATGACAAATCCTTGATATGTTTTGTAGGTCAGCTACACAGGTCAAGTAAATCTTTGTAATGCGGTGGAGGATAACATTAGATGGATGATAAACATAAATTCTAATAATAATATTCAAACTCTTACAAGTATATGTAGAACAATTGTACACCTTGTACAAGAAATCATATTTTAATTGTGTAAAATAAACATTTATTTGATCTATATTAAATATATATTTGGGTTCAATTGCAAATTTTTGTGTGACATTGGTTACATATTTTATGTGTTTATCCATATTAAATATTTCTTTATGTGAAGTCAAACTCTTGCTCACCTCCTACTTCCATAGTTTTACCCTTGTGTAGTGTATGGAACAAGTGGGAGAATTTTATGAATATGGTGTTGCAAACCTTGAACAAGAAATAATTATTTTAGTTATGTAAAATAAAAATTAATTTGAGATGTGTTTAGGTACATTACATATTTATTTTGGTCTAGTTGTAAAGTTTTATATGGCGTTGGTTAGATATTTTGTATGGTTAACCACATTAAATGATTATTTGGGTCAATTCAAGCTCTCACACACCTATTTTCATAGTTTGATAAAAGACACATTAGTTAAAATTTCATGATTCCTCTTTAACACAATAATACAATTATAATGTAAGATCTTACATGTTTGAAATGAGTTGTAGGGGATATTATTAAATGTCTAGTTATTTCTCATGTTTTTTACAAATCTAGGGATGATGCTTGAGTAAATACAAACAAACAATATCAAGTAGAATTCTCTAATCAAATTCTATTCTTAAAGGTATAATTGTACTAGATTCAATCTTTTGATGACTTTGAAGAATTGGATTAGAGAATTCTACTTGATATTGTTTGTTTGTATTTATTCAAGCATCATCCATAGATTTGTAAAAAAACATGAGAAATAACTAGACAAAATAATATCTCCTACAACTCATTTCAAACATGTAAGATCTTACATTATAATTGTATTAATGTGTTGAAGAGGAATGTTGGAATTGTAACTAATGTGTCTTTATCAAACTATGAAAATAGGGGCACGAGAGTTTGAGTTGACCCAAATAAATATTTAATGTGATTAACCATGCAAAATATCTAACCAATGTCATATAGAACTTTACAACTATACCCAAATAAATATTGAATGTGCCTAAACACATCTAATTTTTACGTGTGAAATGGATAATAAACTTCCCGCTCCCTTGACTTGCGACTTCCCACTCAAAAAATTTCAAATTTACCCTACACATGGTTGCAGATTTTGAGGTGGGCTATGTCCCACCCACATCCTGACCCTCCCCCCAATACAAAAAATACTTTGGTGTCCTTTGGGTTAGCCTCTATAAACGGAGTTTTTGGCTACTCTTTGGATACGTCCAAAACTTTGCCTAAAATTTCTTCTAATAGCAATGATGGTGCAAAAAATGTTGGAGGGGCTTCAAAATCAGATTGGAAGGGCACCCTGGTTAATGGGACCCAAGATAATGCTTTGGACTTCATTCTTCCAAATATTGCCCACTCTAAGGAAGGGACAAAGTCAGTCTCCTGAATGTTGTCTTGGATACAATTTTATCCTCCATGCACTTTTCTCTAATTGGGAAATTCTTTTCTTTCTGACCAATGATTGACATGGTGTGTAAATGGGTTACAACTCCGTAGAAGCTAAAGGGTAGAATCTCCATTAGTGTTACTTCGGGGGGACTGCTTCTATTCAAATTTATGGTCAAGGAGGATCTTATTTGTGCTCACTTTGATTTGTGGACCTATGGAAAGCATTTTTTAGCCCTATCTAAATGGAAACTAGGTTTTGATCCATTGGTTGAACTTAATAGGATGGCTTCGGTCTAGATCTGTATGCCAATACTTATGCTGAAATTTTGAGATGAGTAGGTTTTTCATTGGATTGGTAACTCCTTCAGCCAATATGTCACTACGGATGTTGTCCCACTAAAGAAATCCAGGTTAGTGTTTGCACACTTCTATGTTAATGTGACTATTAATAAGTCCATCCCTAACTTTATCACTTTAAAGTCTAAATGAGGGAAATGGACCCAAGCCTTAGTCTATGAAAATGCTACTCTCTACTGCCAGAGATGTGTCAAGCTTGGTCATCTTATTGCACATTGTAAACCTCATCACCAAAAAGAACCCAAGTTGAAGGAGAAGTGTTCCTCCCCCTTAAGTTATAGGAAGAAATTACAAGAGAAGTGAACCTCTAGTGATCTTGGTGATTATCCCTTTACTGGTGGTATTCTTGAGATAATGAAATCCCCAGGCCCCATGGTGCAGTAAAATAGGAAGGGGAATAAAAAGTGTTTCCACCCATGGCTCCTTAGAAGAAGGGGAAATCCCCCTCTGAGAGTATTTGTCAGCTTCCCTTAAGTGATGAACTCATTTTTGGGGAGGTGATTTTGATAGAATCAATGACCACATCTAATCTATTAGCTTCAGCTAATGACAATGGTACAACAAGTAATTCTATAGTTACAAATTTTTCCTCTAGAGTTTCTTTGGAAGAAGTTGGTGGTTATGTTTAGCAGCTAAAGCAAGTAGGGAAGTGACCCCTAAAGGTCTAAAAAAACTAATGCTACCTCAAAAATACTTGCCCAATTGTCCTCATCTTTAGCAAACTATCTGTGTGAAGTTACTAAATTGGTGATTCACTCCGTAGAATAAACCCTCCCCTCTTGTTTCTTTCACCGATTGCTCTGAAAAAGATGACTGGCAGACTCAAAAGAAGAAAATGAGAACTAAAAAAATTGATGTGGAATGGATAACAAGGTTGGCAAACCTTCAGAAAGAGTGCCAAAGCACAAAGCCATGGCCAAGGAAATTTTCAATGAACGACAATTGACTGTAGATGCTAACAACTGGAATAAGAAATGAAGTTTCTTTCATGGAACATTAGGGGGATGAATAGTCCTCAAAATAAATTCGCTCTTAGATAGTATATTATGGATTTAAAATTGACGTTCTTTTGTTGAAAGAAGTGAAGATGTCCAACCAAACTTTTTCCTTGGTGGCTATCTAAGAGTGTGGCCAAACTCCTCTTTATTCATCCATGAGGTAGATGGAGTCTTGGGGGGTGGAAACTATGTGGAACTTGAATAAGGTCAACAAAAGGGCCTATGAGTTCTCCCATAATTACCTTGCAGTGACCTTTAAATTTGGCAACTACACCTGGCGTCTCTTGAATATCTATTCTCCCAATACTCGGACTGGTAGAAAATTGGTGTGGGATGAAGCCTCTTCTCTTATTCTTGAGGAAGGGAATGCTCTTTATATGGTGGTAAGAGATTTTAACTCTCCTTTGTTCCCCTTGGAAAAAATGGGAGGTTCGATGGATTATAATGGCAGTATGAATGACTTATTTGACTTTATTAATAAAACTAGCCTCATGGATCAAAATCTTTTGGGTAATCCCTTCACTTGGTCAAACAATTGCAAGGGTGCCCATTTTCTTCAATCCAAGCCGTATACATTCTTAGTCTCAACCTAGTGGGACTTGGGGTACAATGTTTCTCTTATATCTCTTTCCAAAACTGTTTATGACCAAAGCCTTATTCTCCTTCATTGGGCGGACAAACCCTTCTCTGGTCCCCTCCCATTTAGGATTGAGATTGCGTGGGACTCACATCATGACTTCAAGGGTTCTATTCAAAAGTGGTGGAACTCCCTTGTCCAAGGATCTCCTATGTACAAGATCTCTCAAAAGTATGATCTCATCAAAATACAAGGTAAAGGGTGGAATAAGTCAACCTTTGGAGATATTTTTAATAAAAAAAAGGAGATAGACTCTAAATTGGACATCCAAAATATGATTGCTACAAGAAACTTATCATAATCCATGCACGTAGAGGAGGTAGAGGAGGAAGGGTGGAGAAGAAAATGGAAGGATAATCTTAGGAAACAGGAAATTTACTAGAAACAAAGGTCGAGAATTCAATGGCTAAAGGAGAGAGATCAAAACTCATTCTTTTTCCACAGATCTACCAGTAGACACAAAGAAACACTTTAAATGCTTGTTGAATGAGCTTAATCAAGAATTCACTAATGATGCTAAAATTGGTGAGGTAGCCTCTCATTACTTCATCCAAACTTACTCAGACAATGCTGGTAACCACTCTAGGGATAAATAGGACAGACTTTTAAGTCATCTAGTCCCCACTGCCATTGGGGAGGATGATAATAATTAGCCTCTTGCCCTTGTGTTTGATTATGAAGTCAATGCTATTGTGTTTAATTCTGACGAGTGAGTACAAATCCCTTGGACCTAATGGGTTTCCTCCTACTTTCTCTTGGTGTCTCAAATTGGACTTTATGCTTATGGTAGCAACCAATACATCTATAGGTTTTAAGGAGGGGTTAAATCCAAATATGAAATTCTAAGATGACTAGACCAAGTATAGGGACAAGACTACCCTCTACACTTCTAGCTCTAAAAAACCAAGGTAGGTGCACCCAATCCAGTCAATAAAAACACTCCTTATAACACCAAGACTGGATTGAACAAAGCAGATAAAATGGGATGGTGATAAAATACTAAATGGCAACCAGTCATTCATTGATTCTCAATCACCATGATTAAACAAACAGCGTTATAACCTCCATATTTTGGGTATTTGTGTGAATGACTTGGATCTATAATGAAGAATGGTAGTTGGATTTTGTATATTGCAGTGCATTAGACTCTATTTCTCAATGGATAAGGCATTGATCAGAACTAAGTATATTCTACAATGATGTGTCTGGTATGGTCTATTATATCCCTCAAAGGTTTAAATCATAACCAATTCTGAAAACATATACATAACTCTATGCAGTGAATCAAAAAATTCAAAACTCATAAGGTTGACACAATTGGAGAGAAATGAGAAATGATATTTGTATTATGCATGAGGATCATGCCTCTGTATACACCCTACTTTGAAATTTAAAACCACTTCAATAATATAAAAAGATCAAGAAGTTTTATCTTTGATATAATAATACAGTCTGATAAACATCTGCTACATCCTAGACTGGGAGCAAATCATCAGCCGGTGTTCTGAAACTAAGAAGAGACTAAACCTAGACCTCTTACCCAGCCAAAAGACCACCTGGAACCAACTCTAGGAAATTACAGAGAATTTTTGGAACCCGTACAATATGGAAAAGATTAGAATATATGAAGAAGGAAAAAAGACCTAAAACATATCTCTACTTGACATTTGTCTCTTTCCAGAACAATACATTCTGCATAATATCTTCTTCCCACCAAAATCTGACTTTGAAATACAAAAAGCCTTTACTTCTCTTTCTCACTTGTGAGAAACTTATTTTTTCCACTGCCATTGAATCCCTTATTTTTTGTCGTTTTCGATGATATATTATATACCTATATTTGGGCAAACTTTCAACCCCCAGGCAGCATTTCCGTGCACAATCGATCATTTAAAATTTTCAAATTTATCATCATAGTGCAAACTTTATAATTCCTCTTCAATTTTTTTGCAAACATTTAAATTTGGGTAGGCCCCACATGCCACATGACACCTCCAAATTGGATTGGCTAACCACCTCTGCACCATGTTGGAACTATCTACATCATCATCCTTGCTTGGTCACCAGCACGACATCACCATCCTTGCCATGTGTCATCTTCTAGTTCCCCGTCTGCTCCAACTGGACACCAACTTGCAACTCCTTTGACCACATCATCACCCGACACATGTCGCCCTATCACAATGCTGCAATGGTAATCTTCGAGCAACTTCCTCATTGTGGGATCGCGACCACCGTTGATCTCAAGTGCGCATCTCAAGGCATCGAACCTGCATCTCTTCAAACTATCTAAATTTACCTTACCTTCTACATGGGACCCGTTGTCATGTCATTGCAAAGTTGTCATCATCTCACTGCCTTGGTCCACATGCACACGTGTGCAGGACTCCCACCTAGGCATCCACACTTGGACACCATTGTATTATGCTCATTGGTATTTAAATGACTTATTTCCCTCCTTCCTAGTGAATGTGGGATAAATCCCATTTATTTTATTGATTTTTACTTCAAAAAAAATTTCCTAGTGCGCGCCCAGCTGGCACACACTAGCTAGCCCCACCAAATTCGGGAAGCTCATCCACATGCCTCCTCCATTCCACTTTCTTTACTTCTACGTTGGGCACACTTGTATTTAGAAACTTTGTGTGGTTGAAACCAAGCGAATGTGGGATAAAAGATCTCCACATATGCAGGCCTCTATTCCCAGCCACTTCCCTATACCTGCGCACTCCACCATGGCCTGAAAATTTGGTGTGCAACACCTTCCCATGGGGCGTGCACAACACCCAATCCTTGGTGCATGCAGTAGCACCATCTAACTTTCTATGGTGCATATATTCTTGCCAAACAATCCGCCCAAAACAAAATAAAAGGTGTGCATAGCACTTAGTTTTGGAAAGTGTGCCTAGCATTTACAAAAATGTATGCAACCTTCACTATTTGGTGCGCCCCAAACCTACAAACAACTGGTGCGCACCCTACTAAATGTTGTGCCCAACACTTAAAAACATGAGTGAAGCTCCCTCTCAAATGCACACACCACTCCCATATATGCGCGTACTTCCTTCACATGAGTGGGCAACCTCCATTTGGTATGCGCACAACTCTCTTTGAAATGGTGCGCCCAACACTCCCTGCTAAATGCTACGCACAATCTTTGTTTAAAGTTGTGCACACTTCCCACTTGGTGAGTACAACACCCTCATACATGTGTGCAGCTCAACACCTATTCTGGTGCGCATGAGATTTCATATGGTACACTAAGCATACCATAAATGGTGTGTGAAACACTACAACCAGTATGTACAAGTGTGGAAAAGGTGTGCTCAGTTTCCCTTTGGTGCACACAACACCAAAATGGTGTGTGCAGCCCATCCTATGGTGCGTGTGCAATCCATGAATGTGCACATCTTAAAAAATGGAAGGTACCTCAATTATAAAATGAAAACGTGGGTATGGTAGAAGGAGAAAGCATGCAGAGCATGAGGAAGCACAAACCAGTTATTTAAGAGAAGTATACTTAACACAAAATAGATGAGTGATCAATGCTAAAAGAATGCCTGGCGTGACTATTTTAAAAGGGAGATTGTCAAAACTCTTTTTTTGTTAAATTGTGAGGCAGGTTGGGCCCCAAGTGGGTTCGACTTAAAAAACTTTCGATTTCATACAACTTGGCCTCAAAAGTGATCCAAATGGCCAAATCCAGCAAACTGAAATGATTCGAACAACGCTGGATCATTCAAAACTTGATTTTTTAACCATCATTGCCAAGTCGCCAAATTGAATAAACTGCCTCTAGTCACGCCATTAAAAGATTGATCAAAACTTATCATCGGACACTGGCAGTTGGCGAATACAAACTTTGTATTACAAAAAGTTACTCCATCAAACGGATTTCCATAAAGATGAACAGGGCGAAAGATTTTAAAACTTGAAAACACCCTTTTAAAATCATTTTCCAAACACAGACTGCAATCATTAGGAACTTCCTCTCAAGAAGATGGACTAAAAATATCCCATGAAGAGCTAGGGGTGAAACATTGAATCTAGTAGAAGATTCATGTACAAGGAATGCAACAAAACTACCCTCATCTCAAAACAACAATCTGACATCAAGTTATGAATTTCTGAAAATGGTCATTCTGTAAAGTTTATCCTGTCAGCATTAGCCATCAACATAAAACACCTTTTGTTCTGACTTTGCAAGCCTATCAAATGAGACCCTCATGGTTTGAAACCCTAAATGTAGATTCACTTTCATGCATATAAAACAAGGTTATATTCAGATTCACCAAATGATCAACTGATTATCCAGAAATAATCTTCAAAATCACCCCTTCAGAACATCCTAACTTAAAAATAGTGAAACTATATAAATTGGGTTTGGAACTGACTGAAAAAAGGGGTCAAATGGATTGGTCATGGTCTCAAAATTATTGGAGAAGCTCATTTACATGTCTACCGTATAGAGGAACAATCAATTTCTCAAGATCACGAACGAAGTGTAATTTGTATGATCTCAAAGTAGGTCACTTAAAATTCTGCATTTCCACATTCAGTAAAACTAAATAAAATACAAACAAAAGAGCCCTGGTAAACTGATCATACAAACTCACAGGAATCTGAAAATGGGTATGGAGACACACTCTCATGCCTACAATACACTGCAACATTCCATACATCATGACTATCAACCAGGTGTTAGATGCAAACCTCCAAAGTAGGTCGCTTCGTAAAAATCGAATAGAATGCAAAGTGCAGATTTGGGCAATGACCTCCAAATGGGTATCTCTGAAACATATCAGAACTGAACTTTGAGAGTTGTAACCAACTACAAATGCTAATTGAAAGACAAGGAACACATGTCCCAAGCGGTATGTCATGAAAATCAACAGGTCTTCTTTTATGTGCACATGAACTAGGGTCCTTTCAAAATGTCTTTCGAAGCAATAATTTGAGCCTTAGGGAAATTTTCAGAAAATAGACTCTAAAAATTATCTAAAATTTTAGAGTCCCAATAGTGGATCTAATTGGGGACGTGTGCCCCTTGTGGGCATGCAGAGAACTTAGAATCTCTTGGCAGAGCAGACCACTCAAAATAAAACAAAACAAACCTCTCATTTCTTTCTCCAACCCTTTCTAAGAAATGGTTTCTTATTGAAAGCACAAAACGCAAACAAATGAAAGCAAAACAACTATACAACGAGCACACTATTTACAAATGGCCCAAAGCCATCAAACTGAAATCACTGCTTACCTCTATCAAACACTTGATTCTCATCTCCATGGATCAAAGGTAGATTGAAATTGTCACTCCTATCTGCCTAATCAAACATATTGTCATATATCTTCAACATTTCAAATAAACAATAATCAAGATCCTCACTATTATTAGGTTCTTGGGAATCATCAAAGTACTAAAAGTGTTGAGCATTATGTAACAACAAGTCATTACCTTCTTTATAATTGTTAACCGGCTGAGAAGAAAAATATTGCAATTCAATCCAATAGCTAGAAACATCGGGCCTATCTTGCTCATTAGTTTGCAAAGAAGAAATGTGCTCAATTACAACATTGGTTTGCAAATTAGAAGGAAACATTTCTACACAAAATGACTGCCTATCAACATTTTGATCACAACTTCTATCAATATTTTGCACATATAAACCTGTATCATCAGACAATGGTTCCTTTAAAACTTGTAGTGTTGAGAGGACACATTTGGATTTATTACTTTCCTCAGTATTCTAATTTATACAAGAATGCCTGATACTAAGCTCATCAAAATTTGAGTCCATACCAGCATATGAATCTTCATATTCATCATGCATGACACTATTATTTTCCTTACATCCACATGCATTATTATCTTGCAAAGTATCCAATCCAAGTATAGAAAAAGAATCAACACTAGATGTATCATACTTCACACCCTTACTAATATCATCATTATCAAAACATATTTTGGTTGGGCATGGAACCGCAGAGTCATATTTAGATGCATATTTTTGAAAATCAGCAGCTAAGAGTTCTAAAATTTCCTCTCTGCTTAATGAACATTGAACTTCATGTTCACCTTCTTTGGGCTCTTGCTCAGTGCTGCAAATATATTCCTCATTCGGAACAAGGACCGAAATCTCTTGGCTAATATCATTTTGTATAAAGGAATCACCACAACAACTTACATCTGCATCATAATCATCCTCTTGTTGTTCACAAAAATATTCCTTGAATTGAGACAAGAAAAGTGTCATTTCATGCTGATAAGAAAGCTTTACAAACTTAACAGAAACATTGTCAACTATAAATTCATCTTCAATATATTGACATTTGTTGACTTCATTGTCAACATCATAATCAACATCCTCAACATAATAAGAATCAGCATGATCATTATTTTTAGATTCAAAATTCTCAATCAAATTTATCCATCTTTCAACATGTTTAATACTTTCTTCTCTATGGGATGCAAACCAATTTACTGATTCAGGCACACAAAGCTCTAAAAACAAATCAATATATGTAGACCCTATAAGCTCAACACCTTCTGGAAGCTCACAATATTTATTAGAAAACCTTTTATAAAACTTACGTGTTGATTCTTCTTTCCCTCTTTTCACATGTCTTCTTAGAAACACTATGGCTTCCTCTTGGATTCTTTGTTTTAGAAAACTTTTTTCATATTCTGACAAATAATCCTTACATTCGAACATAGCAAAACCTCTGACCTCTATGTCCCCCATTTTTTAATTCATACTTCCACTAGATTTTGCAAAATGCAATTCTAATTTTTGAAGCATGCAAACCTCTATTCAAATCGTGTTCCTTCCCTCAGTGCTTAGATCACTTAATAAGGAAACATGTAATAACCTTGACAAATAAAATACCTGGATGTGTTGTAGTAGCTACAAAAAATTCTAATCCGAAGTATCCTCCAAATCACCTTTCAAAATTTTTGGTAGAGTCGCCACCTCTTTACAGAGGAAAAATTTGAATCAGATGAGAAATATTTCACAACTCTAAGCCTTCTTTAAAACCAACAAACTCACAACACATCCCTACAATATGGTCTCATATAGATCCATCCTCTAACTATGCTTTCAATCATAGAAGTCCAAAAATCTACTTCATCTCCACTGCAAGTCCACCTTTCTGATTTATCCTTCTTCAATCAAGCACACTGGTATGATCAAAGAACTTGGAGTCGCCACTCACCACTAGTGAGATATTATGTGTATCTTTAGGAACCTTTGGACTTTGGGACAATATTTCAATGACAGACAAAACAAACCTGACTCACTTTATATGGAAGAGGAATACTTCTTGTAACACATGACTCTATGACCTTCAATGGTAACTACTAGATAGATAAATAAGTAGGCCATGAGTCTAGCTCTACTCGTACCTATGTTATTTAAGCTTTACTTAACATTTCCCCAGTGGAGTCACCATTTTGTTGGTGTCTCAAACTGGACTTTATGCTTATGGTACCAACCAATATATCTATAGGTTTTAAGGAGGGGTTAAATCCAAATATGAAATTCTAAGATGACTAGACCAACTATAGGGACAAGACTGCCCTCTGCACTTCTAGCTCTCCAAAACCAAGGCGAGTGCACCTAATCCAGTCAATAAAAACACTCCTTATAACACCAGGACTCGATTGAACAAAGCAGATAAAATGGGATGGTGAGAAAATACTAAATGGCAACCAATCATTCATTGATTCTTAATCACCATGATTAAACAAAAGGCCTTATAACCTCAATATTTCATAAGACTTTGGAATTGGTTATGATTTAAAACTTTGAGGGATATAGCAGACCATACCAGACACATCATTGCAGAATATACTTACTTCTGATCAGTGTCCTATCCATTGCGCAATAGAGTCTAATGCACTGCAATATACAAAATCCAACTACTATTCTTCGTTACAGATCCAAGTCATTCACACAAATACGCAAACCCACACTACTTACAAACATCCCTGTGAAAACCAAATGAATTTATGCTTCATCTATAACATCATTTAATCTGATCCTAAATCAAAACTAGAGACTGAAAACATATACATAACTCTAACCAGTGAATCAGAAAATTCAAAACTCATAAGGTTGACACAAATGGAGAGAAATGATAAATGATATTTGTACTATGCATGAGGATCATGCCTCTGTATACACCCTACTTCGAGATTTAAAACCACTTAAATAATAGCAAAAGATCAAGAAGTTTTATCTTTGATATAATAATACAGTCTGATAAACATCTACTACATCCTAGATTGAGAGAAAATCATCAGCCGGTGTTCTGAAACTAAGAAGAGACTAAACCTAGACCTCTTGCCCAGCCAAAAGACCACCTGGAACCAACTCTGAGAAATTACAGAGAATTTTTGGAACCCTTACAATATGGAAAAGATTAGAATATATGGAGAAGGAAAAAAGACCTAAAACATATCTACTTGACATCTGTCTCTTTCCAGAACAATACATTCTGCATAATATCTTCTTCCCACCAAAATCTAACTTCGAAATACAAAAATCCATTACTGCTCTTTCTCACTTGTGAGAAATTGGTTTTTTCCACTGCCATTGAATCCCTCATTTTCTATCATTTTCAATGATATATTATATGCCTATATTTGGGCAAAAATTTAACCCCCAGGCAACATTTCCGTGCATAGTCGATCATTTAATTTTTCAAATTTATCATCATAGTGCAAACTTTATAATTCCTCTTCAATTTTTTTGTAGACATTTAAATTTGGGTGGACCCCACATGCCACATGGCACCTCCAGATTGGCTTGGCTGACCACCTCACTGCCATGTTGGAACTGTCTGCATCATCATCCCTGCTCGGTCACCGGCACCACATCACCATCCTTGCCATGTGTCATCTTTTGGTTTGTCGTCAGCTCCAACTGGACACCAACTTGCAACTCCTCTAGCCACATCATCACCTGACACGTGTCGGCCGGTCGCAATGCTGCAGTGGTAATCTTCGAGCAACTTCCTCATTGCGGGATCGCGAGCACCGTTGATCTCGGGTGTGCATCCTAACGCATCAAAGCTACATCTCTTCAAACTATCAAAATTCACCTTACCTTCTGTGTGGGACCCACTACCATGTCATTGCCAAGTTGTCGCCAGCTCACTGCCTCAGTCCACGTGCACTCGTGTGCAGGGCTCCCACCTGGGCGTCCACACTTGGACACCATTGTATTGTGCTCATTGGTATTTAAATGACTTATTTCCCTCCTTCGTGATGAATGTGGGATAAATCCCATTGATTTTATTAATTTTTACTTCAAAAATTTGTTCCTAGTGCATGCCCAGCTGGCACACACTAGTTGGCCCCACTAAATCTGGGAAGCTCGTTCGCATGCCTCCTCCATTCCACTTTCTTTACTTCTACGTTGGGCACACTTGTATTTAGAAACTTCATGTGGCTGAAACCGAGCGAATGTGGAATAAAAGATCTCCACATATGTAGGCCTTTGTTCCCAACCACTTCCCTATACCTGCGCACTCCACCATGACCTACAAATTTTGTGTGCAACACCTTCCCATGGTGCGTCCACAACACCCAATCTTTGGTGCATGCAAGAGCTCCATCCACCTTTCTATGGTGCGCATATTCTTGCCAAACAGTGTGCCCAGAACAAAATAAAAGGTGCACATAGCACTTAGTTTTGGAAAGTGCGCCTAGCATTTACAAAAATGTATGTAGCCTTCACTATTTGGTGCCCCCCAAACCTACAAACAACTAGTGCGCACCCTGCTACATGTTGTGCTGAGCACTTAAAAACATGAGTGCAACTCCCTCTCAAATGCACACACCACTCCCATATATGCACGCAGTTCCTTCACATGAGTGGGCAACCTCCATTTGGTATGCACATAGCTCTCTTTGAAATGTTGCACACATCACTCCTTGCTAAATGTTGTGCATAGTCTTTGTTTAAAGTTGTGCACACTTCACACTTGGTGCGTATAACACCCTCATACATGTGTGCAGCTCAACACCTATTATGGTGTGCATGAGCTTTCATATGGTACACTAAGCATACCATAAATGGTGCGTGAAACACTATAACCAGTGCATACAAGTGTGGAAAAGGTGTGCTCAGTTTCCCTTTGGTGCACACAACACCAAAATGGTGTGTGTGCAGCCCATCCTTTGGTGCGTGTGCAATCCATGAATGTGCACAACTTAAAAAATGGAAGGCACCTCAGTTATAAAATGAAAATGTGGGTATGGTAGAAGGGGAAAGCATGTCGAACATGAGGAAGCCCAAACCAGTTATTTAAGAGAAGTATACTTAACACAAAATAGACGAGTGCTCAATGCTAAAAGAAGGCATGGCGTGATTGTTTTAAAAGGGAGACGGTCAAAACTCTTTTTTTTAAAATTGTGAGGCAGGCTGGGCCCCAAGTGGGTCTGGCGTAAAAAAAAATTGATTTCATACAACTTGGCCTCGAAAGTGATCCGGATGGCCAACTCTAGCAACTGGCAATGATTCGAACAACGCTAGATCATTCAAAACTTGATTTTTTAACCATCATTGCCAAGTCGCCAAATTGAATAAACTGCCTCTAGTCACGCCATTAAAAGACTGATCAAAACTTATCACCAGACGCTGGCAGCTGGCAAATACAAACTTTGTATTACAAACAGTTACTCCTTTAAACGGATTTCCATAGAGATGAACAAGGTGAAAGATTTTAAAACTTGAAAACACCCTTTTAAAATCATTCTGCAAACATAAACTGCAATCACTGGGAACTGCCTCTCAAGAAGATGGATTAAAAATATCCCATGAAGAGTTGGGGGTGAAACATTGAATCTAGTAGAAGATTCATATACAAGGAATGCAACAAAATGACCCTCATCTCAAAACAACGATTTGACATCAAGTTATGAATTTTTGAAAATGGCCATTCTATAAAGTTTATCCGGTCAGCATTAGCCATCAACATAAAACCCCTTTTGTTCTAACTTTGCAAGCCTATCAAATGAGACCCTCATGGTCTGAAACTCTGAATGCAGATTCACTTTCATGCTTATAAAACAAGGTTATATTTAGATTTTCCAAATGATCAACTGATTATCTAGAAATAATCTTCAAAATCACCCCTTCAGAACATCCTGACTTAAAAATAGTGAAACTATAAATTGGGTTTGGAACTGACTGAAAAAAGGGGTCAAACAGATTGGTCATGATCTCAAAATTATCGGAGAAGCTCATTTCCATGTCTATCGTATAGAGGAACAATCAATTTCTCAAGATCACGAACGGAGTGCAATTTATATGATCTCAAAGTAGGTCACTTAAAATTCTGCATTTCCACATTTGGTAAAACTGAATAAAATGCAAACAAAAGAGCTCTAGTAAACTAATCATACAAACTCACGGGAATCTAAAAATGGGCATGGAGACACATTCTCATTCCTACAATACACTGCAACATTCCATACATCATGACTATCAACCGGGTGTTAGATGAAAACCTCCAAAGTAGGTCACTTCGTAAAAACTGAACCGAATGCAAAGTGCAGATTTGGGCAATGCTCTCCAAATGGGTATCTCTGAAACATATCAGAACTGAACTTTGAGAGTTGTAACCAACTGCAGATGCTAAATGAAAGACAAGGAATACATGTCCCAAGCGGTTTGTCATGAAAATCAATAGGTCCTCTTTTATGTGCACTTGAACTAGGGTCCTTTCAAAAGGTCTTTTGAAGCAATAATTTGAGCCTTAGGGAAATTTTCAGAATATAGACTCTTAAAATTATCCAAAATTTTAGAGTCCCAACCCTTTCTTTTAGTTTTTTTGGGATATTGTTAGCTATGATGTTACTATGGCTACTAGAGACTTCCTAAGGACATGTAAATTGTTGAAAATGTTAAACAATACATTCATTGCCTTGGTTTCTAAAATTCAGGAGCCAAAGAGAATGACTAATTTTAGCTCAATAAGTTTGTGCAATACTATTTATAATATATTCTCTGAAGTGTTGGTCAATCAGTTGAAGCCCTTCTTAATTAGACAAATTCATTAGTAGCAATAAAAAATATTTTGTCCTAGGTCAGCAAATTTTGGATGTTGTCATTGCTACTCATAAGATTATTCACTCAATGGACAAAATTCAAGTTCTAGGTATGGCCTTTAAGTTGGATATTTCTAAGGCTTATGATAGGGTCAAATGGTGCTTTATGTATAAATTTTTAAGCAAATTGGGATTTAGTGAAAGACTTATTAGGATTGTTAGGGAATGTGTTGAGATTATCCACTACTCGGTCGTAGTTAATGGGGTCCCTTGGGGGTTCTTCAAAGCTGGGAAAGGAATCAGGTAAGGTGATCCTCTGTCGCCCTATCTTTTTATCATGGTTGTGGAGGTGTTAGCAGGAACTTTCTTTCTTTGAGCCTATCTAGAAAAATGTTGGGAGTTAAAGATGCCTCCACACTTCCCCCCTCGGTTCTTCAACAGTTCATTGATGACACTTTCCTTTTTGGACGGTCTTTAGTGGTGGAAGGAAGGGAATGGAAGGATCTCCTTGACTATACTAAGTTTTCAAGCCAATGCATCAATTATGAAAAAAAATAGTCTAGACTTCTTTAATACCAAGATGGATTTGCATATCAAGATCAAGGATATCCTTGGCTACCAATGTGCCACTCTTCCAGGCACCTATTTGGGCCTCCCTCTACTATTAAAGAGGTCACCTCTTCTTTTTGGAATACCATTCTAGAGAGAATTCAAAATAAATTAGCTAGTTGAAAGGGTAAGCTACTAACCAATGTGGGAAAACTCCAATTACTTTTTGCCTCCATCCAAGCAATCCCAATTTACTTTATGTCCCTCTTCACAATTTCAAGCATCGTGGCCAAAAAGCTTGAACGAATTCAAAGAACCTTCCTTTGGAATGGTGTGGAGGACAAAAAAAGAGATTGGCTTAGTCAAAATAGGGGCCCTCTAGATAGATATAGATGTATGGAACAAGGGAGGCCCCAGGGGAGGGGGAGAGAGCCTAAAGCCCCTTCGTCAGTTCCCTCCCTCGCGAGGGAGCGGAGTTGTTTGTAGACCCAAAAGCCAAGGTGGGCTTGGGATTAGGAAACTAACTAATTTGGATAAAGCCTTAATTATTATTAGTACAACATTATGGAAGCCAAGTATCTTAACCATTTTAGCTTTCATAGAGTCAAAATTTTGGAACAACATTTTAAAATGTAGAACTCTTATTAGCGAAGGTTTAAAACAACAAGTAGGCAATGGGAGGTTGATCAAATTTTGGGAAGACCGATGGACTAGAGAAAAACCTCTTGCTGATATTTCAAATTTCAAATTACTTATAGAAAGGGCAAAGACCTCCTTTGGGATTTACCTTTTTGACTATATCACTCCCCTAAGGAAATGGAAAGCTATGGCACAAAGCTATATTGATAAGCTTGATCTCCTCACTAAAGTTGTTGAGCTCCAACATCTGATGATTGAAACAAGGCTCCCCCTCTTCCCTAAGGAAGATAAATTTGTCTGGACAAGAAACTAGAAGGGAGTTTTTCCAGTCAAATCTGCTTACAATATGCTACTAAAGTATGACGGGGACCCTGACTATTGGCGAAAGGTTTGGAACTTATAACTTATACCAAAGGTTAATCTTTTTGGTGGGCTTCCCTACATGGTAAAATCTTAACACATGATAATCTTGTTAAAAAGGAATTTTAGTTCCCTAATAGATGCATTCTCTGTAAGCAAGAGGAAGAAACAATATATCTCTTCATACACTGTCAATTTGGTTTACATGTATGGCAAGGTATCTTTCAAAGGCTTGGCCTCCATTGGGTGGTGCTCAACATGAATATTGAGTATTTTATATTCGATTGGAAATACCCATTAAAACACCCTCTTATCAAGCAACTCTGGCAAAAAATCCCCCCCCCCCCCAATGTTTACTAGTGTATTTGGAAAGAAAGGAACAATCGAATCTTCAAGGACTTTGAAAATACTATGGATAATATTCTCAAGATGCTAGAGAAACACCTTTTGGATAACATTGTTGTCGGCAATTGGAAAACCCCTAGCTGCCCCCCAATTAATTGGGATTGTATGCTTGTAAAAATTTGGAAACTCCCAGATGCTTTTTATAAGTTTGATAATACTAAGAAGCTTGCTACAAACAACACTAAGTGAAAACATCCTTGTCTCCCTTGGTACAAATTGAATTTTGATGATGTTGCTAGACAAGGTAAAGCAATGAGTGGAGTGATAAGAGACCACAAGAGTGATTTCATTGTTTATTATACTGGTAACTTAAAAGATTCTACTAGTAACCAAGCAAAGGGCATGGCCTTACTTTGGGGTCTCGAAATCGCTCTATTAATTGGAGTTAAGTCCTTGGAAATTGAAGGTGATTTAAGGTCGATAATTGAAGCGACCAAAGGAACAATGATTGTTGGTTGGACTATGGAGGGAATCTTAGAGGATGTTAGGGATCTCCTGACGGGGTTCAAAGCTTTTACCAAACAACATACTTTTAGAGAGGATAATGTGGTTGTTGATTCTATGGCTTCCATGAGCCTAGTCTTTGATGGATTGTGATGTTGGAGGGAGAAATGTTGGTTTCCCTCTAATATGAAGTCCCTACTTAGCAAAGAGAACTATTTGATTCTCAATGGAAATCCACAAACTTTCCTTTTATGGCATTTTGTTGAGTATATTAGCCCTGCTCTACCAATGTAGTGGCCATTTAAATTTGAAAGGTTATCCATTTTCTTTTCAAAATATGAATCACATGACAGGGCCTGACACTGTGTACGTGCATTGCCAACTTGTCCCCTTGTTTCTCTATAATGTGTAGACGTGGCCAAATATTGAAAAAATCAATTTTAAAAGGCCCCTTTTGGGGGGGGTGCATTTAGTTTAATACCAAATCGATGGATTTTGTTAGATTACAAAATCTGTCCAAAATCCATAAGCCTTTTATTTCCATAATGGTGATAGATTGTTTGCACAAGGGGGCTTCCATATTGGAGATGGAAGTAGAGGGTGGCACGAATTATTATGAATGCATGGATTACCCTCATTTATTTTAGGCTCAAGTGCCTTTTTTCTTTGTTGGCTTCAATTTAGGGTTTCTACATATCAGTAATCTTTCTTCTCTAGTTTGTGATGCCATGGGAGGAGATAGAGTGCATGTTGAGCCCAATAAACATGATGATTTCAAGAACAATGCTACAGTTTGGCACATTTTTAAGAAAGGGGGTGTGGCTCAATTTATTGAGTATGATGAGGCATGACAAAAATCTCTCTTTTCCATTTGTCTCCTCATCAATTGAGAGTGTGTCGATGGGCAACATTTCATCTGAAGTTAATGAGGAGGTTATAACCAAAGCTATTGGTCTCTCGATGGTGGGGAAATAAATAGAAGAAAATAGAAGAAAACCAGTAAGGTTTCGAATGTTGAAAGCCTCGATCAATTTTTTTGACATAGTGAAAACCTTGTTAAGTTGCACGATGACTATGACCGTGAACAACTACCTGAACCATGTGACCAAGTGTGTTTGATGGTTATGAAATATTTTACTCTTGAGGGTAGATTTGATGTTTATTATTTTTTATCACATGCCTTTTTCTGAATCACTTCAACAATCATAGTGCCATCTCTTTCCTATTCTTTCTTCTCCATTCTTTGGAGAAGTCAATTAAGGAAGCCATCGAGGCCAAATACCAAGGCAAGAAGTCGATTATCCTTCACCAAGGCCTTTTTCTTAGGCTCTATCACTTTCACCTTGCCCTATGTCCCTCTAGAGCTATCACAATCCAAGAGACCCCTATCTCTTTGACCCCCCTGTCTGCTAGTATCATGGATACTCACGGCCCTAGCAAGAAAAAATACCTTAAGAACCTTACCCTTAAAGCCCATCATGGTTCTCCTGATACCCCTTCTAACAATGTGGCTAAAGATAAACTGAAGGAAACGAAAAGATATGACCCTCCTTTCAAATTGAAGGCTAAGGCCCCTAAAAAGGCTAAATTTAACATTCGGGAGATGGATTCTGGCATCAAAGCTATTGAGGAAACCAACACTCCCCATCAGTCTACTAGGTTGGCCACTAAACCTATGAAAACATAGAAAAATCTAAATGTGGAGTTGAATTCTGAAAAGGGTGGACAAATTGAGTCTAATGGAAAATAGGAAAAAACTGTTGAGAGGGAGGTCTACTCAGTGACGGCAAGCAATTCCTCCCATGTTTTAGAGAGCCTCAAAATTGAACCCCTCGACCTCACCAAAAATTTGGCTCTTGAGGAGAAGGCTAAGTCACCCAATGCTGGTAAAGGAAAGATTCCTCTCGGTGGGGAGGTGGTAAATGTGAGGACACTTGGGCGGAGATGAACAAAATCAAGAAAAGAATTACATATATGGATAAGAGGCTTCAGAAACATCTCACTTTTCTTTAAAACTTATGCATAACTCAGCTACCACCTTATGTTTACTAAAGAAGAACACACTTAGTGCGGAGGACGAGGAGGATGGCAATTACAAGGAGCTTTATAAGTTCCTTACAAAGGACTAGGCGATGAGGATACTGACCAAGCCATGCAAGTCGAAGGATGCCTATGGACTTGGTCCCTTTATCTTTTTTGCTTTGCTATTGATAGCGGCCCTTGTGGCCTTGATATCGTTTTCACCAATACTATTATATTTTGCACTGGTAGTTTATTTTGGTATGACCCTTAGTGGCCTTGTTTAAGGACTTCTATTACTATTTTGATTAGTAATGTTGATGATGTTAGTATTAGCAGTGGTTACTATAACCACAGATACTAATTTATTTTAATTGTTTCAAAGTTAGGCTAACTATTTGTTTTTATTTGGTTAGTGTGTTGTTAATGTGTTGTAATTGTTAATTTGTTGACTAATGCCTACCGTGTTGATGTATCTAAGGGACAACGCCCTAGTTTTGTTGCTTAAATATCATTTAAGCATGATAGATAACATAATTAAAAATAAATCATCTTCACAAATCGATTAGAGACAAACCTTCAATGAAATACATTGATTTCCACCATCATTAAATTTGATAAAACCCTTATTGTATTAATGTTAATAGAGTGAGCTGAAAGCATGCTATTAGAAATATTTGATAAAAGCATTATTGCATGGAACAAATGTAGGGATATGAACAAAGACAAACATGACCCATTTCAAATATAAATTCAAAATCCTAAATTGCACATATGAAAGATTTCCTATCCACCAATTGCACTATGCAAGATTTATGCATATCTATTTGTATTTATCAAACAAAGAATTTAGGTAATATATTTGACCAAGCTTCCAAACACAACCCAAAACCCAAGGTTGTTAGGAGTAGTTTTATTATGATTTTTAGATCTTGATTAAAAAGAAGAGTATAGATCATGCACAATGAAGGAAAAGTGGTAACCTGTGACAGCTTATGGAATCCCAATCCAAAAGAGATTCCCACCACTCAAGAGCTTGAACAACTCATTAGAGATCTTGAAGATCTTTGCTCAATCCTTGACTTCATAGTCTTTTGAATGGTAAGTGACTTATATAAACTTTAGTGGTTGATTGAGTTGCATGTTTAGTATACTTCGTGAATAGCGACTACAACAATATGTAGGTACATGAATTACAATTTCTAATTAATTACAAAATAACTACTTAGGTTGGGGTCCCATGGAAGAGGGCTTCCTAAAAAATAGAGCTAGAGTTGCTTTCTACTTTTTAGGAATATTTTGAAGGTAGTGGTCCCATAAATTTTATAGTCTAGTTCAGCCTAAAAGTTTAAACACCAACATTTAAGAAAGTTATTGGTCTAATCATAGTTTGTGCATAAAAAAAGGTTAAAGAAAATCATCTTCCTTTCAAAATTATTTTTTAAGAAAATTCTAAAATTAAATGTACGACAAGTGGCAAAAAGCATTCCTAAGCTAGTAGGGCAATTTCTAGCTCTGCCTTTTTTTCACCTACTTAAATATGTGACACTAAAAAGTAGGGGCTCCTAATTTGAAAAGAAGATTCCAAATAATCCCATAGCCAAACAAATGTGTTCATGGTACCACCCTCTTCCTCAAAAATAAAGTTTAAGCCCCCCTCATAGAACCCCAGCCTTATTTCCATTATTTTTCAAAACATTCCATACAAAGAAGGATATTAACTACTGATTTATATTATTTTTCAAAACAATGCATACAAAGAATGATATTAACTACTACTACCACCTTCAATGGCCTGTTTCCATGGATACAGACTTTAATGCAAATTAATTCTATGCACTAATTCTAATTCTTAGACGTGATTATTATTTATACTAATAGTTAAAATTATTACAAACTATCTCTAAATTCTTACCTCTTAACGATGAGATAGATGATCTCACAATAACTCACATTAAGATAACAATAATGTGTGCTAAAAATAATGTGGGCTCCAATTAAAAATAAAAACTTAGAATATATTAATTTCTTCAAAAATGGTGAGGAACTGATAAGTGACAGATATTTTCCACAACAAGTCAAATTGTGATATTGCTATCAAGATTCAAATGTGTAGTTTCTAAGTCAAACTCATTGACCCATGTTTCATGAGTAGTGGTTCACAAGAACCCATCTCCCATGAGAATGAATGGAACACTTAGCACTCATTGGATCTAGGTGATGCTCACAAAGATGAAGCATCGAGACTTCTCGGGAGGTCACACATCCCAGTACTATTCCAGCTCAAGCACGCTTAACCACAGAGTTTCCTCCAAGGTTAAGCCCACTTTGCTTGCAACTCCATTTGCAAATCCTTCACCAAGTGTTGTAGACCTATTTTTAGCATGGGCTAAAAATAGACCTTTTTGGAAGGTGGCTCAATAGATGATTTTGATGAAACTTTCATGGTGGATTCTTTGTTTCGATGAGGTCTAGCAAATCCTCTAAAACAAAATCTTTTACAAGCTCTTAACAGTTTGATAGCTGGAAACCTCTTTTATGATCTTTCTTCAAATATGTGGCCTTCCCTTAGATAACTATGTGAAAGAATGATTGAGCAAAGGGTCTATTTCAACATGATCCTTCAATCATTTCTAGCTTTTTTGAGGGTTTTTAATATTAAGAGATTTAAGCATAAATTAGGTAATTATTAATATTTATAAAAGATTTGCTTTTGTTTTCAAAAGTTAATGACTTCTAAAGTGGCGTTGCACACAACTAGAAGAGTCGTCTTTTATCTTGGAGCAAAGTTGGCATCTTGAGATGAGGAGATATGCCTCCTCTATGACTATATGCATTTTTTATTTGCCAATTAGCTA
Organism: Chamaecyparis obtusa; assembly: GCA_027943335.1. Lineage (NCBI taxonomy): Eukaryota > Viridiplantae > Streptophyta > Pinopsida > Cupressales > Cupressaceae > Chamaecyparis > Chamaecyparis obtusa. Next base: position 467,781 of record BSBK01003374.1, on the reverse strand, counting down.
TTTGAACAGGGCGATCCACCCATTACTAAGTGAAATCAAATTACAATATTCAAGATTGATGGCAGCTCGATCTTTTAATTATTACTACATAATACATCATAATATCATATTCCTGGGGACATTGCACCTTTGGGTTTGAATTTTTCATGAATCTTCACTTCATGAAGATAAGAAGCTCTTAGAGATTCCGTGACTTAGAAATTTAATCTCTTCTGTAAATAGTGGAGAAGGTCAATCTAGTACTTGAGGACCCAACTTTTATGAATCCTTGATGTCAATATTTGTAGATAATACATAAAAGTAGTTTTATACACCTGTATTGACTAGTCATTCATCACAATAGTTGCCCTTGGATTTACATTTCTTATGTACCCTCGTGAAAAATTATTTCTTGACAGTATCAGGTTCACCTTCATCACCTCATCAAAGTAGAGCTACCCCCACAATATTGAACATGTGACTCAAATTTTGAGAGAATGAATGTGATTATTCAAACCTAGAAATATTTACAAATAAACATTTTTCTGACTTTCTCATCAAATGTGCTTTTACTTAGAGTTTGAACATAATCTACATGCCAAATATTCTTTTCGGTATGGCTCAAAATTCAATTTATGGATTTTGGAGCTTTTGCACAAATTGGCTCAAAAGATTTGATCTATGCATTTCTGGTGATGTGTCAGTCAACATATTGTTCTTCAATACCCATTTACAATAGTTTGTTTCTTGTCAAGAAAACAATCTCACAAATCTCGTCTTCAACCCAACCTTCTGTTATCCTAAACGTGTTCAATGGTAGGTGCTAATCTAAATTTTATAACCATACATCCAGCTCTTTTATTTACTTCTGAGACAAAATTAAGTCATGTACGTAGACATGAAGCGAGCTTCTTTTTTAGGGTAATGTTCTCTTTTGTTGAAAGATATTACTACATGCAGATCTAAGTGACTGATAACAAGTTGTACAAGTTACAGAATACAATTTTGCTATAGCCTGACTTATTAAAGTCTACTTAAATTTTTGATATCATTTAAATCACATTATTGTATACATTAAAAGTCCACCTCTTTGGATTCCCATGAAGCTATAGCAAGTGTATGTCGACCTCCACATGCAGCAAGTTTAGCAACCCAGTGGCCATTATTTTCTGAAGTGGTCTTTGGGGATTCTATGTCTATCGGTACTTCCATTGGTTGCCCAGTTGTAACTTTTCGACCATATCCAAGACGGCCATGATCACCTCTTCCATACTGTTCATAATAATAAAATGTATCTATCAGTTTCTTTCTAATGTATCTGAACACATCAGTACCAATCCAAAGTAGTACTAACCACTCCTAAAAAGTCTACATTTACACTTGACCAACATACAATGATTCATATACTCACTACTAGATCTACTTACAGAAAACAGTCTGCCATCAGTTGTACGGGCAACTGAATGTGTTCCCCCACAAGAAACCTGCGGATACATGTCCAAGTTATCCACTTAGCCACATTTTCCTTACCAAAATTCTGAACAAACACTAGAAAAATCACTTTGTATACATTTGTTGAAGAAAAACAGTGCAATCAAATATGAAGAGTTACAAAAATTGTGATAAAACATTAACTTTATCAATTATGATTCCAACATTAATATAAGAACACATTGTACCTGTGCAATGCTTTCACCAGCAAGAAGATTAACCTTTTGTGGCACCATTTTGCTGCTTTTGTCATCACCAAAGCCTAATCTTCCATGCTCCCCTCTGCCCCAAGCATACACCTATTCGTAAGATACAAAAGTGTTAAACAAGATATATGTGATCCAAATCAAAAGATTCTTCATGAAAATCTCAATAGCATATATTCAGCAGAACTGCCATCAAATTGAAAGAATCAAGGGTGCGTGTTATAATATAGAACTAACAATCCTAGTTTCATCCGAGTTTACCTTTTGCATAAATAAAGAATCGAAGTAGTCATGCAGTGTACCAGATAGAATCTTATCTACTTAGTCTGTTAGCTATCAATTGTTCTCCAAGAAATACAGTAAGCTTCTCTAGAATCTCCATTAAACATAGAAGTAGATGTACCAAACTGAATGTGATATGTTTATTTGAGGATCTTATAATTCTCAAAACAGAATCACAGTTATTTCTAGCCATAGAATAAAAATCTAGATAGTCTGCAGTTTATTTAGCCTGTAAGCGGAAACACAAATAGACATGCAATATTCATAACCAATTTTTCTATGTAGTCAGATTAAAGACAAAGGAAGAAAGATAGAAGCCCTTATTCATGCAGTACAGTTGTAAAAGAGCACTGCCAACTGCTAATTATCTGGTATAAATGTAAGGAATTGATTTATTTTAGTATTATACATGAACAGAAAGTAAGCATTAAGGACACATTTTTTCACTATACTCAAATGACACCACTCAAACAACTTACAAAGTTAAGCAATATTTGCATGATTGGAGGCCAACTCAGGCCAATTCCAAGTGCAGTAGAGGGCTCTAAATCTAGCCACCAACAGACCTAGAGACACGTGATCCATTTTTTACCAGGAAAAACAATTGCTCACTTGAGTTTATTTTCCCTTCATAATTTTTTTAAGCATTCTCTGATTTCTGTTTTATTCTTTCTTCTCCCATTCATTACAACAGCTTCTCTTCCTCAAATTGCTTGATCCAAAAGCAATTGAAAAGTAGTTAGGTGTTATAGTATCTCAGGTCCCTCCAATTTGTTATCCTCAGAATTCAGATATTTCTGGTGAATGGTTAATCTTACAGTAATTTAGTCCTCGTCTTCTTTTCCCTGGTTGCAAAAATGTACCACGGAATCAGAATAACATAATATTCCCCGTCTAGCATTGATGAGGCATCTGAAGCTTTGACATTACTACCAACTACCTTATTTGAGCATAAGACATGAAAGGTGTTATGCCCTTGCATTCACTTTGTAAAGTATGTGCAATCTTCTGAAACTTGCATAAATATCTTATGTCAGGGCCCAAGCTTGTATGCACCTTTTCCCATTGGGACATTTTACTTATTGGATTGTAACTCCAAGAAAACTTAATCACCTACCTCAAGTTTTCTCACTTCAATGTTGTTCTGATCCTTGGTCACTTTGAGGCTCTTTTGTAGTTGTTTCAAATATTTTGGGTTTCTTTAAGAAAATCAATAACAGCTGGAATGTGAGTGCCTTCAATATTTCAATTAATCAGCAAGGGTTGGTTCATAAGTATGCAAGGCTTTAAATGGGGGCATGCCAATAGCTATATGATACAATGTATTGGACCAATTCCCAGCCAGATGCAACCATTTTGGCTACAAAACTTGCTGCTCAGAACCAGTCCATAAAGTACATCTCTAAATATTTACTTTTTCAATTGCCAATCTGTTTGAGAGTGGTAATCAGAATTTGGACTTCAAGTTACTTCAATGTCTTTAAACAACTCCTGGAAATTACTTGTAAATATTGGATCACAAGCACTCACCAATTTTTTCTGGAAGTCCATGCAACCTATAAATAGACTGCATAAATAGATTAGCATTGAGAACTGTGGGGCTTTGTCAATGCCAGCATCACCCATGGAACTGGAATGGAAATTATTAATTAACCAATCAATCATTATATAGATACAACTCTTTCCATTCATTAGTGATACGCCTGATAAAAATCCCATGGTAATTAATTACCATTTTAGTCAGACATGGGTAATGGCTGAAGCAGGCCAGGAATTCAACCGTCCGTGTTTTATTGCTTTGACAAATTTTACATGACACTTTTTAAAAAATTTGATTTGTACCCTTTCAAAGAAGAGAATGTTTATCTCATTCATAGGTTTTCAAAGAAACCTATGTGACCATTAGTCAAGGAGGAATGGCACTCGCATAGAATCTTTTCGAGGAATCAAGAAATTAGCATTAGACATGTAGATTTTGCAAAATATATTGTCACCTAAAAATGAGCAGTTGCTTTCCTCTTCAAGTGTTTTCTTCTGTTTTGTAACATAAACGTAGCTTTCTCATACTTCGTTTATCTACACAACATCTCCTCTCCATCTACATTCTACAATAGAAAGCCAATCAAACTTTTGTGATAAGGAATTTGTTAACCAAAATTTATTTTTTATTTCATATTCAATTCCTTGCAGCTTGTTTAACCAGTTTTCTTGTGATTCTTTTAGTCTTAAGGTATTCAATTTACCATGTTAGATATTTCTTTTAGAGTTCTTACAAATTATCACATGTATAGCATGCATTGCTATTTATATCTATTTTGGATAACATTATATATTGCAAATTATGTTAACTCTAGTATTAACCATTGTATTAATTCCACTGCAAATACTTAGTTGACTCTAGAAGAAAACTAGCATTACAACATACAAGGATAAATTGTTGACTTTAAACAGAGACAAGGAAACGGCTACTTCATGAGGCTGCTATCCCATAACCTTTTTGCTATTTTAATCCTGTCTTTTAGCTTCTGCAATTCCAATTCTTCGCACTTTAACATGTCCTGGATCAGTCTTTGATTTTAGCATATTCTATCACCAAAAACTGTTGGAGTATTCACGGTTTGAAAATGAAATTGCAAGTTTCAAATGCTAGGACATATATAGAACTCTTGTTTTGTATATGAACTGTTCAAATTGTTAAGGAAATTATGATCTTTGGAATATATTTTCTGCTGTAATTTATAATGTCTGATTGTGTATATATAATAACTGAATATATATATAATGCACTGTGATTGTAATGTGATTGCAGATTGAAGAAACTATGCCGTGGTGATTGATTGTTCTTTCAACCTGCAATCAACACATATAAATACGCTTCGTAACAGTTAGACGTGCCCTTTCATAATGAATAGTCACGACTCCTGTAAGTCGCTGATGCATTAGCGTAAGCGACTGTTGATAACAGTCGCTTATGCTAATGCATAAGTGACTGCGATTACCTGAGCCATTAAGTAAATATATCGACTCATTAGTCGATGCTTTGCACATTAATTTGAACATCGAACATGGTTCGATTTATTCAATGTGATATTAATATATATATTATTATGTTATTATCATTATTATAATTCATCAATAATGATAATAAGATAATAATATAATCACATCTATTCTTTATAATCATTGTATAAATAATATATCTATATCTATATATATATATATATATATATGATACGAATGAAGCTATAACTTAACACTCCCTCTTAGTGAGTGAGTATTAAACATCAAAAGTCTATCATGACATCCGCACTTCGGGACACACAAATTAATGTAGTCTTGTCATAAAAATAGACTTGAATATCATGATCTCCGCACAGTCGGGACACACAATTAAGTAGTCTATCATGATATGGTTTCGTTATTACACATCCAGTAATAACAAGAGTCAAGATCTCCGCACATTCGGGACACACAATTAAGTAGTCTATCTTGACACTTTGGTTAACCATTTACAAGATCGTCACCTTGAAATGTTAACCCAGACACAAATGATCATTTTACACAATATTGCAATATACATATTTTTACATTTATTCATAAATAAAAAACTTATAAATAAGAGGAATTTAGATCATACATCACAACTTGATCATACCGAGTTTGTTCCTGAAGTATTCTATTTTCAGCTTTGCAAGTGGCTTAGTGAAAATATCAGCACTCTGTTCTTCAGTACTAATGTACTCTAGCTTTATGATATTTCTGTCTATCATATCTCTTATGTAATGATATGGGATCTCAATATGTTTGGACCTGTTATGAAAAACTGGATTAACAGATAACTTGATACAACTTTGATTGTCACAGTGAATCACAGTTGGATCTAAAGGTTTTCCAAACAGTCCAAATAATAGCTTTCTTAACCATATAGCTTCACGTGCTCCCATGGATGCTGCCATATATTCAGCTTCAGTGGAGCTTAATGCAACTGCTGATTGCTTTCGACTAAACCAAGAGATCATAGCCGAACCAAGACTGAAACAACACCCTGTAGTGCTTTTTCGATTAGTAGTACTTCCAGCCTAATCAGAATTTGAATACCCTTGAAGATTGATTTCTACCTTTTCATACTTTAGCCCAAATCCAATAGAGCCTCGTAGATATCTCAAGATATGCTTAGCTGCCATTAAGTGTATTTTCTTGGGCTCACACATAAAGTGACTCACAACATTGGTTGCATAACATATGTCAGGTCTAGTATTCACCAAATGCATAAAAGAACCAACAATCTCTCTGTACAATGTAGGATCAGAGGGTTCAGACTCTTTTGCTTCAACTTTGAGTTTGTGTAAATTTGTTTCCATAGGTGTGGATAAAGGCTTACATTCCATCATTCCAAACCTGGTTAGAATATCAATAGTGTATTTTTGTTGATTTAGCAAAATATGGCTTTCCTTTTGAAACACTTCCAACCCTAGGAAATAATGTAAGAGTCCTCTGTGTTTCATGTCAAATTCAGCAATGAGTTCTTGCTTACATCTTGCAATGAGATGATCCTCTCCTGTTATTAAAAGATCATCTACATAAAGAACTAAGATAACCATGTTGCCATCTGTTATCTTAAAGTAAATGTTAGGATCTGCATCATTTTTAGAAATCCTAGTTTTGAAAGATAGTTGTTTATCCTTTCATACCAAGCTCTAGGAGCTTGTTTCAACCCATATAGTGCTTTCTTGAGTCTGCAAACATATTTAGATGCATCATGTATAATAAACCCTTCTGGCTGCTCTAAGTATACTTCTTCAATAGTGCCATTTAGAAATGCTGTTTTCACATCCATCTAGTGTATCTTCCACCCCTTAGAGGCTGCTATAGCAATAATGGTTCTGACTGATGTATACCGAGCTACAGGAGCAAATGTTTCTTCATAGTCAATACCTGCTTTCTGTGAGAACCCTCTAGCAACAAACCGAGCTTTATGCTTCTCAACACTTCCATCAGAAGCATATTTATTTTTGAATAGCCATCTAGAAGAGACAACGGTTTTGTTTTTAGGTCTAGGTACTATGTCCCAGACATCATTCTTTATTATAGATTGATATTCTTCAATCATTGCCTCTCTCCATGCTTGATTAGATAATGCCTCCTTAGGATTTGATGGTTCTGAGTTATTGATTTCAGTTAAAAGAGCTGCATAACATTTTTGAGTTCTTGTCCTTTTACTCTCATGAGATATTTCATTTGGTTCTACATTATTTTCTTTAATTATTTGCCTTGCCCATAATGGCCTTTTCTTTCCATTAGTATTCTCATTTTCAATGACAGGAAGTCCAGGTTCTTCTATATCCTCCCTCTCAATTTCAGCAGTGTTGTCTTCTTCTATCTCCGGAGTGTTATCTTCTTCAAAGTTTTTAAATGTGTTATTTTCATCAAATTTTACATCTCTACTTATCTCAACAGACTTTTGTCCTGGAATATAGATTCGATACCCTTTTGTGTTTTCACTATAACCAACAAGTATACCTCTCTTACCTGATGGTTCTAGTTTAGTCCTCTTTTCTTTAGGTACATGAATATATACAGGACATCCAAATATCCTGAGATGACTTAGATCTGGCTTGATCCCTGTGAATGCCTCTTCTGGTGTTATATTTTCTAGTATGGAGTGTGGACAACGATTTTGAATATATACTGTTGTATTCGAAGCTTCTGCCCAAAAAGAAGTATGAAGGTTTTGATCGAGCATCATGGCTTTTGCTGCTTCAATTATGGATCTATTCTTCCTTTCTGCTACTCCGTTTTGTTGAGGATTATACGGCACAGTATACTCCCTCTTAATCCCAACAGAATTACAGAATTCTTTAAATATGTCAGATTTGTATTCACCTCCATTATCTGATCTTAATACTTTTATTCTCTTGTCTGTTTGATTTTCTACTAGTGCTTTGAATTCTCTGAATTTAGATAGTACCTCACTTGATTCTTTAACCTTAAGAAAGTATATCCAGGTTTTCCGAGAATAGTCATCAACAAAGATAATATGGTATAGTGATCCTGTTAAGGAAGGTGTTGACATGGGTCCACACAAGTCAGTATGGATCAATTCTAAGATTACTTTAGATTTGTGCTCACTTGTAGAGAAAGATCCTTTTATATTCTTCCCTAGTGCACAACCTTTACAAATACCAGAATGATCAGCTTTTAAGTGTGGAAGACCTGTAGTGATTTTGTTTATCATAGGTAGGGCATTATATCTTAGATGTCCCAACCTCTTATGCCATAATTCACTGTGGTTTGTAATTTCATGAGTTAGTGCAGCTTTCTGGTCATTACATAGTTTGTATAGACTACCATCTCTTGTCCCTATAACTGTGGCATTTTTTATATTTGAATTTTTAGGCCATAGTAGAACTTTGTCTTCATTAAAGGTGACACGAAACCCTTGATCTGCTAGTCCTGATATAGAAACTAAGTTTCTTTTGATTCCAGGTACAAATAGAACATCTTTAAGTTGTAAGGATACTCCATTCTTTATCTTGATAGTACAGGTCCCTATTCCTTTTACTGGATAGGTGGAGTTATCCCCAATAGTTACTTCTTCGGTTGAATAATTTTCAAGTGCTTCAAACTGATTTTTGAATCCGGTTATATGTCTTGATGCACCACTATCAATTATCCAAGTTCTATTATTGGAATTTAGTTCACTTGAGAGAGCTGTAAAGAAGAGTGGAATTTCTTTTGCTTCAGCTATGGTGGCTTGAGTCTATTGCCTTTCAGGACAATGTCAATGAGTGTGCCCATATTTATCACATTTGTAACATTGGATTTTAGAAAAATCTCTTTTGAATCCCCTCTTTCTTTTGAAAGATTTTCTCTTTTTGTTGTGGGACTTTGTGTTGAGTGCTTGTGTTTCTCCCTCTTTCTTTAGACCTATTCCTCTGGTAATCAGTCTTGATTCTTCTTGAGTACAGTCGTTCTTAAGTTGATCAAATTTTGGTAGAGGTGGACGTGTGCTTATGCATTGAATAAAATTCTCCCAGGATGTTGGTAATCCCCTTAGTGCTATAGAGATAATTCCATGTCTTCTACATTGTTTCCAATAGAGAATAGTTGATCTCGAATTTCAGCAATTCTAAGGAAGTAAGATGTAACTGTTTCCCCTTTATTCATCTTAATTGACAACAATTGTTCCTTCAAGGTTAATATTCGACTTGTATTGTTTATCTCATATGTTTCTTGAATTTTCTTAAAAACCTCATATGCTGTTGTCAATCTTGCTATGCTTGGAAGAATAGAGTCTTTGACTGAATCAACAATTAACTTCTTGGCTTTATTGTTCCTCCTTTTCCAAGTTGTTTTCTCTGCTTCGTCTGTAGGTATGTCTTTTTCTTCTTCTATGAAAGATTCTAATTCTAATTCTTGCAATAGTGTGGTAATCCTAATTTTCCATGATAGAAAATTGGATGCTCCTTCCAATCTGTCTTCCATCCTAATTCCGGTAGTCATTTTTTTAAAATGATTTGTGAATGAATCTTTTATTTTAAGTAATATCTTTCTTCTTCAATCAATTAATAGTTCAGAATTATATTCACTTTAACAAGGCTCTGATACCATGTTAAGGAAATTATGATCTTTGGAATATATTTTCTGCTGTAATTTATAATGTCTGATTGTGTAAATATAATAACTGAATATATATATAATGCACTGTGATTGTAATGTGATTGCAGATTGAAGAAACTATGCCGTGGTGATTGATTGTTCTTTCAACCTGCAATCAACACATATAAATATGCTTCGTAACAGTTAGACGTGCCCTTTCATAATGAATAGTCACGACTCCTGTAAGTCGCTGATGCATTAGCATAAGCGACTGTTGATAACAGTCGCTTATGCTAATGCATAAGTGACTGCGATTACCTGAGTCATTAAGTAAATATATCGACTCATTAGTCGATGCTTTGCACATTAATTTGAACATCGAACATGGTTTGATTTATTCAATGTGATATTAATATATATATTATTATGTTATTATCATTATTATAATTCATCAATAATGATAATAAGATAATAATATAATCACATCTATTCTTTATAATCATTGTATAAATTATATATATATATATATATATATATATGATACGAATGAAGCTATAACTTAACACAAATCATTGAGCAAACCCTTCTATGATTGTCATGAAACTGATGTGAAGAACGCTTACTCAAATTACCTGATATGACTGCTATTATAATGGCTGATATCTTCCATTTGAATGACTGAAAATCTGCTGAAACAATGAAAAAACCCCTAAAAACAGTCTGCAAATGATCACAAAATTACAGTAGACTTACGGAAACCAAACCCTAGCTACCCTAGAGAATATGACCAGCTATTTATACTTATGATCATAGTTCAAAATATCGTTATTGGCAACTTATTGCCGAGGGTACAAAAAAAAGATATCAGCAAATATTGGAGATAAGTTGGGAACTTCTCAAGAAAATATCGGAAGTTAAAAAGTTTCTTAAAGCCATATACCACCAGATTTTTGAGTGGAAAAACAGATTTGGAGAGGAGAGAAGTTCAAATCTATTTTTCCACTCAAAAAAATGCCCTAAAAATCTGTTTTTCCACTCAAAACAATGTCCTCTCCTATAACAGGCCCGCGGGCGATAAGTTTGCTAATTATCACGATAAATCAAAGAAATATCACCAATATTTTATCAACTTCTCTGCAATAAGTTATCCGCAATAACTTGACACTACTTCTTGGGAGGCAGAAAATATTGCGATAAGTAGACTTATCGCAGATATATCTGCGATATTTTGAACTATGCTTATGATGATTGAAAATTCATTTCAAACCCTCAGTGTCATGCTGAAATGTCTGAAAATCTGACTTTCGTCACTGTAAATCTTCACTTAGCATGTAGAAAATTGTTGTCTTAACAAAATTTAATTTTCAACTCATTGTGGGTATTGTTAAAAAAATGCAAGAATTTGTGCACTGAGATGTCTATCCATCCTCAAAACACCCAGCTGTCTCAAGGACATCCAGTCACCCTTGCATAGTACCAACATTTCTAGGATGTTAGGGAAAAATAATTTTGACAAGGGACATTCCTAAGGTGTCCTCGAAACATGTACCCATCGAAAAAGGTTAGGAATGCATCCCTATGGAACAAATTTCTCTTGATGATAAAATATTCTCCTAATAGATAAAGGCTTGTGTTTTTCTAGTGCATTCATGAAGGCTAGTCATTTCCTTGACTAATTTGCATAAGAAAAGTCCCTATTTGAGAACCAAAGCATCATATTCTATGACAAATGGCTATGAAATGTTAAGAAGAGCCTAGCAGTACAAAGTATTACCTTCTTAATTAATAGCAATGTAGACTCTTTCTTTTGTTCATTTTAACTTGTCCCTCTTAGTCAAATTGGTGAGTGGACCCATCAAGTCTCCAAAGCCTTAAATAAATTTTCAATAGCAGTTGTATAACTATACAGTCATACACCATTAAAACCTTTCTGTTAAGTCACATTTTTCAAAATATACCAATCAAGGATGTCTTGAATCTTTACTAGACCAAGTTTTACTCCCTCTTGATTTATGATGTGACCTTGGTATACCAATTCACTAACTTGTAACTTCACACTTCTCACTCCTTTGTAAATAGAGAGTTGAATAACATTTTTCAAACTATACCAATCAAGGATGTCTTGAATCTTTGCTAGACCAAGTTTTACTGCCTCTTGACTAATGATGTGACCTAGGTGATGGTCCCAACCGGTGCTGAGAGGGGAGGGATGAATCAGCACCCACTAAAACTTAAAACCAAATCTGATATAATCTAACTAAAACTGTAAGCAGAACAGATTCTATTACAGAAATAGCTATCACACAATCAAGCAATAAACAACACCAGATTTATCACATGGAAACCCAAATCAGAAGAAAACCACAGTGTGAGAAAACCTCACAAATTTTGCACTCTTCTGAAGTGCGCCCTGTAAGGAACCTTCCTTGTTAAAGGATTACAAACGCACTATAGATGGGACCCGGTTAAGGGATTTAGAGAGTAAGGCCTGTTAAAGCTTGCCTTGTTAGAAGGCTTAAAACACCTACACAAATCTCACTCGGTTAAAGGATTTAATACAAGGGACCTATTAATGTCCACCCAAAAAACCGGGATTTTGCTATTGCAATTGTTAGAGAGCAATAGAGGGTTTGATCTTTTAGAAATGGTTTTGTTGAACTTGATAAGATCACTGCTCTTCTCAAATGAAAGTCATCACCAGGCACCTCTGGTATGCTTTCCTCAGATTGTTGTGCTTCCTTGCACACTCTTCTTTTCTTCTTCTTTTCACATTTACATAGCTTCTCTCAACGTACAGATTCACTCTTTTTCTTTGGCAGAATGAAAGCAAACAATATTCTTCACAGGCTGAAGAATATAGTCTTCTTGCTCTTTCCACCTTTTTTTTTTGCATGCGCGACCTCCACAAAGATCTCCGTCGGATCCATCACCCAGTTGAGTCTCTGTTCACTACAGAAACATCAGATTCATGCCATGTGCTTTTACTGTTTAATAAAGGAAACGATAGACGCGTGCCGCATGCTTTCCTTTACTTGAGATTTCTTCATGTTTTAATGCCATAATCTTCGACATTAAAACCTTCAATTGTGCCTTGCACCGATCCTCTTGATAACACAAAGTCCTCCGGATTTTGTGCAACAAATCCTGGTCAAAGAGTCACACAAGTGTTTGTCGACTGTGACTTTCCCTAGCTCATCAATTTCGATGATATCTTCACTGATCAGTTTATATCCTTAGGTTGTGCACAGGTAAAAACCATCACATGTCACTTTTCCTTTCTCTATCTATACCGGTTTGGTTCCTTGGTTCCGGTTATACACTTTATCGGTCACAGTTCTGAATCCTTGATTACAGGTTGCACCTCCCTTGGTTACTGGTTGCTCTGATGATCAGTTAGGGCTTTATCAATTATAGAGACAGTGCCTCATCTTGCTCACTAATTGTCGCCAGTCCCCTTAACCAATCTCTTTTGTACTTCTTATTGTCAACTGAACTGCCTTGTTCCTGTTTGAACATTGTTTGCATCCCTTGACATCAATGACAACACCTCTTTGCCATGTACCGGTTACACTCTTACCGGCTAATGCCAACACTAGGTATACCAATTCACTTTCTAGTTCCTTGTAACTTCACACTTCTCACTCCTTTGTAAATATAGAGTTAAGTTGCCATATTTTTTAAATGACCTTAAAATGATGCATATACTCTTAAGAAGTCATAACCATTTGGCCCATAACATCCTCCACTGGTTTGATCCTCTGATTTCACTAACACCTAGCTGTGTGACCTCTTGCATAAGCTTTGTTGGAAAGTTCGTCATTGATGTCAAGAAGATATTTATTATCTTTGTTGAATGAATGAGATTAATAGACAATTGAATATTGTCATTGATGTCAAAGGGAAATGAATATCACAATGACTTAATGTATGATAATGATAAGACAAATGTTACATACAATAACATCATTAATAGTTTGAATTGCAACCATTGTAACTGCTGGTCAAAAAGAAGCAGATTGATCACATCAAAATATCCTAAGCTACAAGGTAATGGAAGTAAGATTAATTAAGTTAAATGTTTTATGATGGTTGCCTCCTTGTACACTAGGTGCCTACGTCAATCATAATTCAACAGAATTTATTGCATTCTATGCTGGCTGACAAAAGACATATATTTCGCCAATGTCTAGGGAATGATTATAAAAGTGAGAGTTTATATGATTATAATAAGCAGCAATGTGATAAGAATATGTAGTTATCAAGTGATAAAAGACTTGTTAGCAGCGATTAGTACTTGTTAATGATAAAGTGGCAGCAATCAAGAAAATAGCAGCAATTTAGAAGCTTAAAAATAATAAAAGCAGCAACTATGTATATCGTAAAGAAGCGATTCCATTAAGAATTGTTTTGCTAAAACATACAGCAGCGATTAGTTGAGACAAGTATGATTTGCAATAAATATGAAAAGGTGGCAATTTGTTTAAAAGAGAAATAATCACCAATGGCAGCAATTAATACAAAGAATGGCGACTTCATAGTGTATACACCTAAATTTGGTCAAGCAAAGTCAAATCAAGCAATGGATGATCAAAGCATGAATTAATTAAAATAAAAGCTATTGGATTAATTAATCAAAAAGATCAAATAATTATGAAATTGATTTTAATCAATTAATTGTATAGTTAAATCTAAATTTAATCCGACCCATTCAAAGGGAGACATGGCTAAATTAAATCAATTAATAAATTCTATTATTCTTGTTAAGGTTTTAGGACCATTGCAAATGTAATAGCACTATCTCATTGTATGTGTTTTCCAAATGCAACAATCTCTTGCATTTATATTGAGAATGAGCCAAGAAGAGACATGTCCCTTCATGGGACATGTCTATTCATTATTTTGTAATTAATATAATGACAATTATGATTATATATATAGAGAGAGAGAGATATATATATATATATATATCTTGAGTATTAAATTAATTTATCTAATATTTACATAATAATAATAATAATAATTTTATCAATTTAACTATGTAGTTATTATGAGAATAATTATAATCTAGGTTTATATATACATATATATCAATGTATATAGTAATATCAATTATTATATATATATTGATATATATGAATATATAGAATAAATCATTTCTCATAATAATCATATAGTCAATATTATTTATCTGACCGATGCTACAAATATCAACACTCCCTCTTAGCTAGGGAGGATAAATCAATCCAATGTCAACACTTATGACACTTGGCAACATCAATCATATGATGTAAGCAATAAAGGCATCATCCTCAAGATGTAGTCAATAGAAACATAGTCTCAATATGTGGATTGCCTCCATCGGCGATTCTATCCACAAGTTCTCAAGTGGATTGCTTCCATCGGCGATTCTATCCACAAGTCTCAGGTGGATTGCCTCCATCGGCGATTCGATCCACAAGCTCTCGTGTGGATTGCCTCCATCGGCGATTCGATCCACAAGTTCTCAAGTGGATTGCTTCCATCGGCGATTCTATCCACAAGTCTCAGGTGGATTGCCTCCATCGGCGATTCGATCCACAAGCTCTCGTGTGGATTGCCTCCATCGGCGATTCGATCCACAAACTCACAAGCTTTGGTGTGGATTGCCTCCATCGGCAATTCTATCCACAAGCTCTCGTGTGAATTGCCTCCATCGGCGATTCTATTCACACACTCACGAGCTTTGGTGTGGATTGCCTCCATCGGCGATTCTATCCACAAGCTCTCGTGTGAATTGCCTCCATCAGCGATTCTATTCACAAACTCACGAGCTTTGGTGTGGATTGCCTCCATCGGCGATTCTATCCACAATTAAGATCACAAAAATATCTATCACAATAGAAAGTTATTGCAAGATCGTCACTGTGAAGAACCGAACTAGCTCTTCCTAGAAGTTTATTAATAAATTTGAAAAGGTGACTGCAACTAATTTTCAATAATATTTAAACAAGCAATTTCCACTAGTACTTCCACCAATTATAAATTATTCAATTCAAACAAATAACTCTTTGATAACATTCACTATTTTGGAAGACTCTTTTCAAACAAATTTTGAAATAAACATATGGCAATTAAATATGAAGGCCCCTGTATTTCTGCAAATTTCCTTTTGTGTTGAAACTTGAAACAACTCCTAGTATTGCCGCCACCTCTGCATATATTGCACGTGACTGCTCTAACATACGTGACTAACCTGCAATGAATGCCGCCCAAGGAAAAATGGCTTATCGGCCTTGCTTGATTGGAAACAGTGCCCAAAATACTACTGCCGCCTAGCAGCAACACCTCACATGTTGACTACTACCAACTCCATAAACTCACGTACTCAGCTAGATTTGGACGCAAACTATACTGCCCACGTGGATGCCTTAAACTCACGTGCAATTCCAATGTGCTGACGTTAACCAAATGCAAGGAAAAATGCGCTGCCAAATAGAAATGTTTTCAAATAGGTATGAATTCGCAACTCTGAATACACCTCCACACTTGGAAAGAAAAAAAAGATAACCTTCTCTTCTCACCCACTTTCAATAATCAGAAAATTTAATACTTCAGCCTTCAAATAATAAATTCAGAACTTCATTGCACTATATGAACAAATACAATTTCTTTAGCAAACCACAAATCTTCAGATTTGAAACTTCCACAAATTCGATATACAACAGCACCGAATTGTGATCTCAGAGATATTCAGCTGTAAAATTCACCATCAACAGATAATGGCTCAAATTACGAGATGAGGAATCAGTCCTCGAAACCCTAGCCAGAATTTGTCTTCTTCCCAAATTCCAAGGAAAATAATGATTGCATAAGATAACAAAAGTGCTTTTTCGAGTAGAATATATAAGCTTTTTAGAAAAAACACTTTTTAATATTTTCACTTAATTGGCTTTAAAAATAACTCCACTTTATAACATAAAGTTATAAAGTCATAAGTTATTAAATTAAATCAAAATAATTTAATTTAATAACACATTTAAAATATAAGCCACAAAACTGTCTGACTGCAATCAACGAACTTCTAACAAAGCACCAGGTCCAACTGCCCAACGAAGAATAGGCACTGCCCTACCAGAAATAGCCACTGCTAAAAATAGACTTACCAAAAATAGTAAATTTGTCCCAGAAACTCCCAGAGACCCTCAAAACACACTATCAGCTCACGAGGGTCGCATTGATGAACTGACTAAGCTCAACTGCAGAGACTTGCTAAGTCGGGGACATTACAGTCCTCCCTCCCCAAGATTGCTTGTCCCTGAGCAATCGCAATCCCGGGTGTTGCAGAATATCCTCAGGCTCCCAAGTGGCATCCTCATCAAGAAGTCCATGCCACTTCACCAAAAACTCTCTAACAACTCTACGCCGCAAATGCCTCTCCCTGGTCTCCAAAATAGCCTCAAGGACCAACTCCAATTTGCCCTCATCATCCAAGGGAGGTAACGTAGAAGATGGTACAACATGCTGACCCAATGCCTTCTTGAGGCGTGAGACGTGGAAGACATTATGAACCCTACTAACAAGAGGTAAATCCAACTCATACGCAACCTCTTCCACCCGGCAAACTACACGGAAAGGTCCATAGTAATAGGGCTTGAGCTTCTCAGCTCCGCTCTTCTTGATAGAAGACTCCCTGTAGGGTTGTAGCATCAAATAAACCATATCATCCACCTGAAAAGAACGAGCAGTCCTCCTCTGATCAGCATACTACTTCTGTTGATTCTGAGCCCTCTGAATATTATCTTTTAATGTCCGCATGATATCTTGACCATCCTATAACATATCCCCAGCACTAGGCACTCGACTGTCACTGCATAATAAATCCATGAAACTAGGTGGATCATACCCATACAAAGCCCGAAACGGTGACATTTGAATAGTCATGTGATGAGTGGAATTATAACAAAACTCACACAAATGTATCCACTTCACCCAAGCCCACTGCTGAGAAGAAACATAATTCCGCAGATAGCCCTCCACCCATTTATTCACTATCTCAGTTTGACCATCCGTCTGAGGGTGGTAACTAGTGCTGGGAGTCAATTCCGTCCCACATAACCGAAAAAGCTCCTACCAGAAATGACTCATAAAGCGGCTATCACGATCGCTCACAATAGTCCGGGGCAAACCATGTAATCTGAATACCTCCCGAAAAAATAACTCAGCTAACTGAACAGCTGAAAAAGTGGTGGTAATCGGAAAGAAATGGGTGTACTTGGTAAGACGATCTACCACCACGAAAATACAGTCTCTACCTTGGGCTTTCGGCAAACCCACAATAAAATCCATAGATAAACAAGCCCACTTCTGTTCAGGAATGGGAAGTGGCTGTAACAACCTGACCAAATAAGTATGCTCCTGTTTGTTCTGCTGAAAAACAAAGCACTCATGGACATATTGTTGAACATCTATCTTCAGCCCCTTCCAAGTGAACCTCTCACGAATCTACCTATAGGTCTTAAAGAAACCCAGATGTCCTGCCAAGGGTGAGTCATGGAAAGCCCGAAAAATGATCTGTCTGACACTAGACCCAGAGACTAAATATATCCTCTCCTTGTAAATGATCAGCTCATTCACAAGTGTATAATCGCTGTCCTATACACTACCATCAACAATACCAGAGGCCCACTGATCACGAGCATACTCTGCAACAATCAGATGTCTCCAATCCTCAGCTATCTCTGAAATCACGCACAACTGGGGGTCTCCGTGAAAGGGCATCAGCTACCACATTTTGAGTACCTTTGACATAAGAAATATCAAAGTCATAGGACTGCAACTTACTAACCCACTTCTGTTGTCTCTCATTAAGATCACATTGTCCAAGGAAATGCTTCAAGCTGTTATGATCAGTTTTAATACAAAATTTGCTCCCTACCAGGTACTGCCAGAATTTGGCCAAAGCATGCATAATGGCCAACATTTCCTTGTCATAAATACTAAACAGCCTCTCATGACCCCTGAGCTTACGGCTCTCAAAAACAATAGGGTGGCAATCCTGTGATAGCACCGCTCCAATACCTTCCCCTGAGGCATCACAATGCAACTCGAAGGATCTCGTGAAATCCGGTAGTGCCAAAACCGGGCATGTAGTCATGATCACCTTGAACTTCTCAAAACACTCCTGTGCCTGATCAGTCCAAATAAAAGCACCCTTACGGGTTAAGTCAATAAGCGGCGATGCATGTCTAGAGAAACCTGACACGAATCTCTAATAGAAAGCACATAAACCAATGAATCCCCTCAGCTATGTCAAGTTTCCTGGTGTAGGACACTCCAAAATAGCACGAACCTTGTCCAGGTCCATGCGAACTCCCTCTGCGCTGATGATATGCCCCAAATACAGTAACTCTGTCATGCCTAAAGCACACTTGGACTCCTTGGCAAACAAGGAGACCTCATCAAGAATGTCGAGTACTGTATCCAAATGTGCTACATGCTCATCCCAAGTCTTACTATAGACTAAGATGTCGTCAAAGAAAACAAGAACAAATCTCTGCAACTGACCATGGAAGACTCTGTTCATAGTAGACTGAAATGTAGCGGGAGCATTAGTCAAACCGAAAGGCATGACTAGAAATTCAAAATGGCCACAATGACACCTGAATGTCGTCTTCTCCACATCCTGTTCTCTAACTCCGATCTGATGGTATCCGGATCTCAAGTCAATCTTGGAGAAGTATTTGGCCCCATGTAACTCATCAATAAGCTCATCAATACGAGGAATCGAGTACCGGTTTTTAATAGTTTTCTTGTTCAGCATCCGGTAATCTATACACATTCTGAGTGTCCCATCCTTTTTCTTCACCAAAACAACAGATGAAGCAAAGGGAGACTTACTCGGCCTAATATGTCCCATAGCGAGCAGCTCCTGAATGGTCTTTTCAATCTCATCCTTCAATCGCTTAGGGTGGCGGTAAGGAGTAATCATGATGGGCTTAGTGCCCTCCTCTAACTCAATAATGTGTTCAATTCCTCTGTCGAGTGGTTTGCCATAAGGTAAATCATTAAACACCTTGGAGTGTTTAATTCTGAGCTGCTAAATATCCAGATGATAAGCTGGCCCATCTGTGTTATCTGATGTAGACAACACCCTACACTCTGCTGCCCAATCAATAACATCATCATGCTTTACCAAACACTGCATACGGTTGTAGGAAATAGTCTTCAAATCACCACCTTGAATGGCCTTAAGAATGTGGGTCTTACCATCCTTGATGAACCTCAATTCCATCATTTCCGTATTCATGTAGATATCTTTAAGTGAATGCAACCAGCTCATGCCAAGAACTATAGCTGTCCTACCCATGTCAACCACATAAAAATCTGCTTTGAAGGAATAATTATTCAGCTTTACCGGAAGCTCAGGAATCTTTTTATTACACTTGAGAGAGTAACCATCAGCTACCTGCACTCTTAAGTCCTTCAAAGCCTTCAGTTTCAAATCCTCTCTTGGCCACCAAATGAGAGTCAATAAAATTATGAGTAGCTCCTGTATTAAAGAGAGCAATGACTCGTTGCCCTGCCAAGAGACCATGCATTCTAAAGGAATCTTCCTTCTTCATGCTAGTGAGGTATACAACCTTAAAATCAGAATTAACCACCTATTCATCATCATTACCTGGAACCTCATGTGAATCATGCTCATCATCAGCTCGCTGTCCCGAAAAATTAGAATCATCTTCATCATCATAAAACCATTCCATCATCTTATTCTTTCCCTTTGGTTTCAAGGGACAATCATGACTCAAATCATAGGGTCCTCTACAATGAAAGCATAATTTCCTTCTCCTTAGATCATTTAAAGTTTCTTGATCCAAGGGACCTGCTGTAGGACGACTAGAATCAACTCTATCCTCCCTTTTTGATGCCGCCCTATCATAAGAAGTACTGGGAGGTCTCGCAGCAAATCTGTTCCGTGGAGTAGATGCTTCCAAATTCCTTGCTTTTTTCATAGCTTCTTGCAAGGTGGGTGGGTCCAAAGACTTAACCCATCCTCTGGTAGGCTCCATCAATCCCACCACAAAGAGCATAACTCTCCTCTCTGAAATGTCATAGACCATAACAGACCACCACTAAAACTCATTGATAAAGGTCTCCAGATTACTTGTCTGTCGCAATTGAGCCAACTCTCTGAAATATGTTTCAGGATCCTTATTATCAAACCTTTCTATCAATCTATCCACGAACTCCTGATAAAACATAATCTGATTGTGTTGGAGTGACACCAACCCATGGTACCACTAGTCATGAGCTATACCATCCAAATGTAGCACAGCAAAGCGAATGACATCCTCCTCAGACATAGGACGTAAAGACAAATAAGTGTCCAGCTTGTGAACCCAAGCTCATGTTGTCACCTTACCACTGCCATCATAATAATCCAGAATCATCTTGTTGGTTGCTTGGCATAAATCTGTATCCCTAGGCCTCTGTCTGTCAAGTACCGGTCTACCCCTAGTGTGCTCACGTTTCTGTGAAAGAAACCTGTCAAAATTCAGATTTTGTTTTATCGCATGTGGTAGGGCATCCCACTCAGCATAATGTGCAACAATATCATCTACAAATGGAGCGGCCTCAGATTCAGTGCTAACCGCATCCACCTCAGGTCTCAAAAATACAGAACACTGTGGTCTATCATAAACACCAGCATGCCCTGCTCTGTCATGTCTGTCCTCCTGCCTAGGACGATTCTCAGCTCTCATCCTGTCACCCACACGTGACCTGTCATCTGCTCTAGATCAATGAGAACTAGTTGAAGCGCTCCAAGCACCTCTGTCTCGGCCACGATCACTAGGAATTGTCATCTGCTATAATGTATCAGATAACTATTGTAGTATAGTAGCAACATGATGTTGACCGTCTGCAATACCCCAGAAAATATCACGGACTTCTCTATCAAGTTCTGAAGTAGTAGCGGCATCCCTATATTCTGAACCGTCTGCATTACCTGAACCACCTGCACCCCTGTCTCCCATACTGCCAAACTGTATCTCAGGTTCTCGCTCACCAGGAGGAGAATTAGGACCTCTGCGGGAGTAGTACATGCCAGGTATAAACCTATGTGCCATGCTGAACCCAAATTACCTTGCAGGCTGGCAAGAATTTGGCTCTGATACCACTGTGAAGAACCGAACTAGCTCTTCCTGGAAGTTTATTAATAAATTTGAAAAGGTGACTGCAACTAATTTTCAATAATATTTAAACAAGCAATTTCCACTGGTACTTCCACCAATTATAAATTATTCAATTCAAACAAATAACTCTTCGATAACATTCACTATTTTGGAAGACTCTTTTCAAACAAATTTTGAAATAACCATATGGCAATTAAATATGAAGGCACCTGTATTTTTGCAAATTTCCTTTTGTGTTGAAACTTGAAACAACTCCTGGTATTGCCGCCACCTCTGCATATATTGCACGTGACTGCTCTAACAGTACGTGACTAACCTGTAATGAATGCCGCCCAAGGAAAAATGGCTTATCAGCCTTGCTTGATTGGAAACAGTGCCCAAAATACTACTGCCACCTAGCAACAACACCTCACGTGTTGACTACTGCCAACTCCATAAACTCACGTACTCAGAAGGATTTGGACGCAAACTGTACTGCCCACACGGATGCCTTAAACTCACGTGCAATTCCAATGTGCTGACATTAACCAAATGCAAGGAAAAATGTGCTACGAAACAGAAACGTTTTCAAATAAGTATGAATTTGCAGCTCTGAATACACCTCCACACTTGGAAAGAAAAAAACGATAACCTTCTCTTCTCACCCACTTTCGATAATCAGAAAATTTAATACTTCAGCCTTCAAATAATAAATTCAGAACTTCATTGCATTGTATGAACAAAATACAATTTCTTCAGCAAACCACAAATCTTCAGATTTGAAACTTCCACAAATTCGATATACAACAGCACCGAATTGTGATCTCAAAGATATTCAGCTGTAAAATTCACCATCAATAGATAATGGCTCAAATTACAAGATGAGGAATCAATCCTCGAAACCCTAGCCAGGATTTGTCTTCTTCCCCAATTCCAAAGAAAATAATAATTGCATAAGATAACAAAAGTGCTTTTTCGAGTAGAATATATAAGCTTTTTAGAAAAAGCACTTTTTAATATTTTCACTTAATTGGCTTTAAAAATAACTCCACTTTATAACATAAAGTTATAAAATCATAAGTTATTAAATTAAATCAAAATAATTTAATTTAATAACACATTTAAAATATAAGCCACAGAACTATCTGACTGCAATCAACGAACTTCTAACAAAGCACCAGGTCCAACTGCCCAACCAGCAATAGGCACTGTCCTGCCAGAAATAGCCACTACTAAAAATAGACTTACCAAAAATAGTAAATCCATCCCAGAAACTCCCAGAGACCCTCAAAACACACCGTCAGCTCACGAGGGTCGCATTGATGAACTGACTAAGCTCAACTGCAGAGACATGCTAAATCGGGGACATTACAGTCACCTTCCAATAACTTTAACAAATACAAGTGATAATTATTTGGAAGTCGTCACTTCCTCATGATTTACACAGGGCCCAAAAAAAACATTCATGATTCATTAGTATAATAATCAACTATATCAAGTTTACCTCAAAAGTGTTTCACCTTCAATAGTGAACTCCCTCTCAATCAATATGATCAAGATTGTCACAAGTTGACTGAACCATTTGCTCCCTCTGAAGCTCAAGTTTATCAACTTCTTGACCTCTTTGAAGATGTCAGACTCCCTCTAAATCTGAATTTCATATGCTTTCGTCCTTTTATGAATTTCAAGTATTTCCTTTCGTAAGGTGAGTCCATATAATATTACGCATGAATCAAGTTTCATATGATTGTTGAATCTATAGTGGATGTGCCAAGCATTCTCTGTTCCACATCACACTTCCTTTCACCCTATCAATACAAAAATCCATCTTCCTTTACCTTCTCAGGCCTTCTTTGCTCTGTGAAGAGAATTCAACTGAGAAGTGCTGACTCTTGGGTCTGTAGATAAATAATCTACTATTGGCATACTCTCGGCCCCTTGCAGTTGATTGTCGATTCTGTCTCCTTTCCACAGAAAATCTATTCTTATGTATATCATTCATGGCTCTTCGAGGACTGAGATTGAAATTTTTCAACATAGACATCTATTGCTCAGAATTGACGTCCATCAACGATAAGAAGAAACATATTCAACTATTTTGGAAATCATCACTAACTTCCAATTAAATAATGCTTCCACACCCAAGCAATGTCACTGGGAAGCAATCATAATGTAGTGATGCTTTCTATGAGTCGATCAGTGACCTAGCATCCTGATTCCAAGTTTGAATATTGGCGGTCTTGCTATTTCCTCTGCTCTTCTCGCGCAACACTGAGTAATCCGCTTTGCATTCATAGATGCTAAGCATCTGTTAAATCAATCCATTCGATTTATATGTAGATTGGTTTCGATTTCTGCACGAGCATTAAAAACTCTCATGCCAACAGCCTGAACTTGCCTCTTCAGCATATGTCGAAAGCACCGCTGGGTACACGTGAAGGAGTTGTATCTCTACAATTGTCGTCTAAGGTTTTTTTTTTATATTTCTCTCACTTCTTCAGTTATTTGTCGTGAATCATTTTCCCATTGATGAGTAGTCCTTCCACTTCTCTGGCAAAAGTGCTTTGATCCAATCCAACTTGGATCTTCAATCTAATTTCTTAATAATGCCAATCTTCACGCAAATAAGGAGACTGCCACAGGAAATGCGTATTTTGATTCTCCTTGTATTTTATTAATCACTAGACTAGATTACTTGGTGGTGAAATGATCTGGTACTTCCTAGTCTTCCTTGATCTATGTCCTTGTCCAGGTCTTTCCTTGAAGCGGTTAAGCTTTCAGAAGGAACCTGGCTCTGATACCATGTTAAGGTTTTAGGACCATTGCAAATGTAATAGCACTATTTCATTGTATGTGTTTTCCAAATGCAACAACCTCTTGCATTTATATTGAGAATGAGCCAAGAAGAGACATGTCCCTTCATGGGACGTGTATTCATTATTTTGTAATTAATATAATGACAATTATGATTATATATATATATATATATATATATATATATATATCTTGAGTATTATATTAATTTATCTAATATTTACATAATAATAATAATAATAATTTTATCAATTTAACTATGTAGTTATTATGAGAATAATTATAATCTAGGTTTATATATACATATATATCAATGTATATAGTAATATCAATTATTATATATATATTGATATATATGAATATATAAAATAAATCATTTCTCATAATAATCATATAGTCAATATTATTTATCTGACCGATGCTACAAATATCAACAATTCTCACAAACCACATATAGACAAAACGAATTCAACCAATGAGATGAGAGTATTTGAATCACATAGATTACAAATAGCCTTTGCTATCTCCACCATCCAAATTGGCTTTGCAACCTTGGCCATCCAATTTGTCTCTTTGTCCCAACATTTGAAACCATCAACTCAGCTCATCTCTAACCATGGGTCAACCTAACTCATATTTGTCTCACCTTCCTAATTTTAAGAGTCCTTTAAATAGAGGGCATTAATAGAGCAAAAGGATCCATTATCTAGAGCATCATTATTATAGTGAATTCATTCTTAAGCATAGCATATCAATTTAGAATTTGCATTTATCCTAATGGAGAACGTAATTGAGTTAGAATAAGGAAGAATTGCATCATACATAGCTTAATTTCTCATTCTAGGACTGTCACTAATGGATGCTAATTTGAGAGCATTTAATTAGCTTTGCTAGATAGGGAACCATAAGATGTATCTTGCTTTGTTTTCAATTCAATAGCTTAATTGTCGATTTTTCAGAATTGAGTTGATTTCATTGTCAAACTAATCTTATGAAGGTATTTTACATACACAAAATGGCACCCACCGTGGGGCTCAAGGCCTCTACTAACCAAAATTGATCATTATTTGCTAAATTTGAGGTGTTTGTCTTGCAGATTTCAAAATTGCATGTAGAGCAGCGCCTTCAACAGATGAAATGACACATACACGACAAAGTTCGACTCCTTTACTGGTTTAAACAGCATGTACACGACGAAGTTTGATGCCTTTGCACAGAGTTTCGACGCATGATAAATTTCTTCTATCTTTTGTCTATCATTCTTTCAGTGTGTACCAGATATCTTTATGCCGCATTTACGTTATGTTTCAGCACGTACCAGATATCTTTATGCCACATTTACATTATGTTTCAGCGCGTATTAACTTTCATTTAAATAGTGCGTATAAGTAGGCAAATAGCGCATCTCACGGTTTCTGTAGCGCATAGAAAAATACAGTAACACATATGAAATTTTCTGTAGCGCATAGCACTGTTATTTTTCAAAATTTAAATTCTGCAAATCTAATGATAATAACTCTCTATTTTGTAGATGAAAGAGCATAAGAAGGTGCGTAAACCTATTTGCAAATCAGTTGATTACTTCAAAAACAAAAAGGATAGGAAATTAGCTAAATTCGAAAAGAATATTCATTTTGCTAATTTACTTGATGATATGAATGAGGAATTAAAAGCATATGATAGATATGATAAAATCGTTAATGCTTAGTCTAAGTATGTTTCCTTAAATTGGATCTTTACTCATTGATTGAAAATTTAATCATTTTTTAAAAGGAATTTGCAAATGAAAATTTTGATTTCCTCACCTTGAATTGTCGTGTTGAACTAATGTGTGTGGAAGGAGGATGCAAAGGAGCCCGAATGATCACCATCAGGTGAGTGTGAAAAGTGAAAAATGCAATGAAAATGATCAAAAATGCACCTAGCCTTTGCTAGCTGCGAATGACGTAATCCTAAAAACCTTATGCAGTTGTTTAAATTGTGGCATTCAATTCGAGATCTAGCCTAATTAGAAAAGCAAATTGGAATCTAAGTGAGGCATTAGGGATATGCTCTTCACCTTTTGGTGAATCAACCTCCTAGACGAGCCAAATTTGAGAGGAAAATAAGACAAGGAATTAACCAAACACTTATACAAAGTCTTCTTATTTGTGGACGAAAGTGCTAGGTATATGCTCTTCACCTTTTGGTAAACTTGTCATCAGTTCACATACGATGACAGAGAATATGAACAGCATAGGAATATTAAATGATGTGACTTCAGAAAACAGAAATTCCTCCTGACGCTAAACATCAGTATACTCGTCTGGCATAAAAACATCAACATAAATAAAGATTCCTCCCAATGCTACACATCAGCATACTTGACCTGGGATAAAACATCAACAGAACCTTCCAGACAAAGTTCCTTAGGATGATCCCCACTTATCTTTGAACTTTGAAAATCTGTTCTAGAGTTAGTAATACAACCAGAATTGCTTACAAACCCTGCATTGGCCAGAGATTTTACTGTCTTCCCGTACATATTCATGAGGCATGCCAAAATTTGAGGCATAAACTGAATTTCTAAAGAGAAAAAGTTTATTGTTGAGCTATCCAATTATGCATACAAGTGATTCTATTTATTTCTCAACTTCATGATTGATTTGGTATTCATATTTGTTCAACTGTGCATACCCTTGAGATCCGTGGACTCTTCATCTACAGAAAAGCTAACGGATCAATCATGTTTGTCCATTAGACAGCGATATAAAATAGCTATTCCTAATATCTGTGAAAATAGACCCATCAAGACAATCCCACTAACTCTTAAATGCCACAAAATAACTTATTGCATTATTGCTATTTAATTAGAATTGGAAACCAACTCTGATTGTTGCTGAACAACTGCCAAAATCATTTTCTATATTTTCATAACTTAAAAATAGTTATTCCTCAATTTGTAATTTAAAAGTTGTTAGTGAACACCCTCGGTGTTTATTTTGTGAGGATCACTGCAAACGTAATAGCACTCCTGATTGTATGTGTTTTCCAAATGCAACAATCTCTTGCATTTATATTGAGAATGAGCCAAGAAGAGACATGTCCCTTCATGGGACATGTCTATTCATTATTATGTAATTAATATAATGACAATTATGATTCTATATATACATATATATAATATCTCTTGAGTATTATATTAATTTCTCCAATATTTACATAATAATTATATATATATATATATAGATATATATAGATATATATATATATATATATATATATATCTTCACTAGTATTGACTCATATTGTTTATACAACTGAAGCTACAAAACATCAACACTCCCTCTTAGCCAGGGAAGATTAAACACATGATTAAGATCAGAAGATATCATTTACTGTGATATTGGAGACATGATTTGACTAGGAATATCAAGTCACATGATATTCACCATAACTCATAGATTCATAAGAATGTCATCTCATGATATTGAGAGTATTGGCCACAGAATATCAAGTCGCGTGATATTCACCAAGTACCCAAAAATTTATAAAGATATCATCTCATGATATCCAGAGCATTGGCCACAGAATATCAAGTTGCATGATACTCACCAAGTACTCAAAATAATGTGAAAAGATATATTACCTTAATGTAATATCAGAGTTTATAGAGATATCATCTCATGATATTAGGAGTAATGGCCACAAAATATCAAGTTACATGATATTCACCATGTACTCAAAGTATTAGCCTACCAACATCAAGTCTCATGATGTCCACCAAGTACTCAACAAATATTTTAGATATCACCTCAATATGATATCAGAGATATGGTCTGACCATGAATATCAAGTCTCGTGATATTCACCATAACTCAAAAAATATTTTAGATATCACCTCAATATGATATCAAAGATATGATCTAACCAAGAATATCAAGTCTCATGATAATCACCATAACTCAAAAAATGTTTTAGATATCACCTCACTATGATATCAGAGATATGGTCTGACCAAGAATATCAAGTCTCGTGATATTCACCGTAACTCAAAAAATGTCCTATAGGTAATGTGCACATGTACCCTCAATAATACTTACCATAGGAACATTCCTATCATCTATCATGATTTGTTTCAGCCATCATAAGATGTCTATCACAATAAAAGATAATGGCCTGTTTAAGGAACTTAATCCACCATGCAAGATATCATCTATCATGATCTGTTTCAGCCATCATAAGATGTCTATCATGATAGAAGATCAAGTTATTGTAAGATCGTCACCTTCCAATAACTTTAACAAATACAAGTGATAATCATTTGGAAGTCGTCACTTCCTCATGATTTACACAGGACCCAAAAGGCATTCATGATTCCTAGTCCTCTGACTGTTATAGTTTCTTGATCACAGGAGAATCCATCTCAATATGGACTACTCCCTCTGAATCAATACGACCAAGATTATCAAAAGTTGGTTTAACTATATCCTCTATCTACTCCCTCTAAAGCTCAAGTTCTTGTATCAACCTCTTGTCTTCTTTTGAAATGTCAGACTCCCTCTACATCTGGTCTCAATCATCAATTCGTTTGCAAGCATTATATTCTTTCTCCCTTGAATGCAATTTTCTTGTGCTTTCGTCTTGAAGGTATGTCAAAGAGAGATTACAAATAGCTCACTAACTATCTCGACCGAAAATACCAATGAAAGAAGCATACAAGATTTTACTAACCAATAGTATAGCATGAATTACAAACTTAAAAAATTATGTGCATTAATAAAACATGGAATACTTATTTTTTATAAATTTCAAGTATCTCATTCTGTAAGGTGAGCCCATATAGAAAATATCATGCAAATTCACAGAATGATGTCGTCATTCTCGACCATTACGAGAATTCTTCACATGACCTGTCTTGAATATCCAAAGGTTCTATACACTATGACAACCTTCAATCTAATCAGATCTCCCTTCAAGCGATTAGGCTTTTAAAGAAGGAACCTCGCTCTTTTACTATCCATATACATCAAATCAAAAAAAACCTTCTTAGATTATTTGAAAGACATCTCCCCTTTGAATCATCTCCCCACTAAGGATGGTTCAAGTTGTTAAGTTTTAGGATCGATTACAAATGTAGTAATATTATTGTCTTTCTATATTTTCCAAATGCATCGATCTCTTGGTTTTATACAAGGCAAAGACAAGAAGACATGTCTATTCATTTCAAGGGACATGTCTATTAATAATTAGTTACTATAAGATTAATATAACTTATATATTCATTTATATTAATAATATATATAGTAATACTAATACATATAACTATTACATATATATATTGATATAAATAATCATTCAATGTTCTAAGATAACAATGACTTTTATCTGAGTGAAGCTACATACTTTAACACTCCCTCTTAGCTAGGGAAGACAAAAGTCAATAATATGATTTTACAAAACATCAACTAAATAATATCAGTGATCTGTTTCAACATCACATGATGTATATCACTTTCAATAATTGTGATCTGTTTCAGCGTCACATGACGACTATCACAATATAAGTACCGGTGATCTATTTTAGCATCACACGACGACTATCACCTTCAATATTTGTGAGTTGTTTCAGCATCACACGACGACTATCACAATAGCTAGGTACCGGTGATCTGTTTCAGCGTCACATGACGACTATCACCTTCAGTACTGTGATCTGTTTCAACATCACATGATGACTATCACTATACGAGATCATGGTCATTTTAAGGAACTCAATCCACCATGTAATAATTCATTTATCATGATCTGTTTCAGCCATCACATGAGGTCTATCATGATAAAAGATAGTTATTGTAAGATCGTCGCCTTTCAATAACATCAAAAATACAAGTGATAATCACTTGGAAGTCGTCACTTCTTATGATTTACACAGGGCCCATATAGCATTAAATAATTCCATTAGTATAATAATCAATTATATCAAATTTACCTCAGCAGTGTTCCACCTTCATTAGTGCACTCCCTCTCAATCACAAAATGACCGAGATTATCAAAAGTTGACTGAACCATATCATTTACCTTCTCCCTCTGAAGCTCAAGTTCATCAACGTCTTGACCTCCTTTTAATTCTCAGACTCCCTCTGAATGAAAATGTCTTTATGCTTTCCTCCTTTTATAATCAAAAGGAAAATGCCCTCTTGGCA
Organism: Chamaecyparis obtusa; assembly: GCA_027943335.1. Lineage (NCBI taxonomy): Eukaryota > Viridiplantae > Streptophyta > Pinopsida > Cupressales > Cupressaceae > Chamaecyparis > Chamaecyparis obtusa. Next base: position 437,073 of record BSBK01003374.1, on the reverse strand, counting down.
CCATTGATGGAGTTCAAGTCATCTCTAATTTCCACGTATTCTCAATCCTCAGTCCAATTTAAAATTGTTTTCCACCTTACATATCGGTTCATAATACATCGTCGTATATCTTTATAAGAAACCACTTAAAGACTTACTTAAGTCTTTAACAAATATTTATCTCCAATACACATCAACTGACGTAGTATAATGTCAATTCCTCTATATTTGTTGTCCAACGTTCCTTGTCCAAAGGAGACATAATTCAATTTCGATCTTCTTATCCTCCAGCCATATATAATTTTTTATTTTATTTTTATTTCCCGTCAAAGGTATGAGGGTCGTATTATATTTTTCAGTCGCATATGGCCTTTGCATCATTTACCAAGAGGTGACTTCTGCATACCTATCACTGTAGGAAGTTTTTTTTTTTACTATTGTCTAGGGCGAAGAGAAGTCGTCGAAGAGAAAGGGAACTAGTATGCAGCGCGTTGGAGACTATCTGGCACACGATGGATCAAGGGTGTCCATACCAAACGCTTTTGGTAACCTACGGTGAATAAACTCCATCTTATCCCACGCAATATTTGTTCTACCCCATGCGAGCTCTATTCTGACAATAGAAGACAGACTACTTTGTTCCCTCAACGCGAGCCTTGGAGTCTCGCAACCAACATATAAATGACTCTGCTCCTCATCATCAGTAGGCCCGCATGGCTCACAATGAAGATTCTTAGCCATCGCATACCGCAGAACACTATTATCCTTCACACTTCCCTGTCTTTGATTCATTCATAAATGTTTGCCTGTTCTGTTAACTTTATTACATTTGTAGTCTGGCTCTGATACCATGTTAAGTTTTAGGATCAATTACAAATGTAGTAATATTATTGTCTTTCTATATTTTCCAAATGCATCGATCTCTTAGTTTTATACAAGGCAAAGACAAGAAGACATGTCTATTCATTTCAAGGGACATGTCTATTAATAATTAGCTACTATAAGATTAATATAACTTATATATTCATTTATATTAATAATATATATAGTAATATTAATACATATAACTATTACATATATATATATATTGATATAAATAATCATTCAATGTTCTAAGATAACAATGACTTTTATCTGAGCGAAGCTACATACTTTAACACAAGTGGGAATGTAACATTCGTTATTATTCCCCCCACAATGTAAAATTCCCACTCTTATATTGTTGAATAATGCTTATGTCTTCTTGTGAAATGACTTGATTTCTCCAAGAGAGGTGACACCCTATAATTAATGCTTGCTTTCTAGAAAGAGACACCCTTCTTAACAAATCTGCTACAATTCACTTGACCTTATTCTTTGCACTTGGTGTGGACAAAAATCTGCAACACAACTTCACTCACCAGATTTTGCATTGACCCGTACATAGTTGGTCATAACTTTTGAACCTGACATTTTCTCGCCAATCGCTCCAGTGAGATTCTTCTAAATTTGTTTATCACCAACATATCCAAAATTCAACAAAATCCAATGATGTATTTGTGAGATATGGTCCCCGTACTGAGACTGTATTATCTAAGACAGTCACACATTCACCATCAACAAACTACTCTCTTACATTTGCAGCCTGGCTCTGATACCATGTTTATTTTGTGAGGATCACTACAAATGTAATAGCACTCTTAATTGTATGTGTTTTCCAAATGCAACAATCTCTTGCATTTATATTGAGAATGAGCCAAGAAGAGACATGTCCCTTCATGGGACATGTCTATTCATTATTATGTAATTAATATAATGACAATTATGATATATATATCTCGAGTATTATATTAATTTCTCTAATATTTACATAATAATAATATATATATATATTAGTATATATTATTATATACATCTCATATATACTAAATATATATATACATATCTTCACTAGTATTGACTCATAGTGTTTATCCAACTGAAGCTACAAAACATCAACACTCGGAAGCATCTACTAAAAACATTTACTCATTCAGGTCGTGAAAAGGTGCATATTTGCTAGCAATAAATCTCCTATTGTTTCCCTTGTCAGAAGCCACAAAATGGTGCATGAAAAATCGTCATTCATACAAATTTCCTTTCATATGCTGAAGATAAGAGATTGAGAGCCAGATGAGATACAATAATTTTATCACATATTACCATGATTACTAACTCAGAGTTATTTCTTTGTAGCAACGAAAACAGACAAATTATAAAATGCACATAAATGCTGATATGCATACAATGTACTTAATGTAACTTCATCTTACATGTTCATCATCAATATAACATTGAAATGCTTCGTATATAAAAGAAGCTAATAGAAAACCTTGTCTAAATCAAATGAATTATGTAAGAAACACAGAAAATGACTTTTTAATGTAGTGCATTTGAGACCTCTGCATCAGTAGTTAATGCTGTGGAATGCCATCCTCCTGCAGCTATGTCAACCTGCATTCACAAAAATCAATTTTACTTGAATGTCTAAATAGATATGAATAATTGAAGGTAAATTTCTTTGAATTCTAGATTGAGCTATAAGTAATCTATAACAAAGCAAAGAAGAAACAAATTATACTTGTCACTTTTTCCTTCTTCGGAAGGAATAAATATAAACAAATAAACTTATGTAAGTACAAAACATGTCGCAGTTAGTTACAATAAGTTACATATAAATCCATAAAATAGTGATGACTTCTATGGCCACCCTAGCCTCCATGTGAAAAACCAAATCATGGAGAAATTTGACAAGTAATTCATTTTTCCTCCACAAAACCAAAATGGTTGTACAGATGTGCCATATGCTATGCATGTCTACACCCCTGATAGACATTACATCCCACCACAACTGAGACCCTTATAGGTGGATGTTCAGCCTATGGTTTCATCTTTATGTTCCACGGTGATTTGCCCCCTGGAAATTTTCCCATATAACCAAAAAAGTTGTAGAGATGTGTCGATTATACCACCATAATGTTGGACGTGCTGTATGTTTTGCATGTTTACAACCCTAATAGACATTAAATCCCACCAGACATGGGTCTCTTATAGGTGTTTTTTCAGCCTGTGGTTTCATACCTATGTTCCATAGGGACATGACCCCTAGGATTTTCCATCTATCCCAAGCCCACGGACCCAGGGATGAGTAGCAAACAGCCTTGGGCCATCCCCTCTAAAACGAAATTTGAGACATTGTGGGCACACCAGAGAAACAGCATGGTACAGCTAGCCATCCTCTGGACAACCAAGGCACACCTAGATATCCCTCAACTGTCCCAGGGATGGATACCTGTAAAGAGTAATTGTTAAATTTTAAAAAAAAACACAAAAAGAAAAACAGAAGCAATGTTTTTATTATTACTCAAAATAGGTCATATTTCATGCCAACTGAATTTACAACGCAAGCTAACAATGTAAACTCATTTTTTTAATTTCTTGATTTTATATTCTGGGAGTTCAAATTTATCATGTAAAGGATCCATATGTAGCAGAAAGACGTTCAAGTTTCTCTGATTCAATATTTAGGTAAGATAAGCTATAATAATAGGCTTATTTGGTTACTGAATGGTTTTTCTGAAATTCTGTAACAGTCATCAGCTGAAGGTATGCTTTCTCAAATCAAGAGAAAGCTGGGTGTAAGATCCCATTGCATGTATCCACATCTGCAGGTCTAGATGTCCAACAGACCCACTCATACACCAACTTTCTTGTTGAATGACAATTTATCAGGAATTATAGGGCAGAAATATAGACACAAAATAATATTCTTATATTCCACACACACAATGATACGGATTGCATACATATATAGGATTTGGATGTCCTATATTATGGGAGAACTCCAGCAACAAATACCTAAATATATGAGTTGTTAAAACAGCTCGTAATACAAACAAACATTTACTATTATATTAAGTTGATTCTCAACTTAATATTTGTTACACATAATTAAACATGTGAACACTAATTCTCAACACCCCACCTTAATGTGAACATGGAGAGAAAGATCATCGCACAACATGGAAATAGAATCATATGCCTACTGCATACTTCTAGGTCTGCATACTGCTATCTATATCTTGCTGCACATGATCACCTGCGTACGAGAACATGTCCCGCTTTCACTTCTAGTGAACTTATCACTGGCCAACCATACTTCCAAGAAGTCGGACAATCAGAGGATCTCTATAGTCAATTGCTCCCCTATACAACTGTTTACAATATCGACGATGTCCACATTCTCCACCTTAGCACTTTCAACTGCAGTAAACCAACTCTTGTGGCTCGTGATCTTGATTCAAACGTAAGTCCTTATCCTTACATGGTTTTAAATAGGCTTACCACAAACCTTGACGTGAACAAGAACCCATCAATTGTGCACCTCGTGTGGTTTTCTAGATCCTCCCACAAACCCTTTCAAGATCCATGAACTGACTTACTCTAGTGCTTTTGTTGCTTGTACATCAAGAAAGTTATATAGAAATCAACATACATATCACAAACTGGGAACAGAACATTGTGCATTATTCGCCCCCACAATGTGAAATTTCCACTTATTCACACAACCTGTAACACTGAAAACAAATCAAATCATGCTGCATAAAAGAAAAGAAAATGCCACCAAAGCTGATAAGTGGCCCCATCAATGGTGACTGACGAGAGGATGTTGATTGTCCTCCAGCCTCCAGTGAGTTTGTTACTTAGCGAATTTGGCTTTAAGGCTCAATTTTATAATCCCCCCCCCCCAATATGCATGTCGCATACAAGCGATAGTGCATCCAATTACATTTTATTTTTGACCATTTTGATACAACAATTGAAGACTTGAGAATTGAACCCTATTTTGAACGAAATGTTACGACCTAATTTTAACAACACACCCCTATTTCCAATCGTTGCATATATAATTGATATGATATTATCAATTAGCCTTCTATACTAGTTGCAGTCCTCCTAATAACAGATCACCTAATAATTCTCCACCATCTCAATTGCTGATGTTTCGTACTAAACATGATTATATAATTGCTGACATGTATATACTGTGCTGAATTCACTATTGTTTGTCCCATCGTTACTGGTTGACGCTAACCGACTATCTGAAATCTATACTAGCTGCTCGACATATATATATGTTATAAATTGCTGACTATGTTGACAAATTTATTCTCCGTCTATTTAATCGATATATCCGTTGGCTTATAAACTATTCTTGATGAGTAAGCTTTCGACTAGCCAATAATAATCTTTATTATTATTAGTCATAAATTCTAGTCGACGATATAATCATCATCATCGTGTCTTATCATAATATATCAATTCTTATCATAATATTGTCATTGTCTTCGTACATAGTTAATGTTTGATTGCTACTAATCTTAACTATCACCATGATCTGCTTCATCAATTATGATATCATTAGGCAGCTTGAAGTTGATAATTCAACGGTGGACAAGTAATAAGAATACTATCTACTGATTTCTAAATCTAACATGGGCGCTGGTGTATAGTGTATTGATATGCTCTTATTGATGCTTTTTTTACCACCTTTCTTCCTTGATCTGATGCTTTATCTCGTCTTCAATCCTTATATGAATTTGATCTTCTATTTACACTCAGATATATATTAGCGTATCTCAGGCAGTCTCCTTTCTATGATGCTGATCACTTGACTAGATTTGTTGATCCTTCCTGGATATCCCTAAAGTCTGCATATTCTACCTTCCAAATCTACTCACTAATGTATTCATGTCTTCTGTAATAATACCAGGTTATGTTTGCTTATTTTATTTGTAGAATGAAATAGACATATCGGGCCTTATAACCAATTTATATTTGTAGATGCTGAAGATGATTATTGGGGTCAGAGAGTTGTTTTATGATGTGTCCATTCAATTGAATTCTCTCCCATCTTTTATCTTATGTTGAGGTAGTCACAACCTTAATTAATCTGGAATTACATCATATTATATTTATTTATTTATTTTTCAATTTTTAATTTATTGTTTTTATTTATTATGAAATCTTATTTCAGAAAGGGGATATTACACAGTATTGACTAATATTGTGCGGAAAATATCACACAAGGGCAGAACTTAATATTTTTCTTAATTAATAAAACACGGGAATCATTGCAAACACAAAGACCGCAAATTATTGGCAGCATTGACTATTGTTGAATCCATCAGATCGAAAATTGTCTACATATGCTGTTATTGAATCAATTTTTTATCATCAGATCAGGTCTCCAATATATCTTAATTCAGACATATCGACACTAGAGGAATTTGTATAAATTGATTACTTGATCAACGTCTAAGGTGATGAATTGGTCAAATGGATCTAGTAATACAGAGTCAGAAGTCAACAATCAATAAGCATAATTAATAGGAATTGAACAATCGTTAGCTATGAAAAGGTTTTGACCAAATACAACAATATTATTGTTAGAAAAGGCTCAGTCAATCCAAAGTGATCAAGAGAGCGATTATTGAATGACAAGACATGACTCTTCAAGTATGGCTATTCCAAAAGGCATGACCTTAGAAGATAAAAAGTATAAAAGGAGTTTCAAATATCAAGTTGAGGAAATGATCAATTACTTCTTATTCCTTATACATCCTTATTGGATCACTCAAGTGAGCATTAGCCTTTGGCAAAATCCGGTTGCATATTATCAAAGTACAAAATCAGAAAGCACACCATTATTTCATATTTTAAAAGTTCAGATAGACATAGCAATATCATCGCTATAAGCGATACTAAGAGAATTGCACATATTCAAGGGTCAAGATCAGAAACAGCAATATTGAATATACTTGCAGGTTTATAAAGGCAGGTCAGAAATAGCAATATATCACTGTAAGTGATATTATTATATTTGCATACTCAAAAGGATAGATCAGGAGCATCAAATTGTAGCATACTTAAACATTGATTGTACAATTCAGATAGCACTAATAATATTGTAGAGCAGAAGTGTAGATCAGATATATATATACATATAGATCAAAGATCATCTTTACATACATCTAATCGCTAAATCAGAAATAGCAGTGATACAAGTTCTTATATATGATATAATATCATTTTATAAGTGGTTTCATAATCTCTCATTATTCCACTTAAGTAGTATCAATTATTATATTTTGGAAAGAAATGTTTTGCTATTGAATTTTGGGAGTTAATTGTCCCTATTTCCTAAGTATTAACTTAAGGGTACATTACATATGGGTAAGGGTTGTAAAGACCTCCTGACTGACTTTGCTCACTTTTGTTTCTCTGGCAGATCATGCATTCTTGTGTTGAATTTTGGTAGCTGCGACAGAGACTTAATTCATATTATATGTATATGTATTTATGTTGCTCTTATGTAATCACATCTACATTTAAGACTCTAACCGTCGCTGGTGGTTGAATTCAGTTGTAACCACCAATGACTACCGGATTGCTTTATGTCTTCGCGGTGGCTCATAACCGTTACACGATTCATTACCTTCGCGGTGTGTTGCTTCGTGCCTCACTCCTGGCAGATGTTCCTTAGCACAGGCTCTTTCCCTCTTTGGTAACGGTCACAGTGGTGACGCTTCACCTTGCTGGCTGTAACGCCAAGCAAGGTGAAGCGTCACCTCACTTGACACATGACTCCCGATTACCTTTGCTCTCGCACACGGCTTCCTTCAATCTGTTGCATCACAGTGAAGTTGGCAACGCGAAGAGTAAGATAGAGAGGAGTGAGTCCTTGGACGTCTGGACTGTGTGTGATACTATATTGTAATTACTGTGTATTCATCCTGTGCGTGCACACGGCACTTGAAGTTACGACAGTCTCATTGCGTGTGTGCTCTCGCATGTGTGAGCTGCCTCTGTATTAAGCTCACAATTTGGTTGTGCCTTCTCTTGTGATCTTCACCAGACTCAAGTGCGATCACAGTGATCTTTATATCTGCATGTATGCTCTATCAGTGAATTGGTTTTACTCATGTATGTTCAACTCATGAGCTGTATCTTCTCGTGTGGATTATCTCTCTGAGATATTTTGTGTTATTGTTTATCATCCATACGGAAGTCATCATGCTTTGTATTTCACGATTTGCATATCAATAAAGGAGTACTGTTTTTGTGGGCTGGGTTGTTTCCCTCTGCCAAAAGGGTTTTTCCCAGGGTAATCGGAGTGTGTTATTTGGATTCTGTTTTGTGCATCTTTCTGGTTAAGATTTCAACATCTTGTACATGCTTAATGGCATCGTTCTTAAGGCCTTTCCAAGAGTACATCCCCTGGACCTGTTTGTAAGGTTTTTAGTACCCCTGGTGGCCTGCTAAGGGATTGTCGTGGTATTCCTTGCGTATTTTATCCTTCATTTTATAGTTGGGCACAAGGAATATCCTATTTTTGTATAGGATAAGCTTGTCTATTACTTTGTACTCCTCAGTTGGCAAATTCACTTTTAGGATACCATTAACCTATTGATCTTTGACATATTGCTATGATATCATTCTTCCAATCTATGTCAATGCTTGTTAGGGTGTTCACATAGGGTCATCGTGATAAAGCATCTGCTACAACATTATTTGTCCCTTTCACATATTCAATATCGAAATTGTAAGCTTTTATTTTGCTATGTGATATCATTTGTGTCCTATGTGATATCCCCTCTTCTGAATAGAATATAAAATAAAAAATAATAATAAACTTAAATAAATAAATTAATAATAATATAATAATAAATAAATAAATTATAATATAAATGGATAGACAATTGATATTAAATAACCATCCATTTATATACGATTAAGGGTAATAATCAAATAAAGGATATCATTTGAGGCATTTACGTGAAAGGAGGAAACATCCATTAAACATCAATTAATGGGAGACGTTGCTAAGTAATATCGAATTCAAGAAACAAAAATAATATCAATGAAGATGCAAGACAAATATTGGCAATTGCATAAATGAACAGAAAACAGAAATTGCAGTTGAGATTAAAGAAGATTGAGAGGAAGTCAACCACCATATGAAGCGATATCCATATTGATTGTAGTATATCAAGTATACAAAGACCAAACGGAGCATCAACTTAATAAATAATGATTGGAATTTAGTTAGTCAATGGCAAGCTAATACTAAGGATGACATCCCCAACAAACACAATTGTGTTCATAACATGGCTAAGGTTAAAGAAATGGTATATGGACTACACGTCAGAACCAATGCTCTGCATCACAAAATGAGATGGAAACACCATTGACTTGAGATCAACAATTGTATGACATCAACAATATGAAACATATCATGGGCAATATGCGATGTCTCAAATTGATCAAGGCAGGAATAAAGGTCACGATGGATACGAGGATTCAAGCGAACTTAGAAAGAAACATTAACAATTACTGCTTGCATAGTGAAAGGAAGCAAGATTGACAAAAGAGACGATTGCATACCAGGTAGTTATGATAAGAGGAAGGGCATCGATTTACAAAGTCTTTATTGGCAAAGACTTTGTAAATCAATGCCCTTCCATATAGACTTTGATAATAGAGGCGGTGATCTATATGGAAGGGCATCGATATACAAATTCTTTATTGGCAAAGACTTAAGTAATTGCCAAGGAATGAATTGACTAATCTATGATTAGTCATAACCATGTGGGCCAATAATAATCTAAGAACATATCACTATTAAGAGACACGAAGCATCAAGTAGTAGCGCTAACAAGTTAAGACTGGTGATACTATCAACCAATATTAAGAATGGTTACTAGTCAACATATGACTAATTAAACAGCAAACATAATTGAAGACTAATCGAGTTGTTTTGAAGAGATGCACTTATAATATAAAGACAAGCCTTATCACAGAGTTGTGACCTTAGAACAATAGAGGTATAAAAGAAGTCTCAAACACTTCACCAAAGACATCATTAGGGAATAAGTAAGGTATTACATCTGCAACATAAGGAGGGAATTTAATAATCATTGGATGGATTGGAAATCAGAATAAGAGGTAGATATCTGAATACAAGAAGCAGGGCAGACTGCTAAAAGGCAAATGGCAGATTTATATGCTGATATAATGCATGATGGTTTGGCTGACTATGATTAGTCCTTCAATTGTTAGGAAGTAGAATATTACAGAATGCTACTATATGTTAATAATGAAATCATATTTTAGATGCAAACCCATGTTAGACCTCATCATAGATGGAAGATTGAGATGTAGGTAAGAGGGTATAAGGCTTCCATCTAAATAGGCCACCTTGGTGGATGTCACAAAGTCCTGCCACCAAGGCCAAGAGGATCAAAGTCCCACTCTTGGGCTTAGATTGGACAAGTTGAGAACCCCACTACAATCTCCCCATCATTCCTCCTATGATGAGCTAATTAACTACAAGAGATGTAGATAAGAGGGTATAAGGCTGCCATCTAAGTAGGCCACCTTGGTGGATGTCAAAGTCTTGCCACCAAGGCCAAGAGGGCTCTTGGGCTTAGATTGGACAAGTTGAGAACCCCACTACAATCTCCCTATCGTTCCTACTATGATGAGCTAATTAACTACAGGAGATGTAGATAAGAGGATATAGGCTGCCATCTAAGTAGACCACCTTGGTGAATGTCAAAGTCTGCCACCAAGGCCAAGAGGGTCAAAGTCCCGCTTGGGCAAAGATTGGATGAGTTGAGAACCCCACTACGATCTCCCTACCATCCCTACCATAATGAGCTAATCAACTGTAAGGATGAAACATAAATAGGGAGCAAGGCAAGCATCCCACTAAGTAGACCACCTCGTGTGGATGTCAAAGTCCTACCACCAAGGCTGAGGGGGCCAAAGTTTCACTCTTGGGCTTAGCATGGAGTTGGCCTAGCCAAACTCATCATGACTCGATCCCTATGTTCAAGATTTGTTCAATAGCATAGAGAGATTGCATTTAAGTTCATGTATATTAAGCTAACTACTATTATTAGTCTGTATAGATATATGTATGCAATGGTGTTCCCGATGTGATTGCAAGGTTTATAATCAAGAACATAAGGAAGAAATAAAATTTTTTGGCTTAATCTAGCAAGGAACATTACATTATGTTTCATTAAGAACCTCACGCTATTGTGATCCGTCTTAACATTGAATTTCCCATGAATCAAATATTGTCTAAACTTGGCTAAGACTTGCATGATAGCTACCAACTCCTTATCATAGATTGAATAATACCTTTCAATCTTAGTGAGCTTGCAATTCCTTCCCCAAAAGCATCACACTATAGTTCAAAGGGTAATGTGAAATCAGAGATAGCTAGAACAGGGCATGAGCTCATCACTTCCTTTAATCTTTAAAAAGCTAGTTGTGACACATTACTCCACACAAAGGCCACCTTTTTGGTCAAATCTGTAAGTTAGGCGAATATTTTGTAGGGTTTTGGGTTTTGGCCATTCCTTAATGGCTTTGATAATTCCTTCATCTACACTTACCCCATGCACATTGATCTTGTGACCAAGGTAAAGGATCTCCTTTAGGCCAAACTCGCATTTTGAGGCTTTGGCATACAAAGACTTGTTCCAAGATTCTTAGGACTTCCTAAATATATTTAAGATGTTCTGCCCACATCTTGTTGTAAATGAGGATGTTGTTGAAAAATATGAGTAGGAATTTCCTTAGTTGTTACCGGAATATATGATTCATGCATGACTAAAACATCACTAAGGCATTTGTGAGGCCAAAATGTAGGACCAAGAACTCAAAGTGTCCATAGTTAAACTAGAAAGCAGTTTTTGGAATGTCTTCTTTCCTCATCCTTATTTGTTCATACCCTGATTGCAAATCAATTTCGGATAAATATCTGCAGACTAGCTCCATGGAGTTCATCGATTAACTCATCAATTCTTGGTATAGGGTAACAATTTTTTATTATGTTCTTGTTTAAAGCCCTATATACACATTCTCATAGTAACATCCGTTTTCTTGACTAAAACTATGGAGGATGCTAAGGGACCAGAGCTAGGTTGAATGACCCATTTCTAGTAGTTCCTTGATAGTTATCTCAATTTATTCCTAAAATTTGCGAGTGTGTCAATAGGGTGTGGTCATTACAAGTTTTACCCCCTCCTCTATTACTATTGTGTGCTCAAATCCTCTTTTTTGGGGTAGCCTCACAGAAATGTCTTCAAATACTTTCTTATATTTCTTCAAGATCGATTGGATGTCAATGTGGATTATTTTGCCATGGATAGAGATCTTATCAAGGATCATACATTGAGCAACCCAATCTCCTTTTCCATGTTTAAAATTATTTCCTTTCTTTTTCAAAAGACTGCTTTTGGGGATTCGCTAGGCAACCCCTCCAAGGTGACTTCTTGCCCCTCGTGTTGGAAGCGCATTTTCAAGTTTGGGATATCAAACATCAAGCATCCTAGGGAGTATATCCAAAGGGTACTTAATTTTACATCAGCATCTAATGGTTAAACATAGAAATCTTCTTTAATGGGGTGTTTCCCTAATGTGATTTCTAGTTGGGAAATCATTTTAGTACATCTAACCATAGCTCCTATAGTCGTGGCTACTGTAAATCTTTTAAAGTTTTTGGGATTTAACTTCATCTTTGCAACTAATTTCTCATTAATGAAAATGTGGTATGCCCCACTATCCACTAGGGTGATAACCCTTTGTCCTTTGAGGGTACTTTTAATTCTCAATGGACAGTGCTTGGTGTTGACATAACTTAGTTGTCATTGGTAAAGTCATTGGCAAACATCAATCCTATCGGAACACCGGTACATCACACCCATACTCTTAAATATGCACCGGTAGACTAAACTAGTAAGTGGTGTACTTTGCTAGTCACGCTTGTACCAGTCTAGGATATTCCAACCGGTCATGGGAAACACACAGGGAAGAGATGGCTAACCGGGTACAAGTTCTTTACTGGTTAATTGCATGATAATCCGAACCAGATTAGAACCGGATTATGCAAAGCGTTCTCAGTTAAAACTGGAGTTAGCTTTTTCAATTTTACCGAAGTTAGATTTGTTTTATCTACAAGCGTTTCAAAGTAAACTCAAGATCAGTTTGCAAGCTTTTTTGCATGCATGATTTATGGGTGAGTTTATGGCTGGGCGGAACTGTGAGATGTATTTTTAATAAGATTAATTTCTTATAAATACAGGTCATAGGACATGAAAGAAGTGTTGTTGAATATCAAGAGCAGGAGAGCGATATCCTAAGAGGAGCTATAGTCACGAGAAGTGAAAGACAGAGAAAGGTTCAACAGCCAAGCAAAGCAAAGGGGATCAGGTATGATCTGATTAGACAGAAAGTGTCATCATAAGATCATTGCTTTAGATTGTGAAGCATATTCAAATCCCTTAATCAGGGTGAACCCTAATAGGTTCTTTGTACAAATCCCTTTACCGGGTAACATCTTTATTGGTGTTGAAAGTCCTCTTACAAGGTGACTCCTAACAAGGTCAAGATCTTAACAAGTCTTCTACCAAATCCCTTAACCGGGTAGCACTCTTACCAGTGCTTGGTAAGCCTCTAACAGGGCACCTTGATTACTGTAGTAGTAAAGTTGTGGGTTCTATTCCACCGTGGTTTTCTCCTTCTAACCGAGGGTTTCCACATATATATGTTGTGTTGACCTGTGCATTTCAATTTCTGTTTATGAGTGTTGTTATATTCTTTTAATTCTGCAAGAATATATATATAAGGTTAAATTGAAGTAGAAATTGTATTTACTGATTCACCCCCCCCCTCCTCAGTAACCGGTTAGGATTAACAATTGGTATCAGAGCATTTGGTTCTCAAAGATATAAAGCTTAACCACTTGAGTAAAGATCATGGAGGGTTACAGGTATCAAAAGCAGCTTGAGGAAGTCAATGACATAATTGCCTCTCTTGAGAATAAACTGAGGAGGTCCCTTACAAAAAGAAAGGAGTTGGCTCTACAACTGAGTGAAAGCAATGAAACAATTAAGGAACTCTCTGGGCAAAGTGGATCTGATGAAGCAGAAGAGGCAGTCTCTGATCTTATGGAGAAAAATCAGAGTCTAACTGATCAAATCTCCAATCTAAAAAGGGAGCGGGAAAGTAATGCTCTGAGAATGACTACAATCATTGAAGACAAGAAAAGCTGAAGATGAAAGGAACAGTGTCGTAAAATCACTAGTGACCTCTAAAAGAGCAAGAAATCTGGCAAAAGATGTGGTGAGAGAAAGTGATGTTCTTGTATTACAACTTCAAGAAAACATGCAGATCATAACTCGAGAGAATTAAATTATGCATAAGTACTTGCATGATAAAGATGATTCATGCAAAAGGTTGGCTATTGAATTGTATCAACTAAAGGAACAAATGAAGACTCTTGAAGAGAGAAATGAGACACTTAAAAGGTACAATGAAAGCTCAGAAAAGCTTGATGAGCAATTGAGGGCTCAAAGAAAGCACAAGGATCCCACAGGACTTAAGTACACCGGTCAAAGCAAAACCTCTTGCAATCATTGTGGTAAACCGGGTCATAAAACAAATGACTGCAGAAATGCACCGGTGAAACCGTTCACTTGTAACAGTTACTGCAGCAACTGTTACAAGTATGGCCACAGGACCTTTGAATGCAAGTTGCGTCCCAATAGTGTGTCCAGTGGAAGCAGGGGAGCTTCAAAGGTTACTATTATGCATGCAACAAGTTTGGACACAAAGCAGATGAATGCAAGTCTAGAACTATGGCATTCAAATCCCCACCAAGACCAGTATTCCCTAATAGGAATATAAACCGGAAAACATCCAATTGTGCTACCTGTGGGCCATTAGGCCATAGCAACTCTAGATGTCACTCACCCATGGACAAGGAAAGAAGGGTCAATCCATGGAGAGGAATCAGGATGGCTTGTTACAACTGCAACAAGATTGGGCATCTGACCAAGGAATGCAAGAACCGGCCAATGAACAAAAGAAAAGGACCGGCCAAATCAGTGCAGAGGAACTTCTCTCCCAACCAAAAGGGTAACAAAGGAAAAGAGACTGAAAAAGAAGTCAAGAAGATGTGGTTCAAAAAGGAATCAAAGAGCTCCACTGAGGAGAAAACAAAAGGAAGATCATCATTTGTTGATGGTGACATCTCTTTAGCAAACTGAGCCTAGGGGCTTAAAGGGAACCAGTAGTCTGCCTACTGTTCCCGGTAGAACTGGTGAGTAATGATCTCACGCAATCAAAAAGTACAACTGGAAGTAGTCACCGATCTATCAGGTATATCAGAGAGGTAAGTGCTAACATCACAACCGAGGATTGATAAATAGGTAAAAGCATTAGAGCCGGTTGTTGTAAGAAAGATTAGGTAAGGTAATTAATGTTGTAGCTATTAACCATTGTTACCGTTTGATAATTACCATTATAACCTAAGTCTATTTAAGGGAAGGATGATTACTCATTTCACTTTACATTGCGAACTGTGATTTTTTATTTCTTAAGCTTGAGTAATCTTTTCTTGCTTTGATTTACGGTCTTTGCTAAGTAGACTCTATAAATCCTATCAAGAACTCTCTGTGTAAACTGGTCGGATATGATGGCATCATCATCTTCTGTTGTCAACCTAATTCAAGGTAACCAATTTGATAGACCAGTTTACAACATAATGACAGTGCAAAACCGAGAGAACAATATGACGGGTGCTCTATCGTCGGTGCTTGACGAAGTTTTGTTGACTGAAGACATTACAGCGTTCATCCACTCAAAGCAGGAAGAACTGGGTGAAACTTTCATCCAAAGTGAATATCTCTCACTCTGCGAGGACAGAAAGCTTCAAGCCAAGTATGCGAAGCTTGAGACTTCAAGATTGATCAATGGACTATGTTATCCAATCGTGTTTCGACCGGATTGGATAAAACTGGTTCTAAGTAGGGTTCGCGAACCAAGAATGTGGCTTGCAAAGGGCGTAGTCACAACAATAACCAAAGAAGATTTGCGAAGGGTTACCGGATATAGTGATAAAGAGGAAGCTCTTACCCTTAGAACGATTGCCAACGCAGAAGTCGCAAGGTTAACAAAGTCAAGGTCTGACAGTCAGTTGATGACTGTAAACGACATCGAAGACGAGGGCATTCGATTTGCATCAGCGGTTATCGGCTATAAAATCTATTAGTCGAGCAACCTTAATAGTGTACCGGGAGGAGCTATTCATGTCGTGCACAAGATCATGCATGATAATGCACAATTCAATTTATGCGCTATGCTGAGAGGTCAAATCTTCGAAAACCTAAAAAAGCTCAGTCTAGTGAAGAAGTTTCTCAAATATGGAACTCTGTTGGTATGTTTGTTTTTCGACTATCAAAATTTCTTTCCAGGCATAGGAAAAGTTACATGGCAAGTAGACAAACCGGTTATGGTTCAAATAGGTGAACTGACAAACAACCTAGGAAATCGGCTCAATAAAGTTATGACCAATTACTTTGAGGACTTCCAGCTTAGAATGCACGCCAGGGAAAGAATTCCCTCGGCCATTGTTGATCAATACAAGATGAGGTGTGTTTTCTGGTTAGCACTGATCACTGTATAATTCAAGCTGTGGAGCCCAGAACAAAGTATGCACCGGAGCTTGGGTATGAGATCTCTATCAAGATAGCCAAGGCATATGCAGATGCATTGCAAGAGGGTGAAATAGATCTCTCTGCATACCAGTTTGGCACATATGAAGAAATTCGGGAAAATCTGAAGAAGACATCAGCAAAAGAACCGAAAAAGGTGTATGTAAAAAGGACTCCCACACTAAGGAAGAAGAAAACAATAGCAGAAGAACCCAAGGTTCAAAGGAAAAGGACACAACAGGCGTCCAGTGCACAAGGGGAAGAACCGGAAGAAACAGAAACTGAAGAGACGACTACTCTTCACAGAAAGAGAAAGACAGGGAAACCAATGAAAGAGGATGCACCGAGAGGAAAGAAACCAACCATTCATGAAGTGGTTGAAGGAATAAAGGATACAGGTAGATTGGGAGTAGTTGGAAGAAGATATGCAATGAGTAATGAAGAAGATAAGAGAAAAATAGAAGAAGTTGTAGTTTTCTGTCTCTACAAGTTCAATTATACTCCCAATGAACTTCATAAAATAATTCTTGATGATCTACAAGAAATAATAGAAGGAAGATGGAAATCTTCGATTGATAAGGAAAAAGAGCTGAGAATTAGAGCTCTTCTTGAAGTTCAAAAGCATCTTACTCTGGAGGAAGCAACCCATCAAGTTGACCTACATAAATAGAGTTTTAAGATAAGAAAGAGAATCAGTCAAGTATTGATTGGAGAAGTAGACAAAGTGCATGATGAAGGAGTTTCAACATGGACGAATCTTCTGCAGCAACAACATCAGGCAGAGGAAGAATGCTTGAAGACAACAGAGCCATCGGTGATTGACACTGGGAAAGGAAAAGGCATACTAGGAGCTAAGACTCCAATTAAGGAAAAGATTTCAATAGACCTGGTCATTGTTGATATCACTGAAGATAAAGCTGGTGATCTAACTCCACCAACCCTACTGGCTTCCCCAATCAAAGCTAAGGCACGAACTTTGACTGTAGCTAATATAGTTGATGAAGTTATGGATTTTAGCGAAGTATCAAATGCAGCCAAATGGTTCAATGTTTTAATAGAAGAGGATAAGCAGAAAATAGAAGTTTCTCTGTTGGAAACCTTCTTGGATTTCAACAGAAGTCCTAGAGACTATAGGGCTCAATTTCCTCCTGAATTGAATCAAAGAATTATGGCTAAATGGAGAACCGGTTTAGCAGCGAACGATAAGATTGTAAGGGAGACATTGACACAAGTAAGACCAGGTCTCAGTGAAGAGACAACAAAACTTTTGATGGAAGCAGTGTCACTAAATTTGGACACAAAGAACAGGGTCACAAAGATTATTAACGGATATGAAAAAGATGTATCCAAAGATACACTAGAGTTCTGGCAGCAATATGACTCCAGTACCCTAAAGACAACAGGTCCACACGAAATCTCACAAGATGAACCTGAAAGAGTATTGGTACCACCGATACAATTCACAGCTTGTGAACAATCTTCAACCGGTGAGAGAGAAGTTCCAACTGAACCGTTCACATTCAGTGAACAGGTAAATTTGGGCGAACAAGTTCAACCAAAAGATCAAGTATCGGGAGAGTCATCAAAAAAGATGACTACAGATTAAGGAACAGATAAAGAGGAAATTGCTATTAATGAACATGTTGCTGAGGAGCAACAAACTGAGCAACCATCGGATGAGGAAGTCCATCCGGAGGAAGTACAACCAGGAGGTGAAGTACATCAAGAACAAGAGGTACGACAAGAAGAGATACCTCGACATCAAGAGTTACCTGTTAATACAGAACGGGAGAAGCCTGCAGAAGAATAACATGAACAGGAGAATAAACAAGAGGAACCGGTAGATGTTCCTAGCACATATTCATTGAAGAGAAAAGCAACTTTTGCAACAAATTCTAAAGTAAAGAGAAGTAAAGTTAGTGAAACAGTAGTTGACATAAGCAAGATGTCAACGAGACAATTAAAAGAGCTCACTAAGAGGAAACAAGATATGGTCCTCTATAGTGTAAGAAACATCTTGTACAACTTTGTACCGGATACAAATATTGATGAGGATGAACCTGTTATAGATCAATTGGAGATTCTTGCACAAGCAATTGGAGCAGATGTCACCGACCCGGAGACAATAGCAATTGATCACTATGAGAAAAAGCAAGTTGAAATTCTTCACAAACAGGTTGAAGAACTGAAGATCATTGTATCTACAAGAACTGGGGAGCTAATGCAACAGGTACAGGATGTAGGAAGACTGATCACAAGGACTTCAAACTTTGAAGACTTTGTTCAAGATAAAACTGAGAGAACATCCAAGACTTCAAAAGAGATAAAGTTTCATTCATCCAAATTTGATGCAAAGAACTCTTCTACAACTGAATACAGTAGGGAATTGACCAGTCTTGCTCTCATCCTTAGAAAAGCATCAGAAGAGAAGACAAAGCGAATTCAAGATCTTATTGGATTCCAATTGTTTCTTGCCCCAACATTTGATCTAATGCAGACAACTGCAACCAATGCAGATAACCTGATCAAGGAACCTGATTACAAAACAGTGGAAGACATGGAAACATAATTGTCTCACTGCAAGTAGCAAAGAAGAACTTAGATCATGTAACAGGTATATGGAAACCATTCCTTGATTCTGCAAAGAAAATATATCAAGATATTTTCAATAAGTTACAATTATGAAATGCAAACATTTACAGCAGTAACAACCCTTTGACCTATGGAAGCAAAAAGGGGAAGAAGATCAGATACAGAGATGGAAGATACAAAGGGGGAAGATCAAAGATCAGAATAAGATGGCAGAGATCAGATGAAAAAAAATGGAGAAAGAGTTATCAGACAGTGTGTGTTATAGGTAGACAAGGAGATACAGGGGAAGTCTAAAAGACAGGTGATGTATTGATATGTTTTGCCACCAATGCCAAAGGGGAAGATTATTGACATAACTTAGTTGTCATTGGTAAAGTCATTGGCAAACATCAATCCTACCGGAACACCAGTACTCTTAAATATGCACCAATAGACTAAACTAGTAAGCGGTGTACTTTGCTAGTCACGCTTGTACCGGACTAGGTTATTCCAACCGGTCATGGGAAACACACAAGGAAGAGATGGCTAACCGGGTACAAGTTATTTACCGGTTAAATGCATGATAATCGGAACAAGATTAGAACTGGATTATGCAGAGCGTTCTCAGTTAAAACTGGAGTTAGATTTTTTAGTTTTACTGAAGTTAGATTTGTTTTATCTACGAGTGTTTCAAGGTAAACTCAAGATCAGTTTGCAAGCTTTTTTGCATGCATGATTTATGGGTGAGTTTATAGCTTGGCGGAACTGTGAGATGTATTTTTAATAAGATTAATTTCTTATAAATACAGATCATACGACATGAAAGAAATGTTGTTGAATATCAAGAGCAGGAGAGCGATATCTTCTAAGAGGAGCTACAGTCACGAGAAGTGAAAGACAAAGAAAGGTTCAACAGCCAAGCAGAGCAAAGGGGAACAGGTATGATCTGATTAGACAGAAAGTGTCATCATAAGATCATTGCTTTAGATTGTGAAGCATATTCAAATCCCTTAATCAGGGTGAACCCTAATAGGTTCTTTGTATAAATCCCTTTACCGGGTAACATCTTTATTGGTGTTGAAAGTCCTCTTACAAGGCGACTCCTAGCAGGGTCAAGATCCTAATAGGTCTTCTACCAAATCCCTTAACCGGGTAGCACTCTTACCAATGCTTTGTAAGCCTCTAACAGGGCACCTTTATTACTGCAATAGCAAAGTTGTGGGTTATGTCCCATCGTGGTGTTCTCCTTCTAACCGAGGGTTTCCACGTATATATGTTGTGTTGACCTGTGCATTTCAAATTTGGTTTATGAGTGTTGTTATATTCTTTTAATTCTGCAAGAATATATATATAAGGTTAAATTGAAGTAGAAATTGTATTTACTGATTCACCCCCTCCCCTCTTAGTAACCAGTTAGGATTAACACTTGGAAGCTTGAGAGATGGTGGCCAAAGTCCCACACTCTTCATCTTCATACCTTATCTTCTTGCTAGGATTTTCTTTTGTTTCATCATTGGATGTTGCTTCTATGTGATGCATTCGGTTTCCTTCACATGAGTGACCATGGCTCCTTGCACTTAAAGCACAAATTCCTCTTTTTTAGATTATCCCGTCATTTTCAACCCACTTCTTTTCGACATAAATGTCCATGTTCATTTCTCCTTACAATGAAAGCATGTTTTTCCTCAGAATTCCTACTTATGCCTTTCATCCTTATGAGGATACTTGGAGTGTGTTTTTGATACAAAACCTTTGGGTTTTTCTTTCGATGGGTTAGTCTCAAATTTCATTGCCTTTTGAATTGCTTCTTCTAGGTTTGTTGGGTTCAAGGCACTCACCATGCTTTTGATCAATTCTTTGAATCCCTCCATGAATAGATAAGTAAGTCTCTCTTGAGAGATTTCTAGTACCATGACGACCAACTTTTGGAATTCAGTGGCAAACACTTCCATTGTTCGTTGCTGCTTTAGTTGAGTAAAATCTTTGAAGTACCATTGTGGATGACTTAATCAAATCTTTTGATGAGTTTTTGCATAAATTCGTCATAAGTGGTTATACGTTGATGACCTTGGGTAATAAGGCCATGGTGCCACCACTCATTAGTTATTCCCGTCAAATGGAGCACAACAAATTTAATGGCATATTCCTCTGTCATGGGCTTAGTGAAAGATAAGTGTCCAACTCTTGGACCCATTAACATCCTATGATTTTTCCCAATCCGTCAAAGCTAGGAAGGGTAATCTCACTCAACCTTTCCTTTAGGTCCTTATCCAGTTGTCTCTTTCTTTTCTTATTAAGGGCAGCTTTCATTTTGGCATCAAGGTAATCCCTAAAAGAAACATTTCTCCTAAATTTGGGGTCAAGTCCAGAGTATGCTTCTACAATTTCATCAATGTTATCCATAGGTGAGATGTTTGCTTCTTCTTCTTCCCTATGTTCCTCCCTACCTAGGAAGGGAGTCTTGTTGGCCTAAGGTTGGATACCCTTGGGGAGGCATTATTATTATTCTAGGAGTGGTTGGATTTAGTATCCCTTCCATGAGAATTATTGCTACTTATATTTTCAATGACTTTAAGGAGTTGGTTGATTCTTCCTTTCCTCTTATGTTGTTCCATGAGAGCTTGCGACATTTGAGTGGTTTGTTCCATGAAGGCCCTCAAATCATTGCTCATTTGTTCACTCATGGTGTTGCTTGGTGTAGGATGGTTGGTGGATGCAAGCGTTCCTTTTTCTCTCTCTAAAGCCCTTTGAGCTCTTTGGCTATTTTGCATTAACTACCTTCCACAAGATGGCAGGAAAGATGCTCTAATACCAATTGTTTGCTCCGTAGGGTAAACGAGTTTAATGCATAAGAGAACAATAACTGTAACAGAGAATAATGTACCAAAGAACTCAAAATGCTTTTATATTAATTCTTTCGATGCTGTACAATGTATGCCAACAACTTTTACTATGCAACAGTGTCAACGGCCATAACATAACATCCCATCTGAAGAAAATACATGACATATAAAGAGCTTGGGGGGGTGTGAGGCGAACCATCGCAACCATTCCAACTACCTACCCCTTGGTTAAGCTAACTAGCAATACCGACACATTAACATATTTTACCGACATCATCCCCCCCCCCCCAAAAAAAAGAAAGTCATCTCCTAATGATGCACAACAAAATGGGGATAATGACAAGACCCAACTATACAAAAATCAAGACTGAGTAGGGGGTTGAAAAAGTGTCCCAGAGGAAGATGGCGGCCTCGATGGCGGTGTAGGTGAAGCCAGGCTAGCTCGCAACTCATACACCTGTTGTGTCCTCAACATCAAGTCTCGCTCTTCCACCATCCTCCGCAACATAGCAGTCTCTACCATTAGTGATGCCTCCAGGACCTCCTTATCCTTCTTGTTCGCTACCTTCATAGCACTCGCCAAACGAGTCTCCAACATGACCCTCTCAGCTCTCTCCTTTGCCAACTGTTGCTCTAGAGTTGACCTCTTTGCACTGGCTACCTCCAACCGAGCCACTAAATCACCTCTGTA
Source organism: Chamaecyparis obtusa (assembly GCA_027943335.1). Lineage (NCBI taxonomy): Eukaryota > Viridiplantae > Streptophyta > Pinopsida > Cupressales > Cupressaceae > Chamaecyparis > Chamaecyparis obtusa. Next base: position 414,400 of record BSBK01003374.1, on the reverse strand, counting down.
CTGCCCAAGTTGCCTGCTGACTAGCCAACTCCTCTGTGCGGTGGGCTAGGTCTCCCTCAACTGTCTAGAGTCGGGTGGCCAACTCCTAAGCTGACATTGTGGCCACTCGTGCGGCCTCATGGCCCACAGAGATGTGTTCCGTATGCCTAAGATTGCAATAGCTTTCCCGGAAGGCCTGCTCAATCTCCTGGATGAGAACCCCAACTCTACTCTCTCCCACCCGCTCACAAAGGGGCCAATCATTCGGCATCTCCAATGTCTCTGTAGTTGGCCATCCACAAGACTCGTAACAAGCAGCAAAGGCTTCAGGGTTGCCTACTCGCACAAAGGCCAACAAGTGCTCCAAGTCCTGGGTACATGACTGGGCAGAGGCCACCACCTATCGTGCCCCTGCAACCACATCTGCAAGATACTCCTCTAAATTACCATCAACAAGCTCCCTAGGAGGCTTCGGTAGCTCCTCATGTTGAGGCAAAGCCATCTGTCGGACTGGGGAATCCTTTGTCTCCCACTCATGATCATGGACCGGCAAGTTCTCTCCCTCCAAGTCAACTACCTCCTGACTTAAGGGTAACTCCAGTCGTGGTGAGAGGATGGATGCCCTGACTGATGCCAGAGGTGTCATTTTGAAATTACTTGGCCAAGTGCTCATAGCCTCATTTGAAGGGGCAACACCTGTCACCGCCGATACCTCCACAGACGCTCATCCAACAACTCTGCGTCCACCGTCACTACTGCATCCATACCTATAATGTCCCCGATTTCAAGCCTTTGGGATTAGCTTATTTTAGTGACCCTTGTACGCTAATCAGGTTGTCAAAGGGGATCATTTGGCAAAGCCAGTGATTGGTTTCCACTTGGGAGATCTCAAATGCCAGGATTGCTCTTCGTTGGAGCCAGTTTGGCAAACTTACTATTTATAGTAAGTATTATTTTTGGTATTGGTCGAGATTGCTATGTCTAGCAGAGCACCTATGCGATGGTTTCAGTTGATTGTGGGATTACTTATGCAGGATCTCCAAGTTGAAAGATTTTCTATTTTTAGCAAGTCTAATATTGTTTGGTTGCTATTTCTGGCAAGGCAGTGTGAGTTCAGGATGTTGTTATCAGAAGATTTTATAACATCAAATTATATTTGGAGTTATTAAATTAAGTCTACTTTAATTTAATAATGTATGCAATTATATGTTATAATTTGATTGTGTGTTGATGAAGCTTCTTAAGTGAGAAGTGTCATGAAGAAGACTTTTTTAATGAAGTTTTATAATAGCCTTGGAGAAATCGAATTACTCACCCATTGTCATTTGATTAAAAAATTGAAAAGTGTTTCTTGAGGAAGAAATCGAAATTTCTTGGTAGGAGTGCAAGGGTTTGGAGAGTTTGGTCTTCAATTTTTGGAGAGAACTCTTTGGAATTTCACGTGCTTGAATTGGTTGATGAACATAAAAGTTGTGAGCTGCAAATCTGTTAATTGCAAGTCATTTTCAGAGGCTGTCATACAAATTTTTGCAAGAGACGTACAGAATTAATGCAGGTTGTACCTTGTTGTGACCGAATTTGCATTGGTGGTTCCACTGAGATTCTTTTGGAAGGGCTGCAATACCTTTGAAGGCTGTTGCGTCCATTTTGATAAAGGTTGTGAACTTCATCAATATGCTTCGACAATCTTTCTAAAAGTTGCATCATGATCTTGGAGATTGTAAACAACATCACAAGGCTGCGTCATGATTAGAGGTTGACGTTTCCAGTCAAGCCTGTCTTGGGTAATGATTAGCATCCACAACAAATTTAGAGGTGACATTTACAATCTTTGTATTGTTCATTAAAGTTTGCAAGTATTGGATAATTTTATGAGCTTTAGAATTAATTTAAATTGTTGTTGCTATTGTTTCATCAATTGAGAAAAAATCAAAAAAAAAATCATATATGTTTGAAAAATACAAAAAAACAATTGCAAGTAAATTAGAAAAGGCCAATTTGTTATTGAGAGCCAGTTGGGCTCATCACAGTACCGACCACCTTAAGGGTCACCTGTGCCCCCCTCGCCTCTGCAAGTCGCTCCCCTTCGGGTTGCTCATCACTCCATAGAGTCCCAACAACTGAACCCTCGACGCCTACTGCCAACTCCACAAGCTTGCTGGTGGATGGTGGAACAGCCCCGAGTGGACCTCCACTAGGTGGTACTATGCTGACAGGATCTCTCGTTTGACCAAAGCCAAGTACAAGAACCGTTGCCACCAATGTACCAAAAGAAGGGGCTGGTGCCAAGGATGTTGCATCTGAGATAAGTGGCGGAGTAAATAGGACTCCAGGAATAGCACCACCCAAGGGAGTAGGCATGTCTCTACCTGCTACAATTGTCGAATCTATTGTCTCTCTCTTAGCCATCTCGCTTCACTCACTAGCCCCCAAAGTCTCACTCATCTCCTCTTGGTCACTGTCAATGTCATCTCCCAACTCTAACACTACTTGTCGTTTCCTCTTTGGTCCCGTCGACATACCCTCTATGTCCAAGTGTTGCCAGTAGAAAATAGATGGCTCCCCAGTTGCCAGGCTACCATGTGGTTGTGCCTCCAACCTATCATGTGGTATCTGTGCGTGAGTGGCTTCCAAAAAAAATTCAATCGTGTTATGAGGCATGTAAAATGTTTTATGCTAAAGTGTCATGAACTCATACATCCTCTCCGCCAATAAAGATGCCCAGTCGTAAACAATGCCATTTTTTATACCATTCATCAAAAGAATCTGTGAAAGGGCAATATCAGAAGCGCGACTGGAACTTGTAAGTCGACTCTTGACCACATCCATAAGACATCACCACTCACCCGATGCAACAAATTCTTTCTTGATGTCGCAACTCTTAGAAGCAATACTCGCTATGGAGTCCATCTTTGCCGGTGTCAAATCTCTCGAAATCACCATTATCCATTTTTCCTTTTCTTCCCGAGACATCTTCATTGCCTTAGTTTCAATCTTCTTTCCTTTCCTGCCAAGTATACCAAAAACTCTCGTGAAATCAGCCACCACAAAGGTAATGGTGAGGTCATGGTCAAGATACTGGAAACTGCTACTGCAGCTAAACCTGTCAAATGTATCGATCATCATTCGGAGTGGACCTTCACAATCCCAGATCCAAAAAATAGGCATTTGTATTGCCCAATGTACTTCAGCCCGCTGGATTTGCCTCTTCACAAAATCATTCTTTGGCATCTCCTGCCACCACTTTCTGCATTCCAAACCATTTAATCCCTCAAATTGAACATTTTGTGATGTGACCGTATCTTTTTGTGCTAGCATTTGAACTTTCGGCCTCACCTTCTTACCGGCATCTACGTCCACTCTTCCAACAACCGTGACTCCTGACGCTAGCACCCTTTTGTCTTTATCCATGACTGAGCTACTCGCCTATAATTGTTTCTTCCAATCCTTCTCCATTCCTGTATCCATCAATAATTGACTTCTTTGTCTTTTTGGAAAAACGGTTAGGGCAATCTCTTTTTCGCGCCAACTATGTACGACGGACAACTCTACGTACGACTATGGTTGTCTTCTCTTTTCTGTGAGCCCTCTTTCCCTCAATCGTATGCTATTCGACTTTCCTCAACATTGACCAAAATATTTGGATTCCACAATTGATATCACTACAAGAAAAATGAGAGATATATTATCATATCCCCAACTCCAACTCTTAGTACTCATTTCCTTGGACTACTGAATCTTCAACACCTTCTTAACAATCTGTTGTTCTTCAACAAGAAATGCCCTTATAATCCTTTGTTGCACAGCTTCTACAAGAATCTCCCCTCTCCCTCAACACTATTCCCTATACTTGGTCATTTTTCTACTATACAAATGTCGTCAGATTATGTGTTGATGTGAACGGCTCTCATTGTTGTTGTACGCACTCCTTTCCCTAATCACACCAATTGTACGGCCTGCGTTAATGTCCTAGTCGGCTTGTCTCTTTCGACTTTCCCTTGCACTTGGTTGCTCCCTGTCGTGTACTAAATTATTTGTGCGATACTTATGCCTCTCACATGTAATTTTGTTTTTTTCATTTCTATAGGCCCCTTAACGCGTTGTCCTATCATCTTCTCCCACCACCGTATGGTTATTTTATTTTGTTCCCTACGTACACCCTCCCTTCATCATTGGCACCTTCGACTTCTTTCCAATTCCATCATATAGCCTTTTCTTTGAGGTTCCCTTCCTAATTTGCCCTAATATCACAATTGCAACAAATTAGGGTTAGGGTTACACATTACCAAGTGAATATTTCTTTAAATAATGTGATCCTAGATTTGAATCCTACAATCATAACATAAGCAACATACACACACACATTGTTAGGGTTAAGATAATATCACATCATAAGCTCGTACTATCAATATTGTAAGAACAAGAAAATCACATATTCATCAATAAATGGCAAATGTAATTTGTATATGAATCTCAGTCATACAAGATATGGAACAAGGAGGCATGGTAGAGTGCCCTTAAATAGTCATTCTCTCCCTTTCATGCAACTCCCCTAAATTCTTAAATGGTTAGAGATCTTGGGGTTCACTAATAGTCCCACAATATAGGGGGTTGGAAGGGAAATTGCAATAGAGTGCCCTTAGCCGTTCTCTCCCTTTCACAATGCAATAGTGTGCCTTCCCTACTTGTCAATGTAGCCAGGGTGCCCATAGCAGTTATCCCTTAGTGCAACTTCCTTCTTTAAATATTTATCCTATTCATGCACTACTGCAGTGCTGTTTGTATATTTAATATTTAAATTAAAAGAGATGTGCCTATATATATATATATATATATATATATATATAGAGAGAGAGAGAGAGAGAGAGAGAGAGAGAGAGAAGCTAAGCAATGTTCTCTATATTACTGCTGGAAGTTGGAATATTAATAGATGACAATGTAATCTGATTAAGTGTCCAATATTCTATATTTTCAATGCTTGATGAGGTGTTGCTGTGTTTGTTTCTTTGTTGAACATAGTATCACAGTTGGAAGTCTGCTCAGATGCTTCTCTTCAGATCGTTGGTTTCTTCTGCTACTTGATTGCTGCTGTTGCTCAGTTTTTGTATTTTTCTGATGTCGATGATATTCCCTAGGAGTCAATTCAGATTTTATATTTCCCTTCTTGGAACGAGAGGGATATATTTCTTTATGTGATGGTGTCTTTTCATCTTTTTATCCCTTAACTAAACGCTCTTAACTAATTGCTTCTAAACAAACTGTTGTTTGTAGACAGCAATTATTGTTATGATGGGATGGCTCTTTAACAAGACCGCCACTCAAAGGGTTCTTCCTTCAAATAGATGAATACTTTATCATATCATGCGACCCATATTAATCCACGGGGAAAGCTTCCATACTAGTCGCAAAATTGTGAAGACAGTTTTCTAGAATATCAATTATCTTTTTGATCAACTATTGTGGGGACATGACACCCGAACCCCATCCAGTACCAAGATATGTAACTAAGCAAAAATAAATAAACAATCCCTTAGTAAAATTAAAAAGACATTTTTGTTTAAAAAATAAAGTAAAACTAGTATTAACTAGCATAGAAACTGAAATGAACAGTTTTCAAACATGCTTAAACGTGTAAATGTGTAAAGAGCCTTGGCTGGCTCTTATAATGCAAACTGACTTCTAACTCCAATTTAATTGCAAATTTAAATAACTTCCTCCAAATTCAAATATTAAACTAAAACAATACAAATCTTTGCATAAACTCTATATTTATTTCTTTGTTCCAAAATAAATAACACATTACAATTACAGTTCATTCCTCAAATAGATGAGCACCTGATAATTCCACGTGCTTGCAGCTTATGATGCTTTCCAAACAATAGACACAGCTCCAAATGTCTTACGGCAGCCCACTGAAAGTACACGCAGCACTTCACACATTGCTTCTTCCTTGACGTGAGACAATAGAAGTCTCTTCTATGCTAACCGTGTGCAAAGAAATGAGCACACATACCAATTCCGTACACCAACACAGCCCCAGCAATAATTCCGTACAGGTACGGCTCTAAAAGAAAATTGTACGGCTCAAGCAATAATTTCATACAACAGCAATTAATAACCAGATTTTGGTAATAGTCAAATTTACCAATGTTCACAATGTTAGCAAACAATCCTCTGCAAACAAACAAATCGAACCCCAGGAGAATTAACCAATTTGCCTGCAGATTAAAAACTTCTCAGAATTCCAGTATACATCAACACTGGATTTAATTCAGAATCAGATTTCCTGTAGAATTAAAATTTCACACACATCCAGTATACTTCAACATTGGACTATGATCTCAGATACAACTGCAAAATTCACCATCAATCTGTAATGGCTCAAATTGCCAGAAGAGGAATCAGTCCTCAAAACCCTAGCCATTTCTCACAGCCAAGAGACTTCATAAATTTTATCAAATCAACAATGGATCCTTTTCCTTTCACAAAGCATTGCTTTTATAATTCAAAAGTGTCTTCTCTCACACACTTTTCACTTAAAACACTTTTTATACTTAGGCACATATTGAATAATATAATTTATTAATTCATTTGGCTCCAAAAAAAGGCCTTTTCACCAATATCATGAAATTATGACACGCAAGGTCCCTGTTTCTTGTGCCTAAGATTTAAAACTTTTCATCCTGGTTCCAACGAGCTATAACACTAAGGTATCCAGCATACAATACCAACAAAAATGGCAACCTTAGCAAATTTAATTAAATAATAATAATAAACCACCCGTCTTGCGAAAACAACTGAAGAAGCGTCTGAATCGAAATCTGTTTGCACGGGATTGATCCAGATGATGAAAGATGATGAATGAACTTGACAAGGTGACTTACTAAAAATAGACGCTCTCTCCAAGATTCTTGGAGCCCAAACCGAAAGTCAGAAATGAAAACCGAGAGCAGCATTCAACTCCTCGAACTCAATTGAGCTCATCGGAACTATCCATAGTAAGTTCACACCAAAGACCCTCTAAACACCTCGCCAGACCACGAGGATCACAATAATGACCTGGCACCATCAGATCAATGACCTGCAAAAAATGGGGACATTACAAAATGTAACATTTAAGAACGAAAGAACATTCTTGTTAAATTTCTATTAAAAAGGCTAACTTGGAACTCAAAAAAATGCAAAATTTAGCTCCTTGGATCATCTTCAAACTCATTAAATTGCTCAAACAAGGTTGCAAATGCAGTGTGCAAAATTTTCTATGGAAATGGGTTTAAAAGGCAAAACTTCCACACTCTTGGTGCATCCATTGTCTACCACATCTAGCAAGCCTGCACCACAGACTCAACATTCCACTTCTCCAAGCTTGTGGTGAGTTTCTCCCAAGTTTCTCAAGGTCTCCAAGATTTTTTAATTTATGCTCTAAAAAATTAAACATTAAAGAAAGGCAAGAGAAATCAAGGGGGCAAATGGTGGTGTTACCCATAGCAATTTTAAATGCTATGTGTGACAATCCTTAATTGTGCAATCCACATTAAGCTTTTAACCAGCAAAAGATGTCAACAAATTTGGACCATGAAGGTTGATGAAGGCAGGTCAATAAAGGCATTATCAGTGTTCCAAAATCAATCCAAAAACAAAATTATTTTGGTATTAACCAGGCAATGCTGCAAGCTTGTGTCCCACAAAAATATTTGTGTTGTGCATGCATTGCCTAGACACATCTAAGCAGCAAAATAAGCATGCACTAGCACCATGCCACAACAACAGAAACTCAATGAACTACTACAGAAATATGAAGATGTTAATAAAAATCCAAAAGGTGTTCCAGCACACTAAACGGTGAAATATCAAATTCACTTAGTTCCAGGAGATCCCCACTTCCAAATACTTCACTGTACTACAGATCCATTTGTTAGAATGACTAGATTTGGTGTCAGATACTAGAGGTCGTCAACCAAGGAAAGATTACCTTAAGCTCTAACATATATACTAGAAGATATATTTCAAATAATAACAATAATACTGTGCAGAATAAAAGAGATCATGCAACACAATGTCTGTGGGCCAAGATGCCCTACTATCCAATCTACTCAAAAATAGACTAAATCCTTGGAGTAGGGTAACACCACTCAATAGTTCTTGTGGAATAAGCCATTCCACTTTTTACAAGATAGTGATTTAAATATATTCGCTGGGGAAAATCTGCATTTAGGACAAGAAGAAAAACAATATGATGCCTCCTTATTTTTATTCTTTTGAAAACAATCAACTATATGAAAAAAAGTTCTTTGAAAGCAAAATTGTTATCAAATTTGAAACTCTGATCTAAATTTGGTAAAGAAGTAAATAAGCATAGTTCATCAGGGATGTGTCGGGATATTTGTCTAAGTTTGTTTCATTCTCAGATCATAAGTAAAGGTTGATCTTGCTTCCATATGTATGAGATAGCGAAAAAATAAATATGGCAAAACAAAGAGGTCAACATGCCCATGGAAAAATGTATGTTAAACTACTGATTCTATCAGAGAATTGATGGTAGAGATATTTTCTGAGCTAGATGTATCATAATATCATAACAAGATCACAATTATGAGTCCTGCTTCATTTATATGTAGCATTTATGGTTTGATCATAAAGGTTTTTATGTCTCTCTAAATTAGCATGAGCTACTGTTTGAGCTCCGAGCTTCACCAGCTCCAAATCAGAAACCTTGCATAAAACATCATATGCTTTGATTAAATATATTTCAGATTCAATTAACAGATTTATATACATGTAAAAAAGAAAAATAATAAAAGGTTTCTTCATGTGGTGCTAACCACTATACGATCAAGTCCGTGAACAGGAACAGGCTGTGATCTTGGCTGAGTATTTCCCGTCCCTAGTTGTCCATATTCATTGTTTCCCCAAGCCCACACATTCCCTTCCTCTACAAGTGCCAGATTATGAAAAGCGCCAACTGCAATCAGCTGCACATTCTCCAAACCTTGTACCCGCACAGGAGTGGAAATCTGTTTTCTGGTGAGACCAAAGTTTATCTGTAAATTTGGATCCTAATCTACTCAATTCAAATTAAAAAAGCAATGGCATATCAAGTGTTCAAGCTATAGCTAAAAAATACACACATTAAAAATTGAGTATGAAATAAAAGGCTCACTGAACTATAGTTAAAATACACACATTAAAATTGAACAGCAAAGAAAAGACTTGGTGAAAAACTTACATGTCACCAGGAGGCCATGGTTGACCCCATGTCCAGACCTGTCCATTATGTGTAAGCACTACAGAGTGTGTACCTCCAGCAGCCACCTGGAAATAACTCACATAAGAAGAGTATGGATATAGCCAAAGTAAAGACACAAACAAGAAGTGAAGAATGGGAATACTTTCTGCTTTATTCTTTCTTGTGCATATTTCTATTTAAATGGCTAAATTTTTAAAAATCTTATAAATTGTTGGAATTTCATACAAGAATGTTAAGCAAAAACTGCGTAGATATATCCTAAAATAATTAGAAGAAGAGGAGCATTTAGAAACAGCACCCTCCAATACACTTGTATTAAAGTTCCTAGTTCATATAACAGCTCAACTTTAAAGGAAAGATTCAAAAATATTAAGATCATGATAATATATGTGACAGAAAACCTAAAATCTTTAGATATAACAACTACTTTAATGGAACATTTCAACTGCTACTTACAATTATGTCCTATATAATATCTGGTAAACATGTTGCCCATACCACCAATAATGAAAGGTTTTTTTACACCCCATTAGAATTAAGTGTTGGCATTCTTCATTATAGGTACGATATGGCTCTTGACTACTCACTCCTTAAGGCACTTGTATATTGACACATTGAGGAAGCATCTCAACCATTTTGCATCTTGTACCACATGTTTGGACCTCATCTTTAGATTTAAAATCTATTTTAATGAAAATTTTCAACTGCAACTTACGATTATGTCCAGTATAATATCTGGTAAACATGTTGCCCATATCATTTAATAAAAGTTCACCCCATTAGAATTAAGTGTTGGCATTCTTCATTATGAATACGATATGGCTCTTAACTACTCACTCCTCAAGGCACTTATATATTGACACAATTTTTGCATCTTGTACCACATGTTTGGACCCCATCTCAAGGGTTTGTGATGGCATCATTGATTTCTTTAAATGTGGATAAGATTATCACACCACAGCTGTCTCAAAATATCTTCTAGCCTCAAAAATGAAAAAGACATTTTTCCACAATATCTGGATCCAGGTCATTTTATAATCTAATCCTGGAGCACTCCATATACAGATCCCTCTAAAACCCCTTTGAACATATAATATCACAATATATTATAGATGATTCTTGCTAAATCTCTAAGATGAAGGGATATGATTAAGGTACAACAGATTTATTTCAAGCATATAAAAACTAATATTATAATTATTAAAAATATAGAGAAAAGTAATATTAACCATAACATGCATAAGATAAACAAAATTAAACACAGAGCACTAATAATAATTTAACTTGATCCTAAATTATATATTGAATAGTTTCTATTACCTCTTCAAAATAAGATAATAGTCAATGGCCATACCATACATTATATAGGTACACTTAATGAATAAATCATCATATTTCTCTTCATCAAGAGCATCAAACTTAATATTTGGTTCATGAAACCAGATGTAGGAGTAACAGCAACAATGCCACTTCTACTATATCCAGTTCCACTACGTACAGAAATCTCTAGCCTATCTATTGACATCAACTAGTGAAAATTGCCCAACTGAAGCATACATATCAAGGTTGACCGCCCTCATGTCCCCATGCAATCTTGATACTTACTACTAGTCAAGTTAATTGTGTGCTAAGAAGTGCAAATCTGAAATGGACATAAAACAGTAAACCAACTCCTCCACCTTATTACTGAAAAACCACTTGTAATTAACTAAGTGGATAAAATAGTACGTATTCCAATTATGCTCATCTAAAAAGGAACTTGAAACCTATAGAGAAAATCTTAAATCCAAATTTATATAAAAGTTAAAATACAGAGACATCAATCGTGATTTTACTCAGATGATTTTACTTTTGAATTTTAATTTAGAAATGAAAAATAAACAAGAAAATAAGTTAGAGATAAATTTTGAAGGTAAGGAAGGACTCGTTCACATGGAATCTGGGCAGATCCAGTCATAATAGATAGAATCTCCGGCTCGCATGAAAGGCATCCAGGTCTTCATGCTGGGCCCTTTTTTATATAGTTGCGGGGGCTTCAAAAAAGATTCTTCCCGAAGATTAGAAGCGACCGGATCGGGATGAAAGAAAGCTTAGTGGCTTCGGCTCTTCCTAGTACTACGAATTCCCCATACCGAACCAGAAGATGGAAGTCAATTATCAATTTTGTTAATGTAACAGGAAAGATTGTGGCGTAACCTTTGAAAAGTCCCGAATGAATAATAAGAACAGCTAACACAAATCCTAGAGTCTGAAGGTTATGTGACGATGAGAGGTTTGAAGATGCCAATGACCCTATGTAAGGATGACTACCACCTCCTTGAACAAGCCCTAATTAGTGTCAACAAGTGAACAAACAAATGCTACTGAGGAAGAGTGATTAAAAGAGAGATGCAATTGCCAGATGCAGCTCCAAGATATTTGAAGTATGGCCACTGTAAGTACAAACCATAGAAGTGTAACCTTGAGAGCAATTTGATAAGCCATTCAGGTACAGCTATGTGATAGTCATGCATAATGCTAGTTTTATGAGATTGATTTAGCTAATCTCTACTGTATACACTCCAAAATACAACTTCCAGATGCTATCATATGTCTCCTGCATCTGCCAATGATGACTTGGTTCCAATACAGTATCTAATCTATTATTCTAAGCTAATCTAACTCATTCTTCTTCATTTGTCAGGCCCAAAAATGAAATGCAGAAAGAATTGACAAATGAAACGGACAGAATCAGGCAACCAGAAAAATATTCAATGAAAAGCTTATTATTCATCAGTTCCCACATTGATCAAAATGGCATACAATGTACATATTTAATAATATGAATAACAACAGTTCAATTCATCTTCGAGATGATTATTCAGTTCACCTTCTCGTAAATCTAGGAAATATAAGATAATATCCTACTACACCTAGGATTATGTACACTTGGATTACATCCCCCCTTAATCCATAGGGGTAGTGGTAAAACCATTGTTTGTGTTCCACATTGAGCAAATTGTTTATGGTGTCTCATTTTGCCTAAGTCATAATTTATTCCCTTCTACAGTTATTAAAGAACCAAGATATTGACCTGGTAAAGACTTGAGTTTGTTTTCCCAAGTTGAGGCAACTGTCTAAAATGCTACATCCCATTTTGAGAGAATACCAAAACCATTTGCAATGAAAATTTTCACCACTATTTTTTACATTACTTCTCAGTCATGAAATTTGCAAACGAGGGTTGTTCAACTTCTGTCCCTGACACTTTTGTGAGTGAAAACTACATAACACAAGCTGATTGTAGCCCATGGCTAGTTGAAAAGTGTGCCACCTACACCACGTAACATAAAAACCAGATAACTTGGGCTAATAGTGTTCATGAGTAGCCCAAAAGTGTGTTGAAGCATGCATTAAATGGGACTTTTTGTGTTAGCCTGCCTTTTAGGTCGAACTGCTTGAAGAAGGAACGTCATTGTTAACATCTTTCTTCTCTACTAAGCACTGGATGCCTGTTCTTAATGAATCTTCTTACCTATTAATTTCTTGCCACAACGTCTTATATGATTGCAAAACTATATAAACAAAGGCTTGTATTAATTCCAACATTCTAATATTATCTTTGCTATAGACATTAATTTGCAACAATAACAAGCCATTGTGTATAATGTGGACATGATCACACAAATAACTTTTGTTGTCAGCTAGAGATGGATCGGTTCCTGAAAAATCCCTGAATGATTTTTGCAATGGAATACAACTAATGCTCCAAAGAAAATTGAACAAACACTTCAATGAATGATTGCACAATATTGTAATTTTATTTCAAACTGAAAGCTAAATACAATGTGTAGAATGAAAATATTATTAGTCTAGCCAGTAATCCAAAATTGAGTGCACCTTGGTCTAAATGTGATATCTTCCACGTTGGCAAGCATGGAAGATGGCTCAATATATTGGATTGAAGGGAGCTCGAAAAAATGTCGCCTGTGGAATTGTTCATTTCAGATCTGATTCTTAGTGAACATGATGTTGTAAATGAAAATGAGTATTCTTCGAATTGTGGAAAATACTTGACTGAATCCAAGAGTTCAAAAACTCGTGACCTCCCTCATGAACAGAGATCTCCTTCTGCCCGATTTCTCAATGCTTCAGCACTTAGTGTTTGATAGATTATGCTTGAACCTGGTTTGTGGAAGTCAATATACTACTAGCCGGCCTCCTTCTCAGATCGCAACCCTCGTATAGATATCAGGAAGGTGGGGCAATTGATGAGAATGAACCAACTCTGTTTGGAAGCTTGTGCCTTGTATCGATGGTTCCAGCAGTCTTATAATGATGCACTACCTCCAATGCAGTCGCAGAAATACAATTTGGGACTGATCAGACAAGTCTGATAATAAATCGTGACAGAATTCTGGTGGTTTGATGTAATAGGGTCAATCTCTGCAATAATAGTTAATTGTCTTGAATATCGATCCCAATCCTTGTCAAATGAATCTCTGGAATGTCAAATTCATCTCCAAAGGGGACTTCTCGAATTTGGTGCTCCAAGGCATAATAGGGTGATACTGATTACCACTGAAATTGCTCAAACTCTCCTTAGCTCGTAGGCTAATTGACAAAGAAGAAATGAATCCAAGAAATCAAAACCTCCATTGCTTCTCCTAGTGCCTCCAAGGGAGTTCCCTCCAAGACATTTGATCTCAAATCGGGCCCATTTAGGAGGAAAATAAATAAATGTGGCCCCAAATAATAAATGATTTAATTCAATGGGCCCTATCATTTAATTAATTAATATTATTCTTAAAATTATCTTATAAAGGAACAATATTAATAATTGATTCTCCTGTCTATTAGAGGGGACATTACAGTCCTTCCTTCACAGAGATTGGTTGTCCTCAAGCAATTGCATGTGCCAAATTTGTAGCAATTCCTAGATCTTAAATTAATCTAGAACTTAGGAAAGTCTCCTCATGTGTTATGTTGTGCTTCATCAAGCTTTGGCTGCTCCACTCTGATGTAAACATCACCATGTCTAGAATTGTGAAGCATTCACCATGATCCCTCTGACATAAGGCACCAAAATTTCCAGCTTATAAATGGACTTCTATACAAGATAAGTCCCAACCATGAGGTATGGAGATGTCTCATGCAAGAGGAGACTCCTGGAGTATTGAAATAAGCACATGAAGGTCTGGCTAGCAGCCATAAGGGGCCAGATGCTACAATACACAGTCTTATTGGTAGGATTGTGGTGGCCAACATTGCATACAAATGCCCATGAATGGGTAGTGGGATGTGATACATGCCAGAGAGTCAGCAAACCACTAAAGCGAGACTTCATGCCATTGCTTCCTTCACAACCCCAAGAGCTTTTTGAGAGGTGGAATCTGGATTTCATCAGACCAATGAAGGTCAGTCAAACACATAGGTGTATGGAATACCTCACAAAGAGGGCAGAGGCTAGAGCCCTACTTGACAATACCACCATCAGTAGAGCAAATTTCATATATAAGCATATAGTTACAAGAATACTGATTCAAATCACAAGTGATAAAGGGGTGCACTTCATCAACAATGGCATTTGCCTGATGACAACGAAGTTCAAGATTTTCATAATCTCTCAAGTCCATACTACCTAAGAGCCAGTGGCCACGTGGAATCAACAAACAAAGTGTCAATCTCGGTCATATACAAGTCATGTGGTGTTGAGAATGAGGATTGGGAGGAACAACTTCTGATAGTAACTCTAGGCCTACCATACAACCTATAAAGTGACAACGAACCACACGCCATTTCAATTGATGTACGGGCAAAAGATTGTCATCCCTGTAGAGTACAAGGTGCCAAGCCCAAAAATTGCAATAGAAAATCGTCTCGATGACATGGAAATCTTGAAGGAATGGATCAACACACTTGACAAACTAGACGAGCAACAGTTAATGAGACAATGGGCCATGAAGACGGTGCAACATTGACGGAAATTCTGGCACAACAAGGATCTCCAAGGAATGAGTTTCTAGCCAGGTCAATTAGTTTTAAAATTAACGGCTGTAACGAGATCAAGCTAGGGAAGTTCAAAGTTCATTGGCTTGGCCCTTATAAATTCATGGGGGTGGGTCAGAATGGGGCAATCAAATTGGCAACTCTAGAAAATACACCCAATCAAGAACCTATCAATAGCTCAAAACTTAAAATCTACCAAGAGCGCAGAAGACCCACCTTGGCGATCAAGATGCTCAAATATGCAACCCAAAGGAACTAGACAATAGGAAGAGATGATACACTAGAACAAAAGGAAGAGATTATACACTGGAAGAAGATCTAGTCATTGCAGAAGTGTCATTTGCACCAGAGTAGGATTGGGCTGAAGGAAGTCGAATGACTAAGGAAAGGCTAGCTCGAAAACATGTAGAGGTATCAACATACCAAGAATCCATAAGCACTTACAAAACACTTATTTTGACACAATGACAATTTGGAGGCGAATGGGTAGCCACTGAAAGTGGTGGCACCCTACAAAGGCATACAAGAGGGAAACTTGGCATATGAAATAGATGAGGAAATGGAAAAGAAGAGGAAGGAGGATAAAACTAGGCAAGCTTGGGAGCTTCAAGAAGAATTGGAGGAGATTGACCTCGAGGCAAACAAAGGTTGTTGATTGGTTCATGTGTAAACGAAATGGTTACAACAAAGACCTCATCAAAAACTGCATAGAGAAAGACATCAAACCCCCGCCACTACCCACTTTGAACTCATGTTGGTGTGTCCTAGAAAATCTTTCAAAGCCAACACAGATCAATGGAGAAGACGCAACATGGTACCACTTATATGGAGAGCAATATATTGATGGGTGATATGAAGGCATTGGACCTGCACCCTTGTCAGATAAAATTTTTGATCTAGAGTATTTGGGGAAGTGTTGTCAATATGAATGTTATAAGCAACCACCAAGTACATGTTTGTGGTGGTACGCTTCCAAATTAAAAATGAGATTGCCAAACTATGGTAGAAGACAAAAAAGGAAAATTGATGACAAAGGAACTCAGAGCAATAAAAAGAAAAAAATAAATACAAAGGGATGAAAATGGACTTTTGCAACTTAAAAAATTAAAAGTAAAAAATTATTTCAGAGCAGTCAGATAAAAATAAAATTCATAAAAGCAAGTACCGGCAAAATGTGGATAAAGTAGCACTTCATTAAAAATATAAAATTTGGAAAATATTATTAAAGTGGTAAAGAAAAAAATTAATGCCGAAGTACAAATAAATGTAATGAAAGCTAACGTAAAAAAGGTGAAGCTAAAAATAAAGGTTCGACAAATATCATTTTGGCATGTTATAAAGTGCATCTAGCATCCATCCATACAAACCATTCACAAAAACAAGGTCGAACGAGCTTTCTCCAATGCACAAGTCCAAGCAAGTGTTGTCAGGGCCATGCAAGGTTATATAGTACATGGTTGTGACGTATGGGGAGAGATCACTATCAAAGTCGTTCATGGTTGTGTTGTAAGTACCATGTGGACTCCTGTAGTCTTCATCATACAAACTCTTGCATTTCTTGTCATATGGTCGCTTACAATTCTCGTTGTATGAACTCTTGTTATCCTTGTCGTACGAACCAATGTTACCTCCGTACAAATTCTACTTAAGTAAATTTCTTTTCTTTTGCCATATGGAATCCTACACGAGATTGTCATACGAAAACCTGCATGAGCCATTGTTGTACACTACCCTAAGTTTTGTTCTGTACAAGATTTCCTTGTTTTGGTTATACGAGGGTGAAGGTTTGCTACCATATGGTGCAACCCTCGGCAGCGAGCATCGTATGGCCTCTTGCTCCTACATGTGCACCCTCTGTAGGAGATTCCATCACGTTGATGAGGGTTTTGCACACCACCAACAGAGAGTAAAATATACTGAGTATATCTTATTCTCTCTTGAACAAGGAAACCTCAAGTGCTATTGGATATGATCATATGAGACAACCCCAAGGTTCCTAATGCCAGGCCTTGACAACGCTCGGATAACTCGGTGGATAAATGTGATATTCTTGGTTTCACAAGGGAACTTACGCAAATGTTTCTGGACTGCAAATACAATTCTCTCTCTACTAAACTATTTCAAAACAAATAGCAAAAAAAATGGGGTTTAGAGAGACTAAGTTGAGAACTCCTAAGGACGCTAATAATAATGGATGATGCTTTAGACAAACGAATCTCATAAACTGATTTTTGCTTAATCAGACTACTCGATCACATTTATCCACCGCATAATCCACATATTGTCAAGACATGACAAGGAACCTTGGGGTTATCTCATCTGATCATATCCAATAGCACTTGAGGTTTCCTTGTCCAAGAGAGAATAAGATATGCTCGGTATATTTTATTTTGTGTCGGTGGTGTTCAAAACCCTCATCAACACATCATACTCAAATTTGCCAGAGGGTATCTTGCCAAGTCTGTACGAACCATTGCCATACTAAGCTTTTTGTACAACCATGCCACGGTACATCAGTTCGTCCACCACTTCAAGTTGGCACAGGTATCTGTATAGGCACTTGATATATTTCTCTGGTTATAATCCAGTACAGCAGATTTTGGAACCACTGGTATGGTGCCTTCTTGGTAGGCAAAACATTGTGAAAGTGAATTTCGGCAATCCTCCAAACAGACAATAAGTTAGCAAGTTTGATTTTTGCAAATGTCTCCACTATATCAGCCCTCTTAACATACGATGGGTTCATGACATTATCCAAATCTTTGAAGCTTCTCGCAACCAGTTGAACTACCCCTTTCATAATATCATCATTGTATGGAATAGTGGGAGCTGAAAACCTCCTGATTTCACATTCATAACACCCTTGAACTCTTTCAGGACATTAGTGAATATAAAGAATTGAGCTAACAGATTTCCACCAAAAACATACATTGAGTCATCTTTCGATGTTGCAAGAGTTAAGGGTCCAAAATCATGCTTCTTAATATCTCTTATCCAGGATAAGTGATCTTCCAGATCCCAAACCAAAATATATTGGCAGTTTTGGACAAAAGAATTTATACCTCCTTCCACATTTACACTATAAATATACTTTTCATGATGGTAAATCTGAAATAAATCTCTGTTATTAGTCTCATATTTTGAGCCAAAATGATAAGAATACTTACCTCCTTTTGAGTTAGATGCTTTTGGAAGATTCATTCCAACACAATCATCCTCATGACTTGTAATCTCAGCATTAGAATCAAGTAAGACATCCTCCTTCACATGGTAACTCTGCAAATTAATTTCCTGCTACAACAGCTCTCCTTTTGACAGATCATGCTCATTAATTTCCTTCTTAGCAACTTCTTTTTCTTTTTCTCCTGGCTTTTCCTCTTTCTTCACCAAGACTTCATCATTGTTTGGTTTGTGTTTTGACTGTTCTTCCTCCTTTTCAGTTTCTCCATCCAACCTGTCTTTAAGAAAATACCTCATACTAACTTGATCTTGATAATCCTCTGATTCATCATATTTAGAACCTATATCTGTGTGAACACTTGCATTGGACAAATCAACCTTTGCTTTCATTTTAGCTGAAAGACATTCACTATATTTTGCCAATAACTCTTCTTTCTGTTGAAGGGTTTGGTCCAATTTTGATAAGCATTCTAACACACATGCATATGATGTTGTCATCTTTCTTCTGAAAATAAGGACCTTCTGCAATTATGAAAATGACCCTCAGGCTGGCAAGACGCACAGCTCTATACCATTGAAATATCCCCAAATAGAATTTCACCCAATTTTATTCTGGACTATTTTGTCAAACAGTTCGCTTCCTATCTTGAAGGCTCAAAGAAGTCCGCAACTTCTGTTTTTAACCAAGAATAATAAAAACCACTGAAACTATGCTGTAAAGGCAAGAGTCAAACATATATTGCAAATCTAACTTGAAGTTTCAGACTGCAATTTGGATTACATATTAGAGCTGTCCTCATTTCAAAGAATATACACACACACATATATATATATCGATTGATTGTGGCAGAATATTTAATTTAGAACATCTAAATAATATTGAATTCAGAAGAGAAGTCTCTTTTACCAAATTCACAAATGAAACCATACAATTTCTAACCTCAATCAATGGAATTCCTTTTGCAGAAACAATTATGACTCAGATTTGAAAGCAGCAGCAAGCTTCAAACACCAACACACCATTCACAGTGAATCACCAATATTAATAAGAGTTCTGCAGCACTTCAACTGTAACAGTAACCCCCACGATTCATCCTCATACCTAATGCGAACAGATAGAACAATATTCTAAACTGACTTGAATGCAAGACCCTTGATCTCTGCAAATTTTAAAATTTATCTCTATTAGAGACTTCACAAATTAGGCTCAGATGTAGACTTCGTCGCGAATCCACCTCTAGAAGAACCCAGTTTTCGTCCAGCTCTCCTATTAAACTCTTAAAGGTTTCTATCTCCAGAAATGCCAAACCGTTTATCAAATCCAAGCATGAGAAATGAACTCCACAAAATTGCTTTTATATCAATCCCAAGAAGTTTGACCCTCTTCACCAATACATGTGGGACTAAATAAAATTGCTTCTTTCCCCATAACTTTTTTAAGTTACTTTTTTCAAAAAAGTGCCCTATATTGCCTTTGCCTAATTTTTTTGGGATTTTTCTCTTTTCCCTATTTTTTTGGGAATGCTTTTATCTGCTATTTTTTCAAGAATGTTTTTTTGCTATTTATTTATTTATTAATTAATTATTATTAATTAATATTAAGTTGTCATTTAAATATTACCTTTATTTTTGACAGCTTAATAAAAAATAATTTAATTAATGTCACCTTAAATATAAGAGACATTACAGAAGAGTTGTGACTCTTTCGAAGGGTGGTAATTGTGAAACGTTGGGACAATTCCAAAGAAGCAGACATGATGAAGAGGTGTGACTCTCCCCCACATTGCAAGATAAAGAGGGGAGAAAGTTTCGTTTGTGGACATCCAAGGGAGATCAATTTGGAGAATAAAATATTATTCTCAAAGGCAACAATGAGAAGTGGTGACTCAATCCTTATGAAAGGTGGTGACCCTTCCACCAATAAAGTATAAAGAAGGATTCAATCAAGCATTGAAAGGGATACATTATGCTGTGAATCAAGAAATAATAATCTGTACTCAATCAGCAATCAGTACTCATCAAAGGGAAGACCAAAGTATAAGGCATGAGCAGATCATTCAACAATCAATACATTCAGCAGTCCCTTGCATCAGAAAATATAATCATCGGGCGAATGATTGAAGAATATATCTTAAGGAATCATCAAGGAAGAATCAGACACAACAAACAGCAACAAGAAGCAGACTCGAAAATTGGGAATATCATACCAGTTGCACTCTTCAGATCAGAAGCAATTACAAGAATTAAACAATGGGATAATATCCAGATTGGGCATAGGAAAGCAACAGACCACTGGGCATTTTAGAATTGTTATTACCAACATCTAGTAATCTAATAATTCCTCTTGTGGCATTAAGATTGCCTATTTGTCAATCAATTATCTTTATATATATTTATTTATGATTTGATATATAATGCATGTATCAATAATCTGTTTGTAAGCTTCCATCATTATAGAAGGAATGAGATGTAAGGGAAAGAGGAATAATGAGGATTGCCATCTAGGTAGGGACCTTGGGTGCAGCCAGCGGGGCCAAGAGGGCCAAAGCTCTACTCTTGGGCTTAGATAGGACAATCAAGAACCTCCATCCAATCTCCTCTCCAACTCTATAATGATGGCTATTAAATCTTAGGAGATAAAGCATGGATAGGGAAAGCAAGTACAAGCACCCCACTAGGTAGGGACCCAAGATGGATGTCCATGTTGCCTGCCACTGGGGCCAAGAGGGCCAAAGTTCCGCTCTTGGGCTTAGTGTGGGATGGCTTCAGGTGAACCTATCATGCTTCTTCCCTAATGTGTTTAAAATAATGCTATAGATATAATATGAATATCATGTGTTATTGACTAACCCTAATATTAGATATATGTATATTATACATGTGTATATGTTTCTTATGTTATGATTGGAAGATTCAAATCCAGGCATACACTATTTGAAGAGATATTTTACTTGCTAAGATGTAACCCTTGTTAATATTTTCAGATTATAGCAAGGAATGTAGAATCTATAGAGGTCTTCCAAGACTAAGCACAGGATGTAAAGAAAATAATTTAAGAACAAGGAGAGATAATACCCGGATTATAGCTCTAAATCAGTCCTTAGAGACTTCAAATCTGTACCTTGAGATCTTCAATTTTGTCCTAATCTGTATATGCCAAGTTGCCCACCTAGGGCTTCTTTAACTTTGCTCCAATGTGCCACCGATCTGAACTTCGGATTGCCTCAGATCTGCCCTATGATCTGCACTTTAAATGGCAGATATAACTCGCACTCTTTGCACATTAAGGTCTGAGTTTGCTTCACATTCGCTAGCCCAAGTATGCATCAATATCAGCCCTACATCAAGTATCGATGCCTACGGTTATGAATATATCAGACTTCGCTGATATATATGCTTCAGTTCGCTGCCCTTGAATCACACTAGATCTGCCCTAGATCTGCACCTCATCAATAGACAAATTCGCCCAGATTTCAAGCCTTATTTGTATGTATAGATCCCACTATAAGGGCAGAACTAATTCACTGTTAGTGCAGATGATTATCATCACCAATGCTGGTGTAGATCGATCCATAAATGCTGGTTAGATTCGCTCCATAATGCTGAATTAATTCGCTCTATTAATTCACTCCAAGCATTGATGAAGAGGACATTCACATGTTATGTTTTTGATATGTTTGTCCTTCATCAAAAACTCGAATATATATGAGCATCATTAAATAAACTCTTCCACCTCAAGGTGGCCGACTTGGGCCCTCCCAAGTAATTTATTTTATTTATAATAAAAATAATAAATGCCTTATTATTTATTATTATAAAATCGCACTTCCTCATATATATATTAATTAACCAAAGGTGTGATAATAAAAATATATTTCCATAATTTATTATTATCAACTTACTTGTCCTAATTGATCTTAGCTGAAAAGGCCATAATATTAACAACCCTAACCCTAGTTTGTTGCAATGGTGATTTTTGGGCAGATTCTTGGGCAAATTAAGAAGGGGCCATCACATGTTCAAATGAAATTGATTATACATTGAGTTCAATGAGAGAAAATTTGATCATAGAAAAGCATAGTGGTGGATTAACATGATATTTTGGGATAAATAAAACAATGGCATTGGTAAATGGGCATATTTTTTTACTACAAAAGTACAAAGATGTGAAAAGCAATGTACAAAATTTCTCAAATTGCTAAAGACAATGGTCAAAATATTGAATTATATACTATGTTTGATAGGGTTTCTTGACAAGGGGACAAGTTTAGAAGATGGGTGGAATCAAGGAACTAAGTTTGGGGATGACAAGAGAGCAGTGGTATAATAGCAAGGAGATGACGCAAATACATATAGTACTTGAAAAAGTAGTAATACAATCCAATGAGGGGGGGCAACAGGTTCCTGGGCTATAACTCCCTGCCAACTATAGTTTCCACCATGGAAAACTACATTAGCAACCGCCCACCTACCCCTACTATTCTAAGGCGAACCTTTCTCGAAGATCAGATTAGTTATCTCCCTGGGCAAGGAATATATGGTCGGTCCCAACCCCACCATCCATAGACGCCCTACTATTCTATGGGGATGTAAAGGAATAAGTTCAAGAATTACAAATCAAACTTCGACCATGCTAAGTAATAAACTCTAACAATAAAAACATCATAATGATGTGGGGATTGAGCCCCTAGTAGGATTGAGGAGCAAAGCCCATGCAGGGATCTAAGGGAAAAGCTCTAGGTGAGGTTGAGGGGCAACACTCCTCAAAAGATCCAAGGGTTAAGGCCTTCAAAACCACAAAATCCTTCATGACAAATGCCATTTTTACAATTTAATCACTTTTTCTTGCAATGCCAAGTCCTTACAATTTTTTATTCCAAAAACTTAGGAGGGATTTGAAATGAGATTCAAAAGTTAGATGCCTATTTGAAGTGAGGCTTAGAAGTTAGGGTTTGTGGCACACAAATCAAAAACACTTTTTGATTTTTAAACTATATTGACTTTTTCATTTTCCTTCCATGGGGAGCACCTAGAAGTCTCAAGGATGGTTGGGAGACTCATGGGAGTCTCTAAAGACCTAAGGACATCCCAAAATCCCCAAGTCATCGCCAAACTAAGGGGATGTCCTAGAAATATACCCTCCTTGAGGGGGGTATCATGAAAATGTCCTTGGATCTTGAGCGAAGGTGGTGGAACAATGGAGGGTGTCCCTTCCAAGTCCTCATGTCCCAAGGATGTCTTTGTCCCAAAAACATGGGGATATTGAGGGTTACACATCCACCAAGTAAAGAAGACATTATTAGTTCCAAAGAAACCTTGAGAGAAAATCACTAAATTAGTATGGGTTTTTTGTTAGGATTTGCCAAGCGCTCAAAGAGGTTGTGATTCTATTTTTGTAGTTTATCGATCTTCAAGATGCCTCATTTTTTTGCTATAAAAAAAAATAATGGCTTAACACAGTTGATTTATTTTTCAAAGATACCATAAGATTGATTACATGGATTACCTAAGAGTGTTGTGGCAAATAGGGCTGTGAAATTTGTTAGTCATTTTTGGAGCACATTATGAAAGAAAATGAATACAAAATTGAAGTTAGTTCAACATATCCTTTTTTTTTGCGCCAAGGGTATCCCCCGTGACCCAACCCAGCATCCGACCTGCCTTACCTTGGTCTAACTTACTACATATCATCTAGAAACAAATGGACAAGCTAAGGTTATGAATACAAATTTGGGAAAAAAATTTAGATGTTTATTGAGAGAGAAAATTGATAAATGGGATTTAATCTTACCACAAGCTAATAATAATTTAGTGAACAAAAGTATAGGCAAAACACCATTTGAAACTATATGTGGGTAAAATCCTAAGAATGTTCTAGAATTAAGAGATTTGACCAAAAAACACAAAAAGAATGTTATAGCTAAAGATTATTGAGAATTTATAAAAAGTTTACATCATAAAATTAGACAACAATTGGAGATAATGAGTCAAAAGTATAAAAAATATGTTGATCAAAGAAGGAAACACAATAATATGAGGTAGGAGATGAAGTGATGATTTTTTTGAGGAAAGAAAGAAGCATACAATAAGCTAAAGATGAAGAAATTTGGTCTTTGCAAAATTGTTAAAAATTTTGATTTAGGAAATGTTGAAGTGGAATTGCCAAAAGATCTTCGTATATCATGAGTATTTTTATTGCTGATCTTTTTGAGTACCACAAAAGAGAATCAAATGATCACACAATAGAGATAGAATGGGATAAATAGGTGCTTAAGAAGGGGAAAAAAATGAATTGATACTTAAAATCAAATTGAGTACAAGAAATAAAAAATAAGAAGGATATTTGATTAAGTGGAAAAATAAGAATGTTGAAAGCTAAGGTTGACCCGCTTGGTTATCCTTTCGCTAAAAGCCTTGATCGAAGGTGAGAGGCTCACTTTTCAATTTCTTTACGTGTCTAATTCAGAAGCATCTAAGGTATAAGAGCAATCTTACATCATGTTCCAATATTCCTAGACGTTTTATGGTACTATCTGTCAATTTTGCTGCACCATGTCTCACCATACTTATATTTGTTGGTACAATGCTTCATGTCTATACTAACAAGCACAATCAACATTTAGTAAGCTATGTGGTAGCTAATGTTGAAGATATTTGATTAAGGTTTGGAATATAAGCTCTATTAAGCATCTAGAATATTCCAACCAATTGTCGTGTGATTCTAACATGGATTTATGCTTTCTATCTCAAGGAGCTTAATTGGACCTATATTGGGATGATCATTGTATAATGGTAATTTTGTTTTTGATTGTAACAGCTATTTGAAACTTGCACCGATTCCTAATGTTACCTACTTAATTACAAGCATAAGAGGAATCACATGTGGAACCATAATGAAATTGAAGACACCTAGCTCAAGGTACGTCATAAAACTAAATAGTGTTTATAAACATTGTTAGAGAACCTATATACTTTGAAGGGTTACATGCCAATTCCCAAGGCTGACTAAAGTTCAATTAATTTAATTTTGTAGCCGTTCATTTTAATCACATTTTCTTATGACAATGTATCATGGTTTTAGCCTACACACATCATTTTGACCTCTTTTATATAGACAATCCCATTATGACTTGAGGACAAATGATAGTACTCAAAAAGAGAAAGATATTAATGACCATAAGATCCAAAAGGCCTACTCTGTTATCTAAAGGCTAATACCTAGTGTGGTACTTAAGCTCTTGAAGTTATTCTATTAAAATCAATAAAAGTTCAATTCTTGTGTTGTTTCCTTGTGTATTGTGTTTGAATACCATTTTACTATAAAATTTGATAGTCCTTAATTGGACCCTCCAACCTTGACTATATTAAATATCCTCCCTAATTCATGGATCATTGTACAACCACCGAGAATCAATCATTGAATTCTCTTATGGTTTTAGCACAGTCTCCCAAATATCATTCTACATAGTTGAGTGATACTCTTCAATCATGGCATCTCATCACACATGCTCTAAATATTGGAGTTGAAATGATATTCTTGGGCAATTGGTATAGATGATTATATTAGAGGCATGTTAGAGTCTTCCTCTTGAGTTTCTTAGTTAGTGATGTCATAGTGGTAGCACAACAATTACTTGTTAGCAACTAATCTGAACATGTATCCAGTTGAGAATGTAATGTCCCCATTTTTAGGCATATGGGATTAGCTTATTTCTATGACCTTCGTAGGCTAATATGGATGTTGGAGAGGGTCGTGTGGCAGAGCCAGTGGTCAGTTTCCACTTTGGAGGTCTCTGATGTCAAGGTTGCTCTTCATTTGAGTCAGATTGACAGACTTACTATTTGTAGTAAGTGCTTATTTTGGGTGATCATCATGATTGCTATGTTTAGCAGGGCGCCTGGGCATTGGTATCAGTGAAGTTTTGGATTCATTTGCAAAGTTCTCAGTTTGAGGGACTTACTACTTTTAGTAAGTCTATTTTGGGCAATTGCTATTTTTAGCTGTGCAGTGGAGGCACAGGGTGTTGAGCATCATGAGCATATAATAGAATCTATTTGATGGAGCTTCATATTATAAGTTGTTTATTAAGTTTATCTTAATAAATGACTTTATCATTTGTGTTATAATTTGAAGGTGTGTTGAAGAAGCCTTTTAAGTGAAAAGTGTCTTCATGAAGCTTTAGCTTTTGGAGTTATTAATTCAAAGTTATTAAATAAAGGCTTCTAATTTGAAAGTGTGTGCGAGAAGCCTTTTAAGTGAAAAGTGTGTTAGAGAAGCCACACTTCTTTTATTATAAAAAGAGACTATGGAGAAATTATTCATTATTGGCTTTGCTTTTTATCATTTGGAGAAATAGTTGAAAGGTTTTTCAACTAGGGTTTGAGGACTGATTCCTCCCCTTTTCTGCACTTTGAATCACTGGATTTCAGTGGTGAATTGTGCTCTGATTCTGAAAAATTAATTCTGATTCTGTGGATGCAAATTTGGTGCTGTTGTATACCAAATTTGAGGAGAATTGTTTATTTGCTGCTGATACTAAGGTGTTTTTAATTCTGTTTTGATTTTCTTCAGAGGTTCATATTGATGCTAGAAGGCTGTTATATCTTCTAGGCTGGCTACAAATTGTTTAGCAAAGGTTGTAATAGATTCCAGAGGAGCTGCGTTTTTAAATTCTAGGCGCTGCGATTTACTTTATGGGGCTGTGAAATAGCTAATGGTGAGCTGTAATACTCCCATTAGTGGCTGCGATTATTCCTAAGGTAGCAGCAATTGAATTTTAAGAGTTGTGTGACACTTCTTTGGAGCTGTGATTCATCTCAACGCAGCCACGTGTGGTGTTTAAACGTGCCAATTTGTATTTAAAACATATTTATGGTTTCTAATATATTTGTAAACATTTCTTTGGTGAAAGAATTGTAAGGATGAATGCCAAGTGTTTGTTGAAATGTCTATTGGCTGTAGATGCACATATTACATGAAGAAATCTTATGTATGCATTTAAATGGTCAAAAGGAATTGCATTTGTATTTTAGTTCTTTGCCTAGATCTCTTGATAATCATTTACTAGCATTTAAACTTCATTTGAAACCATTCCAAGCAAGCAAATACAGTCTGAAAATAAAAGACAGCAAGATAAAGGTTTAACGCAAAGTGTTTGATGAAATGTCAAACATATAAAAAATGAAGCAATTTGGTGTTTGATAAAGTTAGAACTAGCAGGGGTTCTTACAATGGTATCAGAGCATGTTTCCTGGCATCCTGTGGGGTTTGGAAATCTTGAGTTCCCACATTTGATTTGTGAGTGATCAGCATTCTGGTTTTATTTAAGTCATGGATAAATTCAGAAGACCAAGTAAATATGGGAGCCAGTCTAGCAATGTGTCATGTTATAGAAAACAAACAAGTGCTTTGGAAAATGAAATGGAGAAATTGAGGCAAACACAGGAAAGGCTTAAAGTCCAACTTGCAGATTCGGCCACTGTTGACAGGGCAGCTAGTTTTATGGTTTCTTTCTTCAGGAAGTCTTCCTCACGAAGACTGCAAGAAGAGAAACGAGATGTTCTCGTAGGTGAGACATCTAGGAATCTTCATGATGAGTTTTCAGCAGCCATTGATCATTGCGGAGATGGTCTTGTCCTTAGTGGGACAACCATTAGTCCTATTTGCACACATGATGTTAGAGACTTCTTACAGGGACATGTGGATGTGCCTATCTTGTTGACAAATAGTGGTTCTGAGTTTCAGCATCCTAAACTTGTTGTTGATGTTGTGGATAGGGTAAGAGTGGAGGATGTTGTAGATACCACTAGGGATTCTGACACCATAGATGATGGTGTTATCTTTGAAGATTGCGAGGAGTATATGAGCTCTGACAGCTCTGATGTTTATGACAGCAGTCGCAGTGTGGAATCAGTGCAGGAGACAGCAGTCTTTTTCTATATTGAGGATGTGAGCATGGAGCTATTTAGTGATGACACTCATGATGGGAGTGTTACAGATGGGTCAGGTGACATAGATTCATGCCACAGTGTAGGTGATTCACGCGATGACATTGAGTTATGTATGCAGCCAGAGATAGCAAAGGGGTTTCAAATAGATGATGTTGATACTAGCATAGCGGATACCTCTAATGTTGAGAGTGAGGATGATGGGTGTTGCAGTGTTTCTAGTTTTTTATATCATACTTTGGGTGTGGACTCAGCATTGTCATCCGGTGGTGGTGGGTTTCAGGATTCTTTTTTACAGGGACTCGTAGGTGAGGATGGGGAAGCATATGAGTGGCAGGAGTTTGTTACAACCAGGGCTTCCACTTCTAGAGATGAGGTTACTTCTTTGGTGACTCGTGAGGATGACTACCTGCAACGAGTCATGCTTGATTTATCAGACCTTAGGGGAGGACTCTGAGTTGTTAGTGAATGAGGATGGGTCCCAAGATCTGAATTGTCATGTGGTTGCAGAGGACGAGGTAGCTAAGGATTGTGATGAGACAGATTCAGCAGCAGCTTCCTCGGGGGTAGATGAGGATGAGTCTAATGTTAGTAATCAGTTTACAAATCTGTGCTCGGACAATAGTACACAGAGATACGGTGATCTTGAGGGGGGTTTGTTGGATACAACTTCCTACCGTAGTGTGGATAGTACAATTGAGATTTTGCATAGGAGACCCATTGTGTAGAGTCATCATGTGACTAGCCAGTTGAGAGTTGGTGAGAGAGATATTACTTCTACTCTCAAGCATTTTGATGCCACTCGTCAACTATTGGTTGTTTATGGGTGGGGTGCTCCTATGACGGATGAGCACAGTGATGGTTACCTTTCCTTGACAGAGATTCATTCCTTGCGTGAGGCTGTCAGGATTTTGAGACAAGATTATTTACAGTTGGTAGCTGACCGAGATCACCTAGTTGAGTGGGGGAGTACGGCATACGAGGCACTGATGGATAGAGAGGAGGTGAGTGAGCTTACTCAAGAGCTCATAGCGACTTCTAAGGCTTTAGAGGGCACTCAATGGACTCTTCAGGAGTCACAGTTGCAGTTGGGAGAGGTGACTGTGGAGTTGCTTTCTTGAGTTTACATACGTGAGATTGTTGATCATGAAAAATGAATCCTTCAAGTTGTTCTAAATAAACTTTTTCTTCTATTTCTCCATTTAGAAAAGCAGTTTTCACATCCATTTGATGAATCTTCTATCCTTTGAATGTTACAATGGCAATTATAGTTCTAACAGATGTGTAACGTGCAACAGGTGCAAAGGTTTCTTCATAGTCAATTCCTTCCTTTTGGGAGAAACCTCTAGCTACAAATCTTGCTTTATGTTTTTCTATACTTCCATCTGCAGCATGTTTTATTTTGAATATCCATTTAGAAGATACTACAAATTTCTCTTTAGGTCTAGGGACGATGTCCCAAACATCATTCTTAATAATGGATCTATATTCTTCTATCATAGCATCTTTCCATGCCTGGTGGGAGAGAGCCTCTTCAGAAGAGGAAGGTTCTGAATCTATAATCTCACTCATAAATGCAGTATAGTTAGTATATCTCTTTGGTCTTTTGCTTTCCCTAAATGTTCCTGGAGGAGCTGCATAGTTGTTTGCATCTTTTAACATCTTTGTGGCCCAAAGTGGCCTCTTCTTGTTGATAGTGGAAGAGCTAGGAATGAATGGGATATCTATATGTTCAAGAGCATCTTCAGTGATCTCATTTCTCTCCATCTGAATCTTGTAAGGTTGAATTTTATCAATGGATTGAGATAAATTATTATACTCATATGAATTAACCTTAGATTTTAAGAAGGCAAGGTCTTCTTCATATTTTACATCTCTACTCAATTCAATTTGATTTTGACCTGGAACGTAGATTCTATATGCTTTGGCTGAATCAATGTATCCTACAAGTATACATTTCTTTCCTGATGGTTCTAATTTAGATCTCTTCTCTTTAGGAATATAGAAGTATACAGGACATCCAAAGATTCTTAGGTGACTGATGTCAGGTTTGTTCCCAGTAAATGCTTCTTCAAGAGTCTTATTTTCTAAGGATGAATGAGGACATATGTTTTGAATATAGACTGCAATGTTAGATACCTCAGCCCAAAGTGGAGTGAGAAGATCCTAGTTGTGAAGCATAGCTCTTGTAGCTTCTACAATGGTTCTATTTTTCCTTTCTGCAACACCATTTTGTTGGGGATTATAAGGAACTATAAACTCCCTCTTAATTCCTACTTCTTTATAGTAGGTGTTGAAGACCTCAAAAGTGTACTCGCCTCCATTATCTGATCTAAGAACTTTTATCCTTTTGTTGGTGAGATTTTCTATTAGAGATTTAAACTCTTTAAATTTCTTGAGAGCTTCAATTGATACTTTGCTTTTGAGAAAGCATATCCATGTTTTCTTAGAGAAATCGTCCACAAATATAATATAATATAGACATCCTCCTATGGATGGTACAGACATGGGCCCACAAAGGTCAGTGTGAATGATTTCTAGAATTTCTTTAGTTTTAATTTCATTTTTGTTAAAGGTAGTCTTAATATTCTTTCCTAGAGCGCAACCTTTACAGACACCTTCATGTTTTAAGGGTAGGTTAGGAAGACCTACAACTAGATTGAACATAGATGATAATGTCTGAAAATTTAGGTGACCTAATCTCCTATGCCATAGTTCACAAGGATCAGTGGATGCAACTAAGAGAGCTTGAAAAGAGGTTGTATCAAGCTTGTATAAGCATTCATGATGAATTCCTATAGTACAAGTTTGTTTTAGATTTGAGTTTTTAGGCCATGCCAATACTTTCCCTTCCATAAAGGTGATTCTATAGTCTTTATCCTCAAGGGCTGATATGGAGACAAGATTTCGTTTTATGCCTGGGACATATAAGACTTCGAATAGTTGAAGGGTTATCCCGGATTTTAATTGGATAAGACAATTCCCAACTCCCATGATAGGATAAGAGGTATCATCTCCTTTGATGACTTCTTCTCTACAAGTTTCTATAAATGAGTCTAAATTCTCTTTGAATCCAGTTATATGCCTAGAAGCCCCGCTATCAACAACCCAAGAATATCGATTTGATGTTTGAGTTGATAGGGCAGAATAGAGGGCTAGATTATCCATATTTCTAAGCCTTAAAAGTTTGAGATTGTTTTCCTAAAATCTAAGATGGATCTATTCTACATTGGCTTTGATACCATGTTAATATATTCAGATTTATGTAGGAAAAATATAATTTGTAGATAGCTTTTAAGACTGATAATAGGAATGACAGAAATTAACAAAGAAAAGGAGAAGATGATACCCAATTTGTAGCAAGTAATTCCTCTTCACCTTGAGCCTAATGTTCTTCCATCTTCAGCTGTATATCTCCTTCTAATGTGTATGAGAAATGAATAATTATTAACCAGTATATGACTGCTGCAATGATCAAATTCGGATCTGCTGAAGGAGCGAATTTCCTTGACATGTTATATCTTTGATATCTTGGATAATTCGCACCACAAGTCACATATATATATGTGAGAAGACATCCTTAACATCGATGGTAAAGGCCGACCAGAATCGGCTTAGAATATTTAATATAATATTAACACAAGTCATCCCTTGTGTACAATATGAAGTCATCCCTCTAGGACAGTATGAAGTCGTCCCTCTAGGACAATAAAAAAATGTTTCTTTTCTTTCATTCAGAGTTTAATGCAATAATTAATGAGATGTATGTTGAGATAAATAATAAATAATATTATTTATTATTCATCTCAGAATACATGTCATTGATTTGATCTTTCCGAAAAGGCCACAAGTATCAACACCTTGCTCATGTCAACATTGTGTTAGGTTTAGATAAAATTTGTCCCCCTCTCCATTTTAGATAAAATTTGTCCCCCCCTCCATTTGCCCTTTGGTTTTGGATGGTCAATAACTCAATCATCTGGCCTCCAATTTTTTGGCAATTTTATTTTAGGTAGAACTTTGTTGTCTTCAGAATGGTGCAATCAATTTTAATTTCCGTACTTTTGATTTTCCAGAAATTGCATATTCTCACAAGTTTTGTTGAGCAACTCTGCCTTGGGAACTTTCATGGCTCCGTTCTTGCTCCTATGATAATATTTTTGAGTGCCTTTTTTCTTAAAGTACATTTTTTGTACTTTATAGTGGTGTAATCAGATTGATACCATTGTGTAAAAAACTTTACTTTTGCACTTGTGGCCAAATTTGGTATCTATTTGTACCCAAATCAAGTCCAGTTGCTGCTTTTGGAATCTGGCACCTCTAGATGCACTAAGCATAAAGTGCCAGATCATATTTTGTTTGGGGGCATAATCTTACAGTGGTTGATTGCATTTTTTTCGCTTGTTGTGTGTTCATGCAATGGGGAAATCTCAAATTGATCTCCTAACTCCATATAATTATGCATTGTGGAGAAATTTCTCTCATGGGAATGGGTTTTCTTGGCTATCTAAAGGAAGCAATTTCTCAACCTACTGATTCTAATGACTTGAAAAGGTGGGAGATCAATCATGAGAAGACACTTGGATGCATATGTTCATTAGTCTCATTTGATATGCAATTTCATATTGAATTATGTAAAACGCCTAAGGAGGCTTGGGAGACTTGAAAAAATGTGGTAAAACTGATAAGTTTAAGTGAAATTAGATTGGCAATGATCTGATGAATCTTGATCCAAAAGATTTTAACCACATCTAAGACTACATCTCCAAAATCAAGCAACTAAGAACACAGCTAAAAGATTGCAAAATGGAAAGCTTCTTAATGTGTTATCCAAGTTTTGTCCTAAGTATTCAGTGTTTGTTTTTGGCTTTCATACCCATCGGGTTCCTATGAGATCATCATATGTTGATCCTAAGTTTGATGATTTTGAAAATCTCCTAATCCAAGAGGAAGCAAAGTTAATTCATATGGGTCTAATCAAGTGTTCTAAGTCACAAACACTGGTGGCAAGCAAACCTAAGGTACAGATAGAAACAAGGAATCCTAATAAGAAGCAAAAGAAGAAAAAGAATGAGCTACACAATGAATATAAATCCTCTCCCTCTCAAGACGAATCATCTAAGAAGGAAAGCCTAAGTGTGCATATTGCAAGAAATAGGGGCATGATGAACACAAATGTTGTTCAATACAAATTGATGAATTGAAGCATCTTCTTAAGAAGAATCAAACCAGTTTGCCTTCAACAATGTCAGGGGGTGTTTCTTCTTCTTCATCATCAAAGTTAGAGAGACATAAGGAGCAAGAACTTGTTGCAGTTGCAACTTCTGAATCAAATAAATGGATACATGATTTTGGAGCCTCACATCATATGGCCTCATTATAGAGTATGTTATCTTCATTTGAGTCTTGTTCATCACCACATATCCTAATGGCTAACAGCACATATATGTGTGTTTGTGGGAAGCGATCTATTGGCATGGATGATGGAGCAGTCAATGATGTTCTTTGTGTGCCTTCATTTTCAACCAATATCCTCTCTATCTGTTAGATCACTCATGGTGGAGCAGCAAAGAGTGTCGAGTTCATACTAGATTCTGTCATCATTCAAGTTTTGCATCACAAAGATGTTGTTACAAGGAAAGTGCGAGAGTGATCAGCTATGAAAGAATAATGCTATTCTATCAAAGGATGCAAATGATAGATTGAGATAGCACTTAGAAGGCTTTGCTTTGGGTCTCCCTATAGTTTATCTGTTAATAACCCTGTGGCTAGAGTTCAATGTGGGAGTTGGATTACATGTTTTGGGACGACCATGCGACTGATGATGGTCATTAGGCTGCGGTTAATCTAAAGGAGGAAAGACTTGTTGCCTCCAAACTTCATCATGTGTTGATAAATAAGAATGAAAATTTTTACTAAGAGTGTGCCATACAGAGAAGATAAATCATCAAAGGGGGCTTTAAAGCAATGGACTTATCAGTAAATAGATCAGTAGGTTATGGAAAAACACAATTACATCGTCAAGATGGCTTTCCGAACTCAAATAGTGATATGCTATAAATTAGGATGTCATTAATGTAAAGCTTGTTGCAAAATAAAAAAATAACATCACTCCTGTGAGCATTACCCAGACATATTATGAGGGTTAAGTGAATCATTCATGGTCATTAAAAATAAGTTCTTCTGCACCACTGCCCATTAAATATGAATTAATGAAGATCAATTCAAAACTAAACATCTCAGCTCGGATAAATAATTCAACAGGAAAAAAAAATCACCAACCAAACAAACAAATTCATATACGTGAGCATCACCTAACATGAAATGATGAGTTCTTATGAACCAATAAAAAATATTCAGAACTTCACGATGAGTTCATATGAACCTCTACTTCTTGAAAATATTCAAAACTATGAAGTTAAATCCCAATAAAACATAACCAAAAAAATTGCTGATCGCCGCCACAATGTTGATTTCAAGGAAAATAAAGTACCTGACGGACACTGAGCTGAGGAGCACAGCGCTGGGGAATGGGTATATCCCGTCTTATCACTTTGCTGTTGTCCTCCTTTCTCTCTGCTTCCTCTCCGCACTGCCCATATTCATTTCCACCTACACTACACAACCTCATCATGATACTCATAATAACAATAAAAGAGAAAGAAGAAAGCCAGAGAGAGAGAGGTGTAAAATACCCCAAGCATAGGCACGCCCTTGGTCATCCACCGCTAGGCAGTGCCAACCCCCTATGGCAGCCTGCGCCCAAGTTCATTAATACTCAAAATCAACCGCCCACCACAAACACAAACACCAATAACTCAAAAATTGGCTTTTTTAAAGTGCAATACGCTTCCTCACCTGAACTATTTTGACGTGTGCAAGAGCCTTGACCTGAGTTGGAGTAGGAGTGCTCTCGGTGTCAGTCTCGGTCTTGGTCTTAGTCCCGAGGGTGCCCCGCTGGTTCCATCCCCATGTAAACAGCTGTCACCACAATCTCGTTAATATCACATTAATCAATCCTCACAAACATTTATTACGCAAATTACCCACCCGTCCCTCTTGGGAAATTGCGAGAGAGTTCCGGCTGCCCGCCACCACGGAGACCACACGCTGCCCCAATTCTTCGACATCTGGAATTTGAAGCCGGCACACGGTATCCTTGTCCTCCGTATTCCCCACTCCCAGCTGCCCGTCCTCCCCCGCTCCCCTGCACCGCCAGCATCACCATTAGTACTTCACCATGCCTTTAACTAAGGAGAAAAAGTTACTACATTATGGATGCAAATAATCTTCACACAGTGCAATCATGAATATTGATCATTATGAACTGTGAAAATCTCATGTTTCCGGATTACATTACCAAGCTAATACTATTGTATGTGATTCCATCTTCTTGCCCGCGACTCTGCCTATCCCGCTCACTCCGTCAGCTAAACCTGCTTCAATGCTCCAAAATGTGAAGGATTATGTAGAGCAACTCGATATTGTTTCTTTTTGTTTGTCTGCGCCCCACCTTCCAATTTGGTATTTGTGGCTCTTTAACTTGTCGAACGGAATATGAATTTATATCTTATCAATTGCGGCGTTCTGTCCTCTTCCCTTTTTCTTTTTTTCCCCTTTTTTTCGCCTTTTTTCCTTTGCCTCTTCATCGCTACGCATATTCCAACTCAGAATTTTTTAATGGCATTCTAAAGCAGCGCACTTACAAATGAAATATCAGGAAAGGAAAGGAAAGGAAAGATTTTAATAATAATAACATCCGTCACACCAAGTAGTTTATAGGATCGGATAAGTGAACGAAAAGTTTTTAATGATGTTTATTAGGAAAAATAGTTTATAGAATTTATGGATAGTCAGTAAATAAAAAATTAAGGGATAGTCAGTAATAAGTGAAGATTATAATAGAAGGTTTTTTTTAATTAATCTTGTTTTCTTTTTAATAACTTGGATCTTCATGTGTATCTTAATTAGGAAATCTCCAATTTTATTATCTTTTCTTCTTTAAACAATTTATTCAAGGTTCAAGGTGTAGCAAATAAATTTAATTGATTTGAATATTCTTGTAGGTTGAACACTATGATGTAACGAGACTATTTCCTAAGTGCAATAACACCTTCTATTTGCTCACTCTTCTTTAGGTATTTCATCCATCTTATGATTTCACGTCTAAGCTAGTGCAAACTAGTTCTTATCTTGCCTATTAAAGTGAATTAAAAACAAATCAAATCTAATTCCTCCTTTTTTAAAATAAATCAAGTTCAATTTGTACTTTATAAGAAAGGTTTGCTTTTCTAAAACAAAGCAAATCTAGATTAGTTTTATATAGCGTGTTTACTTTATATTTTGCTTACATAGATTTTGCTAACCTCTATACACTTTCTTCATTGAAGAACATGTGTTGACATAATAATAATAATAATAATAATAATAATAATAAATGAGTAATGACAAAATGATTTAAACAATGTGTATTTGTAGGAAAAGTAAATAACCTTTTAGTTAATTTGGAATTAATGGATATTTACTTGATTTTTAATTATGTTTTAAATTAATTAAGTAGTTGAGAATTAAAGTATATATCATAAAATAGATCAAATTAATGCTTACTTGCTAAGAAGTATTCTATATTTGTCAATATTAACATACAAGAATTTTATAAGAATGTTTCTGCCCTACACAATGGAATTATGATCTGTAGATTCCTCAACATGTAGTTCTCTCTCAAGGACCTATATGTGTAGGCCCACTAGAACTAGAAAATAGATAGATTATGAGTTGTAATTTATGTCAAAGATTATTAAAATTGTCGTCTTGGTTAATTATTTTGATAAAGATATGGTCTCTTGAGGAGGTTCTTGTTTCCTTCAAAATGTTGGACTCATCCTGAAGCACTAGCATATGCAATTCAAGCCCTTTGATGAAACATCCACTACAACTCAAGTATGGATTCTCGTGTAGCCCTTGTATAGATATTTTTGGTTCTTGTTATATGTTCAAAATTATTATTAAATAGATAGATCTAAGTATTAATATATCAAGGCCTTTATATGGTAAAGATCTTTCAATTTATTTCAAAAATTGTGTGGAGCTAAATCTCACCATTCTACTTCTAAAGAGTGTTCATAATGGAATTCAAGCCCTTTGATGCAATGCCCACTACAACTCACATATGGATTCACATGTCACCCTTGCCTCGGGATTTTTGGTCCTTGTTATGCATTCAAAATTATTGCTAAATATCTAGATCTTAGGATTAATATATCAATGCCTTTATATGGTAAAGATCTTTAAGTTTATGCCAAAAATTGTATGGAGCTAGATCTCACCATTCTACTTCTAAAGAGTGTTAGTATGAAAGTGTGCAAGGTAGAGTGCACCCAAGATTTAGGCTATGAGAGCCTTCCATTTAAATGTTAAAGACACCATGTGTAGGGGCATCATATTGCATAATACATAAATCTTCAAAGTCAAATGTAAGTTTTAAAAAAATCAAGATGAACCCAAGAAATATCCAAAAGGTTTTATTAGACATAAAATCTCACTAGAATTGGAAATGGCCAAATATTATGAGTTGTGAGTTGTGTCATAGGTTATTTTATTGCAATATTTGTTAATGGTTTTGATGAGTGTCATTTTTACACAAGACAACGGCTAGGAATTTGAGTGTGCAAATTCCCCTCTTGGAAGAATGATATAAATCAATCTCAAGGTTCCTTTTCGGTTGGGTCTCAACTACTTAGATAGCTCAATTGAAGATAAATGTGAATATGTTCATGAGGAGGCCTTTGCTAGTTCGATCTTCGAGGGACTACAAAACAAATCTTAAAACACAATAATCTTTCTTTCTTTTTGTATTTTCTGGATCTTTAGATGAAAGCAAGGTTAATCTATTTAATCTACTGTAAAGACTGTAATTTTGACACAAGCCACATTAGTAAAAAACTGCAATACAAGGGAGTTTGTCAATAAGTCAAAGGTTGATTGCATAAGTTGAAAAGTTACCAATAGATTCCCTATAAAATAGAAATAAAAGAAGTACAATTATGACCATATATGTCAAAATGGTAAAGCATACCTTCGTCCAAAGATAAGCGAAAAGTTGACCATCTGTTGAGTGTCCTAAAGAAATCACAATAAGAGATGTCACATCAAATACAAGCAAGAACAAATTATCATGTCACGATAACAACTCAATAGATTTTCAACCAATTGTCGAAACATATAGTAAAAGATTAAGATTAGTTTTAATTATGATCTTCCATTTCATAAAAATAAAGGTAAACCTCAAAGTTGAGAAATACAACTATGTCAACTACCAAATGCATATAGCATTGTAAGGTAAATTCCTTCATAAAAAATGCTTCAGAAACCTATTCACAAAAGTTAGCTAGGGCGAGAATATTGTGGGAGTGTGTTTGCACCCTACCACAAAGTATTAACACTTCCCCGGAATCCTTCCTGCCATGAAGGATACCCAGCCCAGCTTGAAGTAGTCTAACAAAGTAAAACTAATAGGAGTAATGGAATTGGTGCAACACAAAGTTCATTCTCAACATAAATATAATGACCTTATGTCATAAAATGGAAAACCTCTCTTTCAATAAGTATCCCAAGATGAAATCACATTACAATCTCAAACTCATAGGACATAGGGGTACACCAGATGCACATGAAATAACGTAAGCAATAATTTTACTATTTGATACTAAATCAAAGGAACTGATTCCATCTCTAACATATGGAAGCATAAAAGTGATAATGCAAATATACTCTTCTTTCTGAAGTCAAGATTTATTTTCAATACATGTGGAATGTGCATAACAAAAAGATAAGATTAAGGAAAACTCAAACATCCTATTTAAAAAGCTCATTACTGTCATCCTAATATATCTTAATTTTGCAACATACAAGAAATACTTCTCCTATTCTTTATGCATGTATTTAAGGAAATACTCAGTATGAATAATGTATGGTTTATTTTATACTCTTCAAGCATCAATTGTACTATCCAAAGAATTGAGTTACTTTTAGGTCAAATCCCTACATAAAGTCCTTTAAGATTAAGTATAATTTATACACATAAGTTCCATTGTCATAGTCAAATTTTCACTCAATCACACAAATATTCTTGAGCTATTTTGATCTCACAATGCATTATTACGAATCTTTTCCTTTAATTTAAAAGCAATGAAAATAATAAATCCAAATATTTCTCATTGATAGCTAAATATCATGTACATTTCCATACTCAAATCATAGTTCAAACTCCATCAATCATAAGAAATATACAAGTTTGAATTCATAGTCAAATGCCATCACAACTAGAATATCTAAAACATCTTACCCTAAGTATCTTTTGTTTACCATTTTACAAACATTGTAGGGTACTCCAAGTGTTACAAAATAAGGTGGAAGAAATTATCTTTCTTAATCATGGTTTTAACATGAAAATTATGGATTTGCATAAGTCATCACAAAGCTTAAAGTATAATATCTAAATTTTAAATTCAGAGATGGGATCAACCTCACATATGAGGGGAAAATAAACACTAAAACCTCATTATTCCATCCCAACTAAAAGCACACTTGACTTAACTCATAAATAGAATCCATTGGCATTCTCTTAGTAGTTAATTAACTCATATGTATGTCTATAGATCAAATGAGCTCACTGACTCCATATCTAAATTGAAAAACTCTATTATGCATCCTAGTGAATAGGTCATGACCTAGAAAGGTGTGGGTATCCAAAATAAAAAAGATAGGCCTCATCCTCATTGTCAAACATGAAAATAATTGTCCCCCCCTTAACCAAAAAAAACCAAAATTCTAATTATACTTAAAATTGTGAGTGGCTATCATCAAAATCATAGTCTTACAAGGACTTCTATTAATAGAATCACAATCATACTCAGCCTCCTCACACGTGCTAAGAAAAATATAATTATAACATAACCTCTTTTTATCTCATTTTCTATTGTTTCTACACTAGTGCTCATATAAGGAAAAGAAAGTTTGACAAATAAACTTGAAATTGAATCTAATGAAAAACTTCGTTATTATCCCAAATTTGTCAGATGTCACTTAGTGGGAACATACCAATTTATTCACAAAATGTGAAAACTATTATCTTAGAAAGTCAGGTATGTCCCATATATATACACACTCTAGTAACCGATTTGTTTCAAAGGAAAATGATATAGATATTGAACCTTACAAAATTGATTCTCAGAGATTATATGCTAAGTAGAAAAAATATAAAATTAAGGTAAACTGACATTATTTGTGCATTTACTTCATACACAGAAGGAAAGAAATTAGATCGTTTAAATTCCTAGGTTCTGGATTTCCATGTATGGTTGCCTATGCATGGTTCTACACAGGAAAATCAAATAGAAATTCCAAAGGGAGTTATGCCACATATTTGGAGCCTATGGAAACATGTTTCAAGGTTGGAGAAATATCACTCAATGTTTCCCTGTGGTAAACCCAATCATTTCTGAAAATTTTGAATCAATTTTTTTTTAAAAAAAAAAAATAGACTTTTAACAGTCAGATCGAAAATGAACAACTCAAAATGAAAGAAAACATTTTCAGAGTATGAGCACATCCAAGTCACTATTTTTAAGAGAATATCCATATTGTTTAAGCCAACACAAAATCAAGAAAGCTTTGAAAAGATTGAATTTTAACCAATTAGTGTGTATACAATGGAGATTAATTAAGAAACCATTGTTGTTAAACACTCCAATCAATAAAGAAAACATATACCATTCCTATTGATTCTATTACTATTTTCTCGGTAAAACAATAGTCTCAGCAAATGATTGAACAAGAGAAGAACCTGGATTATATGGTGACTCTAATCCAATTTCCTCTGCCAAATTCCTTCCTTGATTTTTGTCATCCTTTCTTCCAACAAGCTTCCCCTTTCTCCAACAGACCATTATCTGGATTTGTTGTAGAATTGTCCATCCATGAACGAAACAATGTCTACATTGTGGATAAAGAGCTAAGAAGAATCAGAGTGAAGGAAGCATGGAGGTTTTCATCAGTGGCCAAGTACACAAATCCCAATACTGTTAGGCAAAGCATTATCTCACGTACGCTCCTCACGACGCTACGAATTAGCCTTCTGGCCCATAAATTTTTTTACTTAATTCAACCAATTTGTATCCTAAGAAGCAGTTCTCTATGCAAAATTGATATTTTTAAGGCACATCAAAATGCCGCAGCTATGCATTACTGGCAGAGAATCATTAACCCTCCGAGTGAAGAGAGGAGAGCGGGAACTACCAATAGTAAGGTAGGAGGTCCACCCATAGAATAAAAAACATATGAACTTCCTATTTTTATTAAGTTTCTATCTCTTTTTAAAACTCCACCAAGAGTCTTCCATGCCACCATTTTAGCATGCTAAGTTGAGTTTATTAAAGTTTAACTTTTAGTTTTAAATATCCACTCTCTTAGTTCTCATCTGCATGACTCATCAATTTAGGAGCACGTGCTTGTTTTGTTATGTTTTATTTAAGTTTTAAAATTAAAATTAAGAAACTTTAAAAATATTAAATGGGTTATGACATCTACTGTAACTGATTTTGTAAACAAAGAGCAAAGCAACGAGAATAGGGTAACAAGAATTTGAAATGAAATTGAAAAAAGTTAACTAATGGACATAAACCGATGTTGTGTCACTTTGCAAATTAAAGTACCAAGAAGATGGAAGAAACCCACAAACAAATATCTGAATAAATCATAATCCCAACTTAGCAGATGCAATCATCAATGGAAATAAACGTAGATGTAAGATATGTCAAAAATCATCAGATCATGAAGCCACCATAGATGTATGCACATGTGAGACAAATTTATCTTAAAAAA
Source organism: Chamaecyparis obtusa (assembly GCA_027943335.1). Taxonomy (NCBI): domain Eukaryota; kingdom Viridiplantae; phylum Streptophyta; class Pinopsida; order Cupressales; family Cupressaceae; genus Chamaecyparis; species Chamaecyparis obtusa. The sequence goes on along the minus strand of BSBK01003374.1, from coordinate 372,177 downwards.
CTGAAGAACAATCTTCCCAATAATTTGTCACAACAAAGAAATGCAGCAAAGATAAACACCATATTAATAGAATCAGAGATCAAAATCACCATACAATCAATTGGCTCTTTGAAATAAAAGAATGAGCAAACACACATTCATCAATTTTGCAAACATAGCAAAAGAATCACACCACGATTGAAGAACCAATTGTAAGTATTGTATTGCAATAATAACCGGCCTTAATTACATTATTTTCATACAATTTATAGAGTTGTTCTCCCAATTTCGCAGCTAGGGTTTCGGTTGCACATAAAACTTGAAAATAAATATAAACTAGAGTTTACATGAAAGAAACTATCCCTAAAACAAATTTAAACTATTTTAGCATGGAATTAAACCTCGTTCATTACAATTTGGGATCAGAATATGCATAAAACAACTCAAATTTAAAATCTGGAACTCGTGCATGTTCTTCTTGGAAACTTGTAGTTCTCCCCTTTATTCATTATTGCAGCTCTTCTTCATGGATCCAACTGGAAGATACCCTCAAATCATGCAGAAATGACCCCATATAAGTGATCAATCTAACTGAAAAAGCAATTGAAGAAGACTAAAGTTTTTGGCGGTGATGGCCCAAAAATTTCAAACCCTGACCCTTTCTCTGAAAAAATGAAGTTTAAAAATTGGTTAAATTCTTTACAACTTTTGGACTTTCGAAGGCCAAAAATCTTGGAAGGCCTAAATGCTGAAAATCTTGGATCTCAAAATTGGCTAAGTCCACAAAAATGTTTTTCCCTCATACAAAATTGGCTAAGTCCAAAACTGGACACTTAGTGACTTGGGAGGATTTATGGGTGTGCCTTGTGGAGCTTGTCCATGATCTCTTGTACTTCTTCAAAATCTGCCATTTTGACACCTTTGAGGTGTTCCTGTTGCTTCTCTTGGAAGGTGACTAATTTCATTAGCAAAGACTCTTATTTCCTCTTCCTAAGATAGTATTTTCTACATCTCCTCCTTCTGATAGAACATTTGTTGGAGATCCTCTTTTGTTCTAACTCCACTAAAGATATCAAGGTATTGATTTATAATATCTTTAATGGGATGCATCATTTTCTCATCATCTTCATCCTATAGTTCCAGGTCCAAACCTTCAAAAAACTTATGCATCTCTTCAACCCAGAGTAACCCTTCATCCCTCTTCTTATCAACCTTACTTAGGGTTTTCTTGTAGATATTCAGAGCTCCAGTGATGTCTCTAATCCCTTCTTCAAAATTATCTAACTCTGACCCCTCATATATTTTGACCAAAACTTGGAAATGTTGCTTCCTTATTATTGTGAGATCGTCAAGGGCTCTTTTCCATTTTAGAATATTCTCCTCAAGACCATACTCTCCACTCATTAGATCCACCAATTTGGTGATCCCCTAAAGAATACCCCTGAAGGGCCTCTAAATCTTCCTAATAGCGGTTTTGGAAAACTCCTCAAAATTTGCCTTCCAATATGTACAAGCATGAATGAAAGAATGTGGAATATCTGTCGACAATTCTGAACACCCTTTCTTTCCAAAATAGGCTATAATGAGGCCTCAGGATTACTAGGGTCAATGGGACTTCTTGTTTTAAGAATAAACTTCTTCATAGCCTCATGCTGCTCCATCAAGGCTTTTATTTTCTCCTCGTCCTTATCCATGAAGCCCAATACATGCTTCAATCCTATTGTAGCTAGAGTTTTGCTTCTTTCTCTTGTTGGCTCTCCTAGGTATACCTCTTCCAGTACATAATCCTCTGGATTGACTTTGGCCATACTAACATTTATTATGGATACAACCAACTATTCTTTCCACCTGCCTACCTAATCTTGCATTACATAGGATAGGGTCCTCACCCGGGCACTGGATTCTGCTTGATGGAATGCTCGTCCAAGCACCACCATATATGTATCTTCCTCATCTGTATATACCCTCACCCTTGGTTGTATTTCTTTTGTAAACTAGGTGGGTTTACAAAATGCGTTTATTGGATCATATGGCACGACTGAGCTGGAGGCAGCAGCTCTGTATTCTAGCTCAATTTCCACTTGTCTTTCCTCCTCTTATGTTTCATCCTGGCTTACCCCCTCTGCTCCAGCCACTACTTGTTCTTCCTCTCTATTCTACTAATCTCTTGTTATTTTTTCTTTTGATGGAACCTCCTTCATTACTTCACTCTCCTCTTCTGGCCCTTGAGGTTCTTGCATGACCGTCTCAGTTTGAGTAGGTGGAGGACTTGATGTTGATGGAAGAGGGTTTTGTACAAGGGGCATAGGAGCAGGAGGAGTAGGTGAAGGCACTGGTATTTGCAGAGGAGGTAGAGTGGACATGGGAGTATGAATAGGTGGAGGTTATGGCGTAAGTGGAGTGGTTTGGACTTGTGGTGGAAGTGAAGTGGCAGATGGTGGATTGGTTCAAATCTGTGGCAAAAAAGAAGTGGTGGATGGTGGTGGAATTGGTGCCTATTATGAAGGTACATGAGGAACTTATTGTTGAGGTATCGGGACTCTAATATCCTCCTCTGAAGTAACCCCTATAGAAGAGTCTCTTTCTAAATTGATAGTCTCCTTCTGAACTTCATATGTAGCTTCCCTAGCCGATTCTTGAGATTCTGGCTGAATTTATTCTCTCGCATTATCCAAAGGACTTGTGAATTGTGTCGGGAGGTATGTGAATGAGAAGGGTTGCTCTGAGGAAGGCTTTTCTTTCAGAGTTTGTTGTTCAGTCTCTTTAAAACCTTTAAGGCTCTTAAAGTCAGAAATATCAAAATCATCATCGCCTAAAGCATCCATTGGATTTACTTGCTCTCTTTGAGCTCCCTCTTCAGTATCTATCTATACACCTTCTCCTTGTAGCTTTCTCTTCTTCAAGAATCTCATTGATCGGGTTCTCTTGTTGAGGGGTACTTGATCCTCCTCATCTTCTTCATCCTCCTCAAGAAGGGTCTACATGTGAGTGGGTGTCGAGGATCTCTTCCTCTTATACACAACCTTTTGATTACCTTGGCAGGCCTAGGTCTGGATAGCTTTACCCTTGGTGCCTTCTTAGGTGCACCTGGTGGTTCCAGACTGCTAGAAGATGGAGCATTTGGTGGCGCTATACTCCTAGTCATCTTGGTCTTTGGACATTTAGACCGAGTAGCCGACCCATATGCAATTAGGCATTCATGTTGACACACCATCTTCGGCCTCAATGGTGCATCCTCTTTAAACTGTGGCATCAACACTATTTAGCCTTTCTTCTTTTTCTCTTTCGAAGGTTGAGCCGACTGTTGCTTCATAGGCATGGATTCCATTGGAAATGGACAGACAATCCATGCCTTTGTTACCTTGATGACATGTTGGGATTTGAATTTTATATCATCATTTTCATCCCTATCCACTTTTGCATTGAGGATTGCCTTGGTGTATACTTTGTCTTGGTTATAAATAGGGTCCAAGATATCTTCTGAATCAGCCTCTTTTACCTTTTGTGGTATACAGAGCAATAGAGAAGTCTATGCCAACTCCAGACTCATCCAGTAGTAGTCACAGATCTTGACCTCATAGTTGTTAGTGCAATTTATCCAATGGTCCTCAATGTGAGGCTCATTCACATAATGCCTTCCCATTATATGGTTGTAGGTGCTAATGGGATCAAACCTGGTCCTGATGAGATTGAAGTTTTGTAATGGGTAATCATCCCATTCAAAGGACAATGACTTGAAAATCCTCATGTCTTGTAGACAATGAGGGCCTATCGAGATAGGGAAATCCCAGCAGTGTTTCTTTTTATGTCTGATATGCTCGTGGGCATCTGACAGTTGTGTGGTCATTTCTAATAAGACTATCCTATCTGAAGGATATCTTGGCAGCTTCTTTGGAGTGAGGGTGCTCGTTGCCACTCTAATGTATGTGAAGGTTTTGAAGTAGATATAAAATGCCCCAAGGGCCTTTACTTTAGTAGCTACTTCTTTAGACATCATTTTTACATAATCACCCTCAATTGAGCGGATGATAGTGAAAACAAAAGCAACGTTGACGATGCAGTACTCTGGGTTATCTTGGGTGAAGTATTCTTTTCGGTCCAGTTGAAGATAAACCATGAATGGCCATGCATTTGGGTCACCCATGGCACCAACTTTTACTGGCCCCGGGTACACTGCTCTTGCTGCTAGTAGGTATACAATGTAGGAAGTCATGTAGAAATGAGGATCACTCTTAACTGTGATGAATTATTGATCCAGGTTATCACCAAGGATGGTTTCCCAGTCAAACCTTGCATGTCTTTCCTTTATCCTTTCAATAAGAAGGATCATCCATGGCTCCAATTATATTAATTTCTACAATCCATACACCCGACTGATCATAGTGATGGCTGCTTGGATGTCCTCTTTCATATAACCTCTCCTCATGTCTATTTTATCAAGCTTTTTCTTTGGCAGAGGTTGCATGAGGTACTCCATGTTTACAATCTCACGAGACAACTAGATATCTTTATTGTAAAAGGTCATACCCTTGCCTACTGAAAACCCATAGAATTTGTCTATCCCTTTTGGAAAATGAAAGATGTCCTCAATGTTATTCGATCGGAGTTCTAACAACACTTCTCCCATATTATTCTTTACTAGCCTTTCATCTAGTATGTAGTGATTTTCCAATGTGACTATCAGGTCCGAAGAGAGGATGGACACAGGGTGTGTCGCTGCATTCACTAGCGAATAGTATACTAATGAAGTGCAGTCCTCAGATCTTCCTCCTAGTTGAGCACATTTTACCAGGTAGTCATTCCAACTGACATTTTGAATATATGTATCTATGATCTCAGAGTGCAGGTTCCCCACCTTGGAAGATGTGTGGTAACCCTTGAACTGGTACTTCATAGCAGGAGAGTTCACCTTTTTTGACATTCTGCAAAAACAAGTGGGACATGAATCAGTAACCAACACATGATATTTAGGAGGAAGTAATGATGAAAAAGCATAAAAAAACCAAGATATCCCAGAAAAACCAAGCCTGGACGCTTAAGAAGCACAATTTTGGCATTTCGGACCTTCAAAGGTCTTAGACATTCGAAAGGCCGAAACAATGAAATGGCTAAAAAGGATCATCATCTAGTCCAAGCTTCAACCTTTCGGGCAATGAAAAGTCTCAGAAACTTTAGTGTCTAAAATTTCAAAAGGTGAATATGTTGAGTTGGTTTCAGGCTGGTCTTTTGGTTTTCGACACTTCAGAGTGCTACATGTTTCGGTGTGTGAAACACCAAAACGCCAAAAATTGGGACTTAGTAAAAAAATAGAGGTTGGTCTTTTGGGAACTTTTAGAGGCCAAAATTCCAAAACATTTAGGGTCGACTGATGAAAAAAGAAAAGACGAGGGCTAGAGCTCAAAAATGAGCTCGAATCAAGTTCGACCACAAACTCAACGCTAGTGGGTCCAAGGGGACAACCCTGTGACCCCAAAGTGAGACAAATAGAACCTAAACCCTAAACCCTAGCGTGACAACCTCAAAACTATCAAAACACACAAGAAAAAAAGGGGGAGGTGAAGAAACCTACCTCAAAAAAAGTAGAGGAGGGCAAGAAAAATGAAGAAACAAGCAAGTTGAAGAAGCTGGAAGGACTGGAAGAAAAGCACGCACAAGGGAGCTCAAAAAATTGACAGGAGGAAAAAAATGCAAAGTGACCAGAATGGTCGACTCTCTGACTTATATAGGCTCCCCGATGGGGGTGACGTTAGCCACCCTCACTGATCGATCTTTCAAACATTCGGGGGTCTAGGACCTCTGAAAGGCTGATTCCTGACTAGGGAATCAGACTTTCAGTGTTTTGGACCTCAGAAAGTCTAAAATGTCAAAAAGGAAAAACTAAGCTCAGTTGGAAGACACGACTCTCTCTGAATTTTGGGCTTTCGCACCTAGGGGAGGACTGAATGTTTGAAGGTCCAAAACTTGACAAAAGACTCAAGAGATAGTCCCGGATAAGGACCTAACTAACAAACAAAACTAAAAAAAAAGCCTAAGAAGGGGGGCCCTTGGCCAAGTTGCCTAAAAAAGGGGAGTGTGGTTGTGGAACCATAACAGGTTTTGATAGAGAAATTATCTTTTGGGGAGATCCCTAATCCCTTCAAAGTGTTGGTCCCTTCACAAAGCACTAGCATATGGGATTCAAACCATTTAAGGAAATACCCACTACAACTAAAGTATAGATTAACATGTATCCCTTATCTTGAGACTTGTAGTCCTTGTATGTGTTTAAAATTATTGCTAAATATTTAGATTTAACTATTATTATATGGGTTGACTATTTTATTCCAATTTAGCGAACTTTCTTTTTCAAATTGCTCTGCACCATGTTTTTTTTAGCTACGATATTGCTTCTACTAATCTGTTCATGGTAATGCCTGATACGGGGAAGGAAACTCCCTCTTTTAGCATGGTAGTTTTATAAAAAGGTGTACCATCCTAAAAAGTTATCATCTATTATTAGATGCTCATTTTACTATGTATGGGTTCCCACATTGGTTTCATGTTCTCCTAGCACTCGCTAGACCATTAAATTAACGTTATAAGTCATTTGTTGACTCAATTTCTTCAAAAATTGAGGTAAGCTCTTATTTATAAGTGTGCTCCTTTATTTTTCTTGCAATCCCATAATTCATTTCATCACCTAATCCCTATCTCATAATTTATAGCATTTATGTTATCTCCCAACATCAGAACTGGATATACCCTATTTTCTCATATCTTTTCATTGTCTGGGACCCATGGTCTTAATCTGGGCCCTAATTGGAGGGTGTAGGTCAAAATAATTGACCTATACCTTGAATATTGGGCCCAAATTTAAATTGGGTCCCCATCTTAGTAATTCAACAAAGGATTGGGACTTATAATCATCCTGGATGAGTTTTAACCCCTAAAATGTTGAATGAGGTATATAAACATCCTATCTCTCCTAATTTTGGTATCCATTACTACCCTCAAGCATTCATGATGAAGAAATCAAGCAATTGGTGTTCAAGCATTCTTAAGCACTTCAAGCATCCAATTCTTCAAGTCGTCAAAGTATTCTTCTTCTTCATCAAGTATTGTGGCAAACTACAACATCTATTTCACAAGGCTTACCTTTCACAAATTTCTTTTGGTTTTTTATGGAGTCCAGGCTATTTCATTAACACTTGTGATCACATTCAAAGAGGCATTGCCTCATCAAGGCATAAGGTAATTTATCTAGCTTATGTTTCATCTTTCCTTCATGTAATTTCATTATATTTTCAAGGTTGATGCCTAAATAGGGGTTTGACCAAGGGAAACCCCTTTTCCAAACCTTATTCCTCATTTTTTAGTGTGCAGGAACAAACTACAAAGCTATTAAAACTTTTCCAGGCAAATTGGGAACAATCAAAGCAACCCTGAAAGTTTTGGGTTGAAACCCAGGGTATAGGTCAAAAAAGTCGACCTATAATGTTAGAAACATGCTCAAATTTGGTAGGCAAACAAGTTATAGCCTTGGGACCTCGAAAAAGTAGATGCAAGTACTTTTGGCATTTCATTTATTAGTTATTCAAATCAAAAGTTTTTTAGTTCTTATTTTGTTTCTAGATGTATTTAAATATTTCCTAATCTGCATTTTTGGCTTTATTATCATTTCCCACTTCATAATTATGTATTTAGTGAAGGAAATCATTGTCTCAACTTAGTGCTTGAGTCACCTCTTGAGCCTATTAGGGGCATCCTCCTTCCAAATGTGCAAATTTGAAAAGGAGATGTGATCTACTCTATTTGCATTGCTTTCCTTTCAATATTGTACATTTTGGTGAGCCTAACTCTTCTTACATACTTTTGATTTGGTGTCTAGATCTACTTTGTATGCATTTAATTAATCAATTTTTACATTAAATCTTTGCTACATTGTGTGCATTTAGGTATCTAGGTTCACCGATTGTACATTTTGGTGAACCCAACTCATAATATTTCCACTTCTTATTTGGTTTTTAGATCTTATTTGTATGTATTACAGTGTTTCATTTAATGCATTCATTTTTTAAAAAAAAACTAAAGAACATAAAAAAATTCATATTTTTTATTCTTATTTTATAAAAAAACAAAAAAAAAATCATTTCATACATTAGTTAGCAATCATTGCATTTCATTTCTTGTTTATACATTTAGTTTCATGCATTTTGCACTTGTCATTTTGGTTTGCTCATCATGAATATTTTCTATATATTTTTCTCTCATAAGGACCCTCCTCATGAGTAAATATTGAGGCAAGATAATAATCCTTTTCTCAATGATCTCCTTATTTTGGATGAACCATTACAAGTTTATTTTATTGATATGTATGTCCCCCATGAGGGTACCTTGGTGAAGGAAAATGATGATATAATAGAGGAAATTGATATGATTGTTCATTCTCTTAAGAACACTTTACCTTTTATTCATCTCAATGATTCCCCCTACCGTTAAAGCCTTAATAAGTGATGATACTTCTCCTAAAGGTGTACCCCCTTTATGAGGATATTTTGGAGCAAGAGGATGATATTATAAATACCTTTCTTAATATCACACTACCTTCTTTAAATGGCATGTCTTTTAGAGATGAAGCATTGATTTAAATCCCTAATCCCTATTCTAAATATTGTCTCACTCATAAGGATACCTCTGGAGAAGAGGATAATATCACTACCACTTTCTTTGATGCTCTCCCTTCTAGAAATAAACCCATAAACAATCAAAAGCTTGATCAAGTCAATGTTGTCAATGTTATAGGTGCTAAAAATCTTGAAGTTATTGTTCATCCTTGTTAAGATAACTCTCCACCTCAAAATAAACCACTCATTGTAGTGAAAGGTGCTCAACAACCTAACTAACTTGTGGTTTCTCACACTTATAACACAAGAAATAATAGAGAACCTACAAGTTTAGTTGTTCCTCATTCTCTTCCTAATTCTCAACCAATGCTTTCTCCTGCACCCTATCTCTCTCAAAGTCTTGTAAAAGAATATGATTTAGTATTAGAACAACTTCGTGCCACTCCTACCAAGATATCTCTTTGGGAGCTTCTTCAAACTTCACCTACATATCATGAAGCATTACAACAAGCCTTCAGACCACCCCACCTCTTGTACAAGCTAATATAAATTTCACATTGGAATGCATGAATGAGATTAATAACAAAAACCAAATTATATTTTCTCAAGATGAGTTGCCTCCTAAAAAGATTCAAGATCAACATGATTCCCTTATGGTTTTTGTCCTTATCAACGGTAATCTTATTTGAAGAACTTTAGTTGATGATGGATCTAGTCTTAATGTGTGTAGCATTGATTTGTTGCATAAAAATCAAGGTGGATATTTATCAATTAAACCTAATTCTATTCCTCTATGTGGCTTTGATAATGTTGTTAAACAAACCTTGGGTATTAACACTTTACTTGTTAAATTTGGTCTTATTATCTTGCAAACATCTATTCATATCATGTTTTCTGCTCTTAATTATAATCTTCTATTAGGACGATTGTGACTACATGTCATGCATATTGTTCCTTCAACACTTCATAGCAAAGAAAAGTTCATTTATAACAATACCATATATACCTTTGTCATTGATGATACGATCCAAAGTTTCTTACAAACTAAATATGATTCTTCATTCATTCCTACACCATTTTATAAAAAACATATCTTTTCCTCCTAAATATACTTCTTCTCCTACAAGTTCCATTTTAGAAGATGATAGAGGGTCATTAGATTGTATGACATCTTTTGTGGATAAATATAAAGTTCCTAATTTTAACACGAGACCCTTTAAACGGATTAGTGTGTCATTTGTTCAAGACAATTCTCCTAACATTTCAACTACTAATCTTCAACATGGTTTAGGGTGCATGAAACAAAGTGACGAGACTCGTGAGAAACCTACCGCATACTTGTCTCTTTAAGGGTCTAGTTTCCAACCTTCTCCTTTGTCTATATCTCCTCCTTTATCATCTAACATTTTTTTTATGTCTACCTTTAATCAAGAAATCATTTTGCCTAACCTTCTCCATGCTAAGTTGATTACTTGACCTAAATGAAAGAAGAATCGTAGTCACAGCCTTATGAATCTTCCTTTTTGAATGTATCATTGATATCAAGATCACTCTACTAATGAATGTCAAGATTTGCATTACAAAATTCAAAAACTCATTTATTATGAAATAATTTATATAACATGTTGTAATGAGTTGAGTTTCAATTGTGATTACTTTGAATAACATTTAAGTTATTATTATGTTGCTCCACACTATGTGGCATTGTTAGCCTCTTCATTGGGGGATCATTTTAATTCATGGTGGTACAATTTTAGGTGCAATAATACTTTTTGAGTAACATAATAGGTCCTCTTTCACCTTAATCTTATTCTTGTCCCTACACTTGGGGGGCAAGGGGAGTATTTCAATCTCTCATCTTTCTAAGGATCTACTTTTTCCTTGGTTAAGTTACATTTATTTATTGTGCGATATTCAATATTACATAGAAATGTTGGTTTTTATTAGGTATTCTCTCTTATACAATAGGTATGTATCCTTGATCATGACCTCTTCTTTGTTCGTAATTGGGTATCTATGGTAAACAAATCCCTTACTTGGAGGTTGAAAGTGTGTCATCCTTCCTTAAGAATCTCTTTACCTGGCAATAGGAAAGGTGTGAATTCTTCCCTTCTTGTTAAAAATCTCCTTTCAACGTCCTTCAAAAGGATCCTGTTACACTTATGACATGATATTCCTCTGCATTCGTCCCTTCCTCAACGTCATAAGAGTTGTGACCTCTTTATCTTGGACTCGATGTTCCTTGTGGGAAACATTCCTTGTTGTTAAAGGTTCTTTGTTCTTGTTCTTCTTTTCCTTAATATGTCAAAATAGTCTTCTTTTGTCATCTTAAGGGGGGCATATATGGCCTCCTTATTCCAAATATTTTTATTACTTCAATTGTTTCAAGTAGATTACACTATCATAATACACCTTGCTAGGGTCATACCACTCTCCTTTATACATTTTTGGTAGATTTCCTTGGACACAATACTTTCCTTGGTTATCCTTAGGATTGGTTGAACTAGCATGACACAAATTGATAGCCCATTTGACATCTTTGCATACATTTTCAAGATTGGTTGACTATCATAACATAATTTGCTAGACCATTTTACCTATCCTTTTCATTGGTTGACTAGCATAACATAATTTTCTAGACCATTCAACCTCTCATTTGCATATATTTTTATGAGTTGACTAGCATGCTCTAGACCATCAACTCCCTCTCTACATTCTTTTTGATGTGTGGAACTAGCATAACATAATTTGCTAGACCATCTCCCCCTTCTCTTTCTTTCTTCTTTCTCTCATGGATCACCTAGCACAACACCATGGGCTAGCCTATGTTATCCATGAGTGTCTTATTCTCTCCTCCATGATTCCATATCATAACACACTTTTCTATTTGATTAGATCATTAAGTCTTTCCTTGTCTTTTATGCACTCTCTTGCTCTTTTTATGTGACCACTTTTGCTTTTGCAATAGCTTTCTGAGTGTGATACTAGCGGTGCAACCATTTCCTTCTTTGAGGTCTCTTCAACTATTTAACTTGGAGCCTTAGTAATATTTAGGCTTTGTCCTTTGTTTTATATGTCCTTGCACATAGATGTACAGATTAATATCCTTTGTTTGGGGGCCTATGTCCTTAAACTTAGCGATATCTTATCTCTTTGTAGTTTTCCCATGATTACATCTTGATATATTTTTCTCTTTTTCTTCTACTTTATCATGAGCATGAGGTGGAATCATCTTCCCACTAAAGTGGGGTCTAAATGTATCATCCTAAAAAGTTAGCATCTATGATTAGATGCTCATTTTAGCCCCATTTTAGTATGTATGGGCTCCCACGTTGATTTCACATTAATTTCCTAGCACTCATTGGACCTTTAAATTAATTTTATTTAAGTCTTGTTTTGATCTAGTTTCTTCAAAACTCAAGGTAAGCCCTTATGTCTAAGTGTGATACCCTATTGTTTTTCCTCCAATATCATAATTAATTTCATCACCTAAGCCCTATCTCATCATTTATGGCATTTATATTCTTTCCCGACCTTGAAACTGGCTATATCCTATTTTCCCATATTATTTCATTACCTAAGACCCATGGTCTAGATTTGGTCCTTGAATCAAGGGCATAGGTCAAAAACATTGACCTATACCCTGAAGATTGGGCCCAAATTTGAATTGGGTCCTCGTCTTGGCAATTCAATAGAGGATTAGGACTTACAGTCGACTTGGATGAGTTTTAACCCCCAAAATATTGGATGAGGTATATAAACACCCCATCTCTCCTAATTTTGGCATTCATTACTACCCTCAAGAATTATGATCAAGAAATAAAACAATTAGAATTCAAGCATTCTTAAGGTCTTCAAACATCCAATTCTTCAAGTCTACAAATCATTCTTATTCTTCATCAAGCATTGTGGAAAACTACAAAATCTATTACACAAGGCTTACCTTTCATGATTTCCTTTTAGGTTTTTGTGGAGTACAAGCTATTGCATTAACACTTTTGATCACATCCAAAGAGGCATTACATCATCAAGGTATGAGGTAATTCACGATCTTCTATTCCATCTTTCATGTATGCAATTTCATTAAATTTTCAAGGTTGATGCCTAGACATGGGTTTGACCAAGGCAAAAACCTTTTCCCAACCTTCTTCTTCATTTTTGTGTTTGCAAGAATAAACTACAGAGTTGTTGGGACTTTTCTAGGCAAATCGGGAATAATCAGACCAACCCTAAAAGTTTTGGGTAGAAACCTAGGGTACAGGTCAAAAATTTGACCTATACCTAGGTACAGATTGAAAAGCCAACCTATACTCCCATAAATAGGCTCAGATTTAATAGGCATGAAGGTTAAAATGCTGATATCTTATAAAAGTTGATAAAATCACTTTTGACATTCCATCTATGAGTTATTCAAATATGAAATTTCTTATTTCCTTTTTTTTTCTAAATGCGTTTAAATCTTTCCTAATCTATATTTATGTCTTTATTATCATTTCCCACTTTAAAATTATATATTTAGTGAAGGAAATCATTGTCCCCATTTAGCGCTTGAGTCACCTCTTGAGCCTATTGGGGTCATCTTCCTTCTAAATGTGCAATTTTCAAAAGAAGAGGTGATCTACTCTATTTGCATTCTTCCCTTTTGATATTGTAAAAAAGGTAAATCCGACTCTACCTTTTCATTATTCAACTCTCAAAAATTTACTTCAAATGCCTCCTTGCAGGATTCTAGGAAGGGTGGAACAAGGAATGGTTTGGACAAGCAACCCGAAGCTAAGAAATGACAATTAGATAGCAAGAAAGAGAGTCCTCCCAAAATAGCTAAGATTCCAAACTTTGAGATTGAGGATACTATGATGGATTCCTATTGTGAATAAATATAGGAGGATGTAATCATATGCAAGTTTGTGGGCCTTTATCCCAACAAAAAAAAATGCTAAATTGGCGGATCTAGAAAAATTGGCACCTAAAAGGGGTGATTCAACTCCAACTCAAATCAAAAGGCCTTTTCACAACCATATTTTACCACCTAGAAGACTGATATTGAATCTTTGAGAAAGGCTTGTACTTATTTAATGTTGTCAAGCTTTACATGAGATTTTGGATGGAAAAATCTTGTCTAGATAAAGAAGACTTCAAAATGCTCCCAGTCTAGATGTGCTTGTACTTATTGCTAATTGACTAGTGGATCTCATCCAATTTGGATGGAATCAACAACAAACTAAGCAAATTTATCAAAATGTTTGATACCACAAAGATTGGTAGATATGTCTCATATGCTTGAATCTATGTGTGTATGGATCTCTCAAGATTTGTTACAAAAGAAATTTATCTCATATTTAGATATGATGAATGGGTGTAGAACATTGAATATCAACACATGCCCTTTAACTTCCATAAATGACATGAACATGGTAATTTGTTCAAAGATTTCCCCTTAAATCTCTTCCCTCCTCCAAATCTTGGGTATAAAAAGGAGCAACATAGTTAGAGTTTCACAAAGGTTAAATCTAAATTAAAAAATCCTAAGAAAGGATCTGACAAGCCAAGCACCTCCAAAGAAAACACAAAAAATAGATATCAAGTCCTCGAAGAAGAATTTGAGAAGCCAAATCCCATATTTACAAAAGAACCCATTCTAGATACCCTAAGAATCCCAAGTGAATCCAAGTCATGGATCCAAAGCCATCTCAATATATGGTACTCCTTCGTGTTTATCTAGATGAAGTTGATGTTGAAATAGATACAAACAAGATCATCTACAATGATCTAAAGGAAACTAAAGAATTAGATCTAAGCAATCTAGATCTGAATAGGATTGTAGCAAATTGGGACAAGAAGAGGGTGGTAGACATTACTAAAAAAGACATTCAAAAGATTGAAGAAGCGTACCTTTTCCAAGAGGAGTTGAAGTAGGTGGGTTTCAATGGATAAAATGGTGACATGCAACAATTGGGGATTAAAAGTTACATAATATCCAACTAATACAATCTCAAAGGTCTGGAAATAAATGAGGCCAGAAATCTACTCAACAACTCCTCTAGGAACTTGGTGCTAGATTAATTGATGAAAGAAATGTAAGATTACTTGTCCTCCCTCCTCCACTATTTCCCAATTAAATTATTCTCATGAAATATAAAGGACCTCAAAGGTTCCTTAAAGCGTAGAATCCTTAAAAATAGAATAATGAAGGATAACCTAGAAATTGTTCTTCTCAAATAAATAAAATGTGGTTTAGATCTAATCTCTACTCTCCAAGGAAAATTTTAGAGAGGTTATGATAGTGCACAAAAATAGTTGGAGGAATTCTCATCCTATGGGATACTAAAAAAATTAGCTTCTTCCAACTAGTTTCTATCCGATATACTCTTTTAGCGATGGTTTAGATTGTAGGTTCTGTGGATGCCATTTGCATGAAAAATGTTTATGGTTCACACCATTTCAATGACAAGGATAAATGTAGGTTTCCCTCCATAATATCAAATCATTAATTATTTGCACACACTAGATAGTTACTAGGTATTTCAACATGATCACCAACCTTGAAGATATTAGTTGTAGATTTTGTCTTTTTAAAATAACTCCTAAGAATGACTTTGTGCCCAGATTAAGAACAAAACAATAACTAACATTGGGAGATATGTATATTTAACAAATGATCCTCCTTTGAATTTTAGAGGTACAACTCCCTCTTATGATAAAATTATGATTTTCTAGAGTGCATTTTAAACCAGAAATCAGAAAAGAGAACTAGCATATGTGCAAGACAAACTCATAGATTTGGGAAAAATGAGAAAATATTACAAATTTTACTTCCTTTAGCACCCACAAGAAATAATCAGGAAAAGTAGACAACAATCTTCTCTCAGACTATATGAATAATCTATGACACAAAGTTCAAATAACAAACACATCCAAAGACTAATGTAATAGCATAAAGTATGCATAAAATATTGAAAATCACAAATTATATGGAAACCTTGCACTAGATAATATAAATATATACAAAATTCTACAAATCTCCTTGGTTTCCTTCATAAAATATTGTGTACAAAAGGACCAACTTTCTGAAAGAAAATGTGTTGCTTATTCCCCTTCTACAATATCGACAAAGACTCCTCTATGAACAATAGTTTTCAAAGAAAAAGAAACCCCCCCCCCTTCTTAATATCGAACTAACTTTATAATAAATAACTAAATGGGATGAACATTTAGTTTCATAACTAAATCTTTATAAAACCCTTTCTTTTTATCATTTTTGGACAAATTTAACTAAATTGCTCATTAAAGAGAGGGAATATGGATCATTTCCATGAGATGAAAAATATTTTTTGTCTTAAAGGGATAAGGTATGGGAACTCAATGATCTATTATAGGCCCTTTCTCTTCCAAAATTTCAATTCAATGACAAGCATTTCCTTCATAGTTACTTTGTGCACCAAAAAAGGGATATGTGCTTGTCAGAATCTCTTCCCATTAACATGCCTTTGGACCATGTGTTAATTTTTAGATTCTAGAGCACTCGTGATTTCCTTTTGCTAAAGCATGCTCCTACTATGGAGATTTTTTTTGGGTGAATACCTTTTTTATTTGTGTACTTTCAATTGTAATGTTTTCTATGTCTCCATACAATGTTTTTGGAGTTATTCAAAAATCACTAGTGAATAGAAACATAGCCTTCATGGATGATTTAGTCGTTAAGAATCTCACCTTGCATCTACTAATTTTGTACACTTGAAAGTTTCTAAAACTTCTCAAAAAAATATTAAATCATGGCTGCTAAGTTTGAGGTGTCAATAATTGGGACCATTTTGGGAAATACTGAATGCTTAATTCAATGTCATTCAATTGTCCTTAATGAATATCTAAAAACAAGTCTCCATTTATCTTGAATGGGTCTAACTACTTGCTAAGATTTTCAATGCCATTTGTGAGTTGTCGAGTATTGAGGCTTGGTTGAAGTATTTTGAAACTGAGCTTCTACCAAGAGCTTTGTTCGGCCCAAGATCATATGTTGCATTATCTTTGAGTATATAATTCTTTTAAGATGAAACCATAGTATTTATGGGTAATCTAAAATACCAAAATAATAAACTTGCAATTAATGGTCTCCTTCTATTGTTGTTAGGTGGTTGGACAAATGGGGCAACATAGAAACCATCTTGCACTTTCTTTCAAAGCATAAGGGGAAGATCGACTTTCTCAGTAACAATTATGTACTTAACATATGGTAGCTTTTTATTTAGATTGTTTATTTTTTAACGTCAACATTTTGGATTACACTCTGTAATCTATCATCGGAATGCATGTAAACAAGAGATGCACCAATTAGGCACCAAATTTTAAATTCGCTAAAAGATTATCAACATTTTTTGGTCAGGTTCGAGTTGAATATTTGAACCAATGCAATGTGTTGAAATTTTGAGTGTTTGTGAATTACCATAAAGTCTCAATTCTAAAGGGAGAATATTCCTTTTCTACTTCTAAACCCATTCAATATCTATAATAACACAAGTTTTTATTACTGCTAATATTTTGTGCAACAACTTCAAAATATGCTTTCCAGTTGTAGAGTTTTGAATACATTAAATATAGGCACATGTGTTCCTTTAAAGAGGGTTCTCTTGACTTCTTTGTATGATGAACACTAGCACCATTAAAATCAATATCCTCAATCTTTAACATCTTCACGACCAATTCCAAAAGTTTGTGCAACATGATTCAAATGGATGTATAAGTTTTTAAGGCAATACATGAGCCCATGTATAACTCTAAAAACATTTTGGACCATATCGGGTATTTTATGGCTCATGCAGCATACCAACCACCTAAAAACACTTGGATTCCAAACATTCAATTACAATAATGTTTACCAATTGTATCCCTTGACCAAGAGCTTTCATGATAAGGCTTGAATGGACATTTGGATGCAATCTCATGAGGAAAATTCAATATCAAACAAAGTTCAAAAATTGGGGTAACCAAAGAAAACAAGGAAAGTATAAGATGATTAGATTAATCTTTGGAAGCCTTTCTCCATACCTTGCACAAGTTCAATATAATAAATATTTAAACTCAAAATGGAGTGTTCACTTGGCACAACGGCAGGGGAGGGCATCACCAAACTATCTCCAAGTTGGGCTGGTTCCTTATCTTCGAATCCAACTATCTCATGAATATTGATGCAAACAATACTATTATACCTTGTTTTGGCTTGTATAATTGGCCTATTATACTCAAAGCTCGATCTCTAGGAACTCCTAAGGAAATACCCTTCCATTTTGAAGCTTTTTGGTTGAACCACCCCAACTTCTAGAATAGAATAAAGGAATGGTGAAATGAGCCTCAAAAAACCTATGGAACCCATATGTATTGCTTCCAACAAAAACTAAAGACCATCAAATACCATCTAAAAATTTGGAATACTGAGGAATTTGGTAAAACAAAATTAGGATTAAAAAAAAACTTGAGATAGAGATGGTTGCTCTGCAATCGGAAATCATTCTGCATGGTATCTTAGATCATAGAAAAAAACAAGAGTAAGACCTTCAGTAGAAATGAAAGCTAATAGTAAAACAAGAGGAGGAGCTCTAGCCTCAAACATCAAGAATTTATTTCCTCAAGAAGAGGTAAATAAACAGTAAGTTTTTCCATAGATCAATGCTTCAGAACCATAAGGCCAATTGCATCCTTTGCTGCAAAAATGTAAATGACAATTCCTTGACCACTCATGAGAAAAAATTGCATGAGCTTATTGATTTCTTTTCCAATCTCCTAGAAAATATGGAACCAAATAGAGGCCCAACTATCAATAACATAATCCAAATATTTATCATGCCATTTTTGAAGAACATAACATGATGTCAATGAGAGAAATCATTTATTTGGAAGTAGAAGACACAATCTAAGTCATTCCCTTCGGTAAAGTTGTAGGACTAAACAAGTTCACTATTATTTTTTACAAATATAATTGGTCGATTATAAAGGAGAAGGTGTACGCCCTCATTGAAGAATCTTAGAGATAAATGTCAATTCTAAAATCTCTCAATGCAACTTTTATCACCCTAATTCCCAAGGAGGACAAAGTTTCTACCCTAAATCACTTACAACCTATTGCTCTCTTCAATGTTGTCTACAAGATAATCACTAAGATCATTGCTAATATATTGAAAGCTTTTTTACTCTCCCTCATCTCTAAGCAACAGTCATGCTATGTGAAAAGTAGATAGATTATTGAAAGCATCATTATAACCCATGAAATTTTTCATTCTATAAAGACTACCAAACAATCTAGAATGCTCACATAACTAGATCTATCAAATTTTTTTGACAAAATCAATTGGAAATACCTGGAAGAGATTCTAAAGGCCTATGGATTCAATGAGGATTGGATATCTTGGTTATTCCCCTTCTTTCTAGAGTGTTTTCTCAATCTTGGTAAATGGAGCTCCCACATAACCCTTCCAATATTTTAGAGGTATTCATCTAGGGATCCTCTATCCCCATTTCTCTTTATCCCGATGGACAAAGGACTAGACAAATCCATTAAAAAAACCCTTGATAGGAATAAATTTAGAGGTTTGAAGTTGTCGAGGAACAACCTAACCATCACCTTACAAGAATTTGTGGACAACACCATGCTTATGGGAATCCCTATTGTCAAAGAGGAAAGAGCTTTCAAGAAACATCTTAATACTTTTCAAGTAGCCTCTAATACATCTATCAACTTGCAAAAATCTAAGATATTTTTATTTAACACCTCTCCCCTTATCCAACAAAATATAGCTATGATTCTTGGCTTCCAACATAACTCCCTTCCATCCAAATACTCAAGGTCACCCTCGCAAGAAATTTCCTTAGAAAATTTACATGGGAAGACCTCCTCACAAAAATAGAGTCCAGGTTTAACTCTTGGACCTTAACTTTGAAGTTGGATAACATAATAACACTGGTGAAATCTATCTTGCAAGTTATGCCTATTTTTCTATTTTATGTGATTGATTCCTCCAAAAATGTGTTGAAAAACATCTACACAATTTAGATGAACTTTCTATGGAGAGGTTCAAAGACTAAAATAAAATGGGCTTTAGTTAGGTGGGAAAAAATATCTTTCACAATGAGTAGGCGGATCAATCCTTTGGGACCCTAAAATAGGAAGCAATGTGTTGGAGGGAAATATTAGGTGGAAATGGTTGGGTTCCTCTTCAACCCTATTGGAAATCTTATGGAAAGAAAAATATCTCCAATTGGATAACCAAGACCTAATCAAATTGGCTAGACAAATCTTAAGTACTCTAATGTGGAATCTTGCTTGGAAAAACAAGAATGTAATATAGGATAACTTATTTTGGAAAGTTCATGAATGAAATTATTCCCTCTTTTGGGAAGATTCTTGGTAACAACTTCCTAAGTTGGATGAACAAAATTGGGAGGAGCTGAAAAACCAAATGCAAAAAAGGGGAAAATTTAAAGTCTCGATAAAAAAAAAATCGAGAGCTTGGATAGACCCAACTAGTTTGAACCCTCATCTTGTGAACCTAGGCTAGCACAAGTTTTGGAAATTTGTGCAAAAATAGAAAATATTGAAGGATGAGGATTTGAATAGGTTCAGATGGGGCAGGAAATGTTGAGTTATTTTTTCCTCAAAGAAGCTTACAACATTATAACAGACCATAGATTTTTGGAGTGCCATCCCAAATGGTGCAAGCTCTAGTCACAAAGACATGAATAATTTTACTACTATACCTGGTAATTACATACATGAAATGGTAATATAGATGGAAATGTGCACTAGATATAGGAGTAAATCATATCTTTATTTTCTAGTGAATTTGTTGCAAAAAAGTAGACTAGAGATTGTTGGCCAAGGATTAAAATTCATTTGAATCTACCATACTCCCTTCCTTGGTGGTATACAACATATTTAAAGGACCTAACGATTTCCAAGAGGAACACAACTGTTAACCAATTGAAATTTCCAACCACCAAAGAGTGACAACCAACTTAATACAAGCAATTAATACATTGATGGATAACCAATATTACTGGACATAATAATAGGAATTGTATGACAACTAATTCACCCCCCCCTTGCCCCCGCCCCTCTAAAAGGAAAAAAAATCTTGTTCTAGAGAGCAATATACATCAAGTAATATTTAGGAATACTAATGGCAAGAGTGTAGACAATGACTTATATCGTGTAAACACAACATTTAGTGTACTTAAAAAATCAAAAGGGGGTCAAGGGGTAGCATACCCAAAAGGGTTGAGGGGCAACATGCTTGTAGTGTCCTTAACATTATAGGGGGGTTTGAGGGGTAACACCTCCATTTCCAAGAGAAAATTAACACCTTCACAACCACAAAAACTCCATGGTGTGCATCATTTTTGTGACTTGTTAAGATGACAAGAAAATGTTGTAGAAGCAAAAAATTAGAGATTTCATGTTGAAATTATGATGAAGTCATACACATGACCCAAAAATTGTTACCACTTCTTTTTTAGTAGGCTTTATCCCATATGACCCAGGTGGAACCTCCATGTACGACTTACAAGTTTTCTTCACATGCAACTTGGACACTTCTTTCTTGTACAATCTTGATACTTCCTTCCCATCCAAGTTCAATTATGACTATGTCTCTTGATGGACCTCCTTATTGTACAAACATAATATTCTTCATTTGCACAACCTAGTACCTTATTCTCTGTATGGTCTTAGTTTTCCTTTTTGTAACTCCCTCTCTCCATTGTATGACTCATTGTCTAGTATGTATGGCAATACTATCACCAAGTTTTCTATCCATGCACAATCCCTCATGGAAGGGTTTCTTGTTGTACATCAATTACCCAAGCCATGTATGATGTCCACACTTCTGCCATTATTGTACAATTATCTTTGTTCCTTTTTTCCATTGGTATACAAGCA
Source organism: Chamaecyparis obtusa (assembly GCA_027943335.1). Lineage (NCBI taxonomy): Eukaryota > Viridiplantae > Streptophyta > Pinopsida > Cupressales > Cupressaceae > Chamaecyparis > Chamaecyparis obtusa. The sequence goes on along the minus strand of BSBK01003374.1, from coordinate 350,670 downwards.
AAATTCATGCACTTCTTCCCACCCATATGGAACTATCCTCTCCTTGGTGTGTACCTTCTTTTCCTTGTATGAACTTCCTTAGTGACTTATTTTCCTCAAGACAATGCAACCTTTCATATTATTTCAAAGAAAAAAGGAAAAAGACTTGAAGCATGATGCCTCATTCACAAAGAAGAAAGGATGATGCCCCCTCAATAAGATATGTGGGTTAGGAGACTACATGTGTTCTCTTGAAAGAAAACATGGAGGATGAGGCTAGAAGCATTGATAAGGAGAAAATCAATTGATGGCCATAAAAGTGGTCATGCATAGAAGAATATATATGAATGAAAAGGACATGAATGGATGGAAGGAAATTATGGATACTTGTGCTTTTTAAAGTGCTTTATCATCATTTAGCTTATTATGGAAATCAGATGAAAGCATCAAGGTATGATTAAACTACAATAACTCACATACCATTTGTAGGCTAGAAGACACATTAGATATTAAGGAATTACCCTATTCACATGAGATACATTAGTCCTCGATGATTTTAAAAAATCATGTCCTACTTGATGAGCTTTTGTGACACTAAAGAACAATTCACAAAACTACAATCAAGTGACTTGTTGTGCTTCCGCAATTCACACCCTAATTTTTGGTCATTTGTCAAAAAATGGGGACCCTCCTTTTTTCACTTTTGGTGATCATTTTTAGTCTAATGTCGAGTGGGTTATATTGCGGGATTTTAAGCTCCTAATAGTTTGATGTTCAAGTGGCTAAGGTCTTGTTTCCCCTTTTCTTTATTTTCTTTTTTTCTCCCTCTCTTTGTTTTGAGTTTTGTCCAAGTGTAGAAGAGTACCCTTTATGTTTTCAGGGTAGGAGGGAAGGTCTACCTTTCTCAAAGGCTCGAAGCCATGTTGGTTCCCAGTCAGAGGATTGAACATGCAAGGGTGTGAGGGTGGTCAGAGGTCTTTGGACCTTTGACACCCCATTGCCCCAATTCTCGACTGAGGGTTAGAGCAATGATGTCATCCCATACTGCATATAAAATGCCCTTCTGGTACCTTGTTTACCTACATTGCCTTCATTTGACTATTAGATCTCATTCATTTTTTTGAGTTTTTTATGCTTTATTTGCAACCCTCTACAAGTGATTACATGATATTTTGAGTGCTAAGAGGCTATTCTCTTCTACTTGGATTTGTGTTGGTTGGTATTCTTTATGTTAGGTAAGGTTTTATTTGTTCTGTTATCATTTTGTGTTAGTTTAGGTTTGGGGTTTTAGGTTTTATTGTTTTTTTTATTACTCTCATTATGAGTGAGGACCAATTTTTGAATCCCCCTTTTTTGTGCCTTGGTAGATTGGAGGAACCACAACATCACTTGGGAATCACTAGGTATTTCTTTTAATTGTTGGGTTAGGGATTAATTATTCCTTGATGCCTGAAAGTGGCCAATGACTATGTGATCATTTAGTTTCAACTTGCAATTTACGTTGGCCATCATTAAATGTCATCAGGGTGTTAGGGATGTTGTGATCCTCAATCCTCAAAAGGTGGCACAAGGAACACCCATCCCTGATCATCACAACATATGCATTATCAAAAATACCCATTGGGGTTTCAAGGTGCCATGACCCTCTATCCCTGAAAGGGGAATCAGGGGTCATGTATCCTTGAAACCCTGATCACACATTTGCCTTGGTTATTTTTTGAGACCACTCATCGGGGTGTTGAGGTTCGATGATCCCTAGTACTTGAAAGGGGAATTGAGGACCATGTATCCCTGAAACCACAATCATGGTGTTTAAGCTATCATTTTTATAAAATGAAAGGGTATTTGTGGTGTTAGGGATCCATGTAACCTCGGACCCCCAAAACTTAGAAAAGACAGGTTTGCAAGAGGGTTTTTTTTCCTTGGGCTAGGGTGTGTTTGTGTGTTTTCCTTTGGTTTTTGGCTTTTTTTAGTTGTTTTGGTCTTCTTAGTCTTAGTTCTTTAGTTTATCTTTTTTTTTCCTTTATTTAAATTTTGGGTTTACTTTCATAACTTTAGTTAGTTTGGTTTTTAATAAAGGTGTTGACAAGGGTTTTTATTTTGAATGCAAAATTGTAAGGAATGTCTTTAGTGCCACCAATGAAGTACAAATTTGTGGGCTACAACAAGACCTCAAAATTGTGCAACATTCATAGTGAGATAACTAATACTGACATAGGCTTCATGGATTTTAATGAGTTCTTGTGAAGTGTCAGGAATCCCAATGGAAGAACCCCTAATGCTTCCTCCATGGTCTTGTCTAGGCTAGTGCATGTGATAGGTTTCTTCGTGCTTATCTAGTCACCCAATCTAATAATGGCTATATCAGAGTATTACAACCTTGTAGAGAGGAGAGTGAAGAAAAACAAGGTATGTGGCATTGGACATCATACCTGACATCATAGAAGAGGTCTTCCACATCCAACCAAAAGATCAATACACAAATATTTCCATCGACATGGTTGTAAGTTGGTATCAAGAAGAACCTAAAATTGAGAATAAGATCAATCAAAACTACCCATAAAGGCCCTAGAAGGAAGCTAAATTAGATAAAATGAGTCTACACAAGGTCTATTTGATGGAGGACATGAAGAATTACATCACCCCATTGAGCATAATATTTGGTATTCCCAAAGTAAAGCAACTAGAAAATTGGATGGTATTGTATATAGACACCATCAGGGAGTGATAGAATAGAATAGATTGGGGTCAGATCATCAGTGACAACCTTGATCAACAATTGCAAAGGGTAAAAAACTAACCCCAAGTTCTACATGATATCCTATATAGGTTACCTACTTGTATCCCATGCAAACTATTTGGTCTTGACAAAGAGAGGATCTCTTCAAGATCCTAAGGCATATGTCTACAAAGTGTACCCACAATTATCTAGGAAGGAGAAGTTACCTAACATTCAACCCCGAGTACCAGATTGTCAATGATACCTTTGTCTTCGCCATCATATACTCAATAGAACAAGATTTTTCCAAATGAATGTTAGATGATACCATAACCCAAATTAAGAAATTTGGAAGCTACTTCATTTAGTTCTAAAGTTTTACATACATCAGGGAAGCTGGTTGCACCTTAAAACCCTAGAAACTCCCTAGGTACCCCTCTAATAGATTGCTCTAGATGGAACTTTGCATACATATATCAAATGCTCATAGGTTGATCATGAATAAGAACAAGCCATGTTTTTAATTCCTCATTGGAATTGGAGCCCACTTCCAAGATGTTAAAGTGGTGAATTTAGTGTGCCTAAAATGTGAGGAGTGCCTTTAGATAACATGTTAATAGTTTGAGGGAAATTCGATATGATCAAAACATTCAACAAGATGATGGGTGCTCATTTTAAACACAAGCCTCATATTGAAGATCATAAAGCCAATTGTGTTGATCATTGCAAAGTATGTACATAGTATATTATTATATAATGAGCCTAGATTTGGTATGATATGCCCTTGGTCTCCATATTTCAAAAAGACTTGAGAAAAAGATTCTAGAGATATTTTACTTTCCCTATATAATACAGACATGGTTTTTGACATCCCAATTTTGAACATCGAGGTAGCATCACCTAAATTAGATGAAATTGAGCACAAGGCTAGGTATGCCATTTGATGTAAAAAAGATTGGGTACAAAACTTTCTGCTTGGAACTAGTCCCTATGAAGCCCAAGGTGGACCAACTTGTGAAGATTAGACATCGAAAGGGAAAGAAAGTGCATGTTATTATTTTAAAGAAAACTCAAAATACTCCCTTACCTAAGGAGTTCATAGGCCATGTGAGGGAGGTGGAAAATCAATACCCCCATCAATATTTGAATCAATAAAATGCTAAATATAAGAAGAAAATAGAATCTTCTATTGTTGGCAAATAACTCACTACTCCAACACCACCGACACAACCTATTATCACACCTTCTCCTTCAATTGATGCTCTCTAAGTGTTGTTGCCTTAGGTACATCCAATCCAACCATAGATTTCCCTTCCTCTTCTAGTAAAAGGGTCAAGCCTTTCAAGATCAAAGTAAAGAAGCCTAAGGTAAAGCCTCCTCCTGATACTTCACTCAAAGTATAGAAGAGGTTGAAGAAGAATCCTTCCATCATGAATCTAGTTATGAAAGAATTATAAGAAGAGGATGAGTTGGAAAAGGTCTACAACTATTGTAGCTCAAAGAATTAATCTAGGGTAACCTTCTTTGAAGGACATTTATGAGCCCCCACAAATAGGTGCAAGTCAGGTTGTCATAGAAATATTCAATGTAGAGTCTGATTTATAAGTTGAGCAGGTTGAAGATCCTTTGGGGATGGATGAGTTTGAAATTTTATACTTTGAGAACATCCTTGGATTTAAGTAATCTTCACAAGAACTACAACTAGGTCATGATGCAATAAATATATCTTTGCAAGACACGGTAGGAGACATAGGTGGCAAAGATGATTTTCTCATAGAAACAAAGGTACCACTAGATATGGAAGAGGTATAGGTTGAGGGTTAATGGAAAGAGTCAAAAGAGGTAGTTGAGGAAGAAGTACAACAAGGTTTAATTTTAGTCGGTGAGGATATGCAAGATAAGAGAATGTACAAAAAAAGCATCCCACCGAACAACTTGGGGAACACGCCACAAAGCAGGTGGAAGAACAAGTAGAACAACCTCATTATCCATAATATTATGAGCATATAGATGTTTCTATCCCTTTTAAAGACAAATTAGAAGAGTAGAAAGAGGACAAGACTAGGTTGAATCCTCAATTTTCCAACTCAAGGAATATTAGCCTCTAACTATCAGTACAAAGACAACATGGCTCACCAAGGTAATAAAACCCCAAAAAGAGACATGCATAAATGGATGCTCCATATTTTTCATAGATTGGTTGGCTATTCCATTTAGGGGAGTCAAGTTGGATAAAGGATTGATGAGTATCTTATGTCATCGAGGATACATGGGAGCAGTAGAAAATATAGGTGGTTGTCCCACCATTGGACAAAGAAATGAAGGATGTGACTCCAAATGATTCTTTAATGGAGGAAGTAGATCTCGAACTCCCCACTTGTGAAGGAGGAAAGAATTTGGTTGCCTTGGGAGTGACATCTCTATTTAGGCATATGCATCAGGATGAGACAAATAAGGGACTTAGCTACCCACAACAAAATTTTAAAGGATTATATAGAACAACTGGTTGGACCCATTGATCCAACCAATCCATAAGTATCTTTTCAAGTAGCATTAGAAAGGTGAGCAATGCCTTCACAAATAAATTCATTTTTAAATGCATGTGAAGAATGGAGGCAAGAATTGGAGAAACTTGGAAAATAAAAAATAAGGCAAGTAATAACACATTTTTTGCACCCTAGTAAAGGAGATTACAACCCTCAATTCTATAGTGGTGCATGGAAAGGGAAGCATAGAGGGGAGTGTAGGGATATGGGGTAACTTTTTGTTAGATTTGAGAAAAATAACGAAGGTAGGGGTTGATAAGTTAATTGATTCTACAATATTTGAGGAAGGTGAATTGGATAAATTGGACAATTGGATTAGGAAAATCAATCTTTATTTGAAAGGTTATAGTAAGAGGGAGGAGATGATTGAGAATAGGAGAGAAGAAGAGATGCCTCAAGTCCAAAATTTTGAAGAATTTATTGATTCCCTTGATTGTGAATTTTACCAAGATGAGAATAGAGAGAAAACATAAAGCATCAACAACATCATTTAGTAATCCCAAGGAAAGATTTCCAATATTAACATAAATGAGGATGTTGAATGGATGTACATTGCCAAAGGGAGTATAATGGTAATCAAGGAGGAAATTATGCAAATCGAATAGGTAAGGAAATAATTGAAGGTTTCCTAGAAAAATTAGCAAACCTACATAGAATTTATGAAGATTCCCTCTTTTGGTGAAGTGAATGTGGCAGTCAATAAATTTTTCCAACGCTTCTCGAATATCTTTCCACATAAATAGCATTCATTATTGTTTCATTATGTTCTTATTCTTTACAGTTGCTGCAAAAATGCAATGAATCCCATTTTTGCTTGAAAGTGCCAATTTTTTAAGGTCAATTCTTTTTGGAATCGTCATTTTTAGTGTTTCTAATGCTTTGCATGGTCGAACAGTAGAAAAGGAAGTCATTTCATGGAGTTAGAAGCATGCATTTTGCAAGAAAAAAGGATCTGGGGTGTCCAAAGTTTTCAATAGAAAAACTTCAGTTCACACATAATTTTAGGACATGTTTTTGGCTCAAATTTGTTCTTTTTTTAGTTATAGGCATGTAAATTCAAAGTTGGCATATAATAAAATAGATTAGGAGTAGTTTTAGTAGTTAAACTTCAGTTTCTAGTTTATTACACCCAAAATAAATGCCTAGAAACCCTAGCCACTGGTTTGGAAATTTTGAGTTGTAAAATCTATATAAACTTAGTTTTATGACGTAATAAAGGATAATAATTTTGCAATAGAAGATATATACATTTTGGTGTTGCAATCTTGGTATGAGATCTCTACCATTTTTTGTGATTTTGAGAAAAAAAATTAGGACTTAAGAGCCAAAGTGTGTTTTCTTGCAAATTTACTTTGTCATCAATTAGTCGATGTTTACTGTGGATGATTTTCTTGTGGTAGCGATTTGATAAAGCTAGTTGAATTTCTTATGTGTTAATAGATATATTTTTCTCACATGTGTGCATCAATGGTATGAATTTTTTATTTTCATGAGCCTTGAAAAATTATTGTTTTTGTATTTCCATAGATGATTGCACTTGGATAACTTGAATTGTGGATTTGTAATTTATTTTGTTCCAGGTTTTGAAGTGTTAGGTTACCCCATTTTCTAATTGTCATTGATGAAATCATTTTGTTATGTCGATTTAGCTTCATACCATTACACCTTTTGGTTTCAGTTCTATGTTCCATTGACAGTGGCCACTGATAACAACAATAATATTAGTAATTCATGGACAACACTGTATATGGATATTTTGAGTCCAAAGTCATTTTGCACTTGCACCCAATTTTTTTTTTGGTATGGCTGATGACAACTACACATTTCAGTTGGTTACTTAATTTTGGGTCTCAACTGACATGGAAAGGATGCACACTGATGATGGTATATAAGTATGACGACCTCAGAAGTTGTTTGAAGTAACAATCTATGATATCTATGATGTTGTATACGTATATGCAATCTATAATATACAAACTGTTGATGTAATTTTGTATCAGTAAAGAGGAGATTGATAATTCGCCAAGGACTATACTTAGTACATTGGTGGATGCATGCTTATCAGTTCAATTTCGTATTATCAACAATCATTGCTACTTTGTATTAGGACAGTGAGCCCAAACAACAGTGGACCAAATTGGCAATGAGCCACACCAAAAATGAGCCACCTATGTATTAGTTAACCGGTTAGTTAATACTTGAAATTTAACCCTCTCCATGGTTTTTTCCATCTTGGGTTTCCATTAAAAAAATATGGTGTTATGTGTTGTTGTGTTAGTTTCTTTTACTTCTTTCATTTTCAACAAAGTTAAACTATGTTATGTGGTCAAGTAATTAAATGTTTTTAATTTTTCAAGGGTATACTGATTGACCCCGTCCCTCTCAGTATACCGAACATTCAACATGAAGATTGGTCCTATAATATTTTATGCAAGTTAGAATTATTTGTGGTGGATGTCCATTAGATTTATTTCCATAATTTTCTTCAAATTTCTTGTTACCTTGAATCTTTTGTGATAGAATATAATTAAATTTTAGAGCTTTTCATTTCATGCATTTTCCAATTTTCTATATACCCAAAGAACCAAAAAAAAGGAATTGTTAATCTTTAGTTTTTTCAGTCTCAAAGCTTACGAATCAACAAAGGCCTCCTTAGGTATTTACATAAAATCTTCATTGATCTCTGGCGTGATCGTGACCTGATCATTGAGAACCTTGAGAGTGATTATCACCACTCTTTCAAGAGAGGGAATTGATTTGATTATTCTTGTCGTTGCATCACTCAAACATAACGGTCAACATGACTATGCCCCATCATAGCCCCTCTTGCAAAGACATCCTTGAGAAAACATAGAAAGCATGTAACCAAAGATAAAAAGATAAATCAAATAAAAGATAAGACATATTGACCAAAATAGTCAACAACCACATAGATCTCTTGTCAAAGTTAAGTGTTCTTGATAGGTTGATAAATGATCAAGGTGTGTGGTTTCAAGAAGGATTCATCCTATATAAGACACATGACAGATCATGATAGTATTTGGTTTTGGGAAGAATTAATCTCGTATAAGACTAATGATAGTTTTATAAAGACTACTAATGTTGATTAGGCAATTGATCAAATAGAATGTAGGCTAACTTAATAGTTTGTTTGTTGATATGTGATTCAATGTTAAGCTCAAAATTTTGATTGTGTTTGTTCAAAATATTGGTGTCTTGAAGATAATTTATTTGATGTTTTTGGATTTTTGAAAGATTTTTTTCAGAGATGTGAGAGGAAAAGGATAAATTAATTAATTAAAATTATTTATTTAATTAACAGATAAAAGGGTTAAATAAAGAGATGAGTGACATTTGTCATACGCCTACAAATTTAGAGTTGATCCATGTGAGTGGAAATAATTGGTTGAAGTTAAAAAATAAGGATCATGAAGTAATTAATTAAATAAAATTATTTACTTAATTAATAGTAGAAAAGGAGGTAAAAATTATATAATTAAACAAAATAAAATACTTATATAATCATAAAATAGAAAAAGCTAATGATTTAAATTTTTTATATTAAATATTAATTTAAATAATAGAGGAAGAGGCTAGAGAATTAATTAAATAATTAAAAAAATAAAATATTTGTTCAATTAAGCAAGGACAATGTTAGGTGTCAACATTTTGCCCCTCTTTGAGATAATGCAACATGTTGCATTCTTTAAAAGAAAAGAAAAACATAAGAACTAGAAGCATGATGCCCTAGTCAAAGGAAGGATCAGGAAGGATGATGTCATCTTGAGAGGACATGTGGGTTAAGAGAATATGTGTGTGCTTTTGAAAGAAAAGATCAAGGATGGAGCTAGAAGCATGGATAAGGAGAAGATAAATCGATGGCCATAGAGGTGGTCATGGATATAAAAATTGATATAAATGAAAAGATGGAAATGAATGGATAGAAGGAAATTATGGATACTTGTGCTTTTTATATTAATTTATCATCATTGAGCTTATTAAAGCAATTGGATGCAAGTAAAAAGATTTGATTAAACTAGGATAACTTACATACCATTTTAGGATAAAAGATATGTTAGAGAATAAGGATTGTAATGTCCCTATCCAGTCCTGCAATAGTTTTATATATCTTTACCAACAACACACAAGTAGATATATATTGACAAGATATTGCTTTCAACTATATTTTAGTCTATACAAGTCTTTCAAAGAGATGAACTTCTAAGAGAACCAAATCAAACCACTTACTAAATTGGTGAACAATTGTAGCCAATTCTCTTGATTACTCAAAATCACGTCAACACATGGTATAACAACAACACAACCAAAAATTGAGATATCTTCCTTAACATCCAAGGCTATCTATTGTTCCACAAGAAAGACCCATGCCAAACCCCTATGGATGCTTACACACAAAAATCAGGGTCAATTGATACCCTCAAATTATTTCTTCAATATTGGCTTTAATACTCATGCTCTGAAATACCAAGGAAATTCTCTATATACTTCATCTCTTAGACCACTTACTTGGATATTATCTCAACTTGATCAATCATCAATGATTAATTTCTCTCCTTTAACACACCATCTCTGTGATATAGAAAATAATTGCTTTGGTTGTAGGATAATTGATATTCACATCTCAAATGTCATTATTGAGCTCTTGTATAAGAATGCTTCAAGTATTGAGTCTTCCATTATCGATGGTAGTGCCATAACTCAGACCAGATATATATGACAATAATAAACAATTCTGGTGATTTCCTCTATGACTTTTGGTGACTTATGATAGTAGGTATTTGATAAGAATATCAATACATGAGTTCCTAGTAGATCAATCTCCTCACGGGTCTTCACTACCTTAGTATGGATTTTATAAATAAAATTGACTATTGAGGTTGCAACATAGAATCCATTATGAATGGAATCAAAACTCATGAAAATGATCCCTTGATCATTGGACTTGACCCCATGCATGTCCTCTCTTTAGCTAGCTGACATCACTTGGATATGCTCTCAAGCATATGAATAATGTAATTTGGACAAAGATCTCATTATGCGAATTGTATGAAGGTAAAGATCAACAATTTCAAACTTAAGATTATGTCACACCTTACCTCTTCATTAATCTTTAGGAATTATCTTTATTACTCAATAAACCATATCAATATGGAAATACACCACTTACATTATGACTATTCAGGTTGTTATGACACTTGGCATTAAACTAATCTTTTAGAAATCATGCCCTTAAGAGAAGATCTAGATTACAATACCTTCAAACTTCAACTATCAACCATGAGCATTCAAGTTATTATAATATATTCACCAATATAATATATCATAGATGCAAGGAGTGAAAAATCAACACAAAGTACACACTACGGAGGAATGAATATTTGTATTTTCTGTCAATATAGAAAATATATGATTACACAAATATTTCTTTAAATGAAGAATTCACAAATTTGGATAGTTAAGCACAAGGTGAAATTTCATAAGTGACATTTCCAATAGCATACTAGGGAGGATATGACACCCTCAAAATTACAACTCAAAGATTCTAATTCCAACTGAAATTGTAGATAAAAAAGATGAATGGTTGATTGATTGATGTATGATTATAAATGCTTCCTAGACGCTTATTAAATATGAGGTTCACACCTCCACTAACAAACTTGTCAACCCAATGTAAATTAAAAATAGGTCCACAAGTTACAAATACGATTGGGCCCAAAACCATTAACCAATTACCCCTTAATTAATAATAAAATTAATTAATTAAATAGTCCCCTTTATAATATTATTTAAATTTGGGACCACCTAATTAATTAGATTAATTAGGTTACTTCCATTTCTTTGGGGACATTATAGTCCTTCGCGCCCAAATATTGGTTTCCCTCAAGCAGTATAATATCAATTTCTCTACTATTGGATTCGCTCCAAGATCCTAGAACAAGTGCATATGCTAGTAGCCATATCCACCAAAACCTCAATGTCACATCATGACCATGAGCACCACATTCTTAACCCTTTTGGATGCAGGTTGGAATAATTCTCTTATGTTTTGTAAATATTCAAAAAACTTTCACTACACTACTCTAATAGAAACAATGCCTTTAATAGAGTTTCCAATAAAATCTTCATGGTCCCGCTAAAGTGAGGAACCAATCATGTCGATGACTAAATCCCATATCAACACACTTTCATACCAATTAGTTGTTATCTCAAGGAGGAAATCATAAATCTCAAGACTTGTCTATGATTTACTTCCACCATGAAGATGTCACTCATCTTAAGAAATGTCAATCACGCATGCCACTTCCAACAAATAAGAAGACTCCATGCTCCAACAATATGTTTCAAGGGAGAATCATATAAATGGATTGTCCAAGTGTGCCCATATGTAAAGATGAATCAATAATGCCATGATCTCCACAAAATAACTTCATGAACTCCCCATGAAAGATCAAATTTGGAATAATTATGTCTCCCTCACCATGACAATATATAACACTAGTGGTTGACCCACAAAGTGTGTGCTCAACTATCACATCTTCCCTTATGACTTTAACCTTCAAGGGGCTCTCCAAAAATGGAAAATCGTGATGCAAAGTGGGTACAAAATTAGAATCTGCATTACATCCTTCATACAAAATGTGAGTGCTCATATTGGGAGGCTCCTCCATGCCAAAATGTCCATCAAAATATATCAAAGCACAAGGTCCCTCCAATGAAGCATCCAACTAAAAATTATCTTTCATCCCCTCAACCATTTGTCCACAGTAAAACATTATTGCATCAAGTATATCAACATGATTTTCTAATTTTTGAAGGCTAGCCTCAAGCTCATAGATGAGCTTGTCAACATCATCCTCTTTATTTTTCAAGATACTAGAATACATCTCATTGAGCTATAAGAGATGATCTCTATTAACAAGAAGGTGAAGGAAATCTAATTTCATCACCACCATAGCTTCTATGAAAGCCTACAAATATTCAAGTGATATCTCTTCCTCTTCCATTCTCCATAAACAATTCAACATCATTCAAAGGGTATCATCAAAGTGGGAAAGTGGCATGACAATCATACCTTCAATTAGCCTCAATTGACCTTCCAAGGGGTGTGATATTTGAATCAAATGTTTCAAAACATTTTCCATCAAACTCATTGACAAGAAATCTATCATCAACATAACTATAAATTGGACCTTTTTACTCATGCTCCTCTTCAATTATTGTTGTGATGTTAGATGGTGAACAATCAAAATCTCCAATTTCAATTAAGTGGTTATCCTCCTACTCTTGGTTATCCTCAATGTGTGTCTCATGCAAGATATCATTGATAGAGTCTACATCTTCATGAAGTTGATCGACCAATGGTGGTTTTAAAAACTTTGTGCAAACAACTACTTCACCCTAGTGTCTATCTTGAAGATTTGGGTGTTCTCCTTAGCTCCCTTAATCATTTCTTTTATCAAATGAATGTCTCCTCCATCCATTGTTGTTCTCTTGTCACGGTATCATTAAGTTGTTGCTTAATTATTGTCAACTCTCTTGACAAAGATATCATATCTACTAGTGCATTCTTATTCCATGGTTATAGAATTCACTAACCCTGGCTACAATAACCCAACAAAAAAAAATTGTGGGGTCATTATGACCCAAGGAAAAAATAACCCTTGGTAAAAATAACCCATTGGCATGATATCCCTGTAAGATTATAAAGGAACGGGAAAAATTTACAAATTACTTGTATGTTGCCAAAAAAAATATTATTCAAATTTTCAATTACAATTCCAAATTATGAGTGATACCTCTTAAATAATCTAAAATGTTACAATTGTCATAATCATAAACTAGTATTTTTAGTCTTTCTTTGAGATCACAATATTTTTTCTTGCTCAATTTCCTAATGCATCCAATCATATATTTTTCTATTTTATTCTCTTGGAGACCCTATTGTTTTTCACTACTTTGACAAACTTCTAGATTGAGTTGTGTGATGCTTGAAGAAATTCACTAAATCCTCTATGTCATCCCTTAATAGTATTGTTGATTTTTTGGAAGATCATCCTGAATAGCTAAATATAAATTCCACATTGTTATTATAAACTTGGGTGATCATATGTTTTCTCTTCTAGTTAGTCTACCAATCCAAGTGTCTTTAAAATCATCAATCATGCCTTGCAAATTCTCCTCATGTTCAATGTAATAAGGAGATTGCAGAAGTGTTTCAATTGCATAAATTATGTCTATTTGATGCATGAAAGCTAATGCAACAAATTTATTGATCTCAAATGAAAAGAATTCATCGACACTATAACATGTTTGTAGATCTTCTTCTTGAACTTTTCTCCACAAGCATTGAGAGAAATGAAAAAAAAACATCCCTAGATATCAACATTTGGAAAATTTTCAAACATAGATCCCATAAAATCTAATTCAAAATAAAAAACCATATTAAAAGAGGGTGATTTTGTCAGACAAGTTCTTTGTTAATAGCATACATACAAAAGATGGAAATACATAGAAGACCAAATACTTGACCTTTTTTCCAAGATACCTCAAAGAATTATTCCCATGTAGAATGCAATGATAAAAATATAGACTTCTTAATGCTAACCATGGGACACTACGAGCTGCACTACAATTAGACAAAGTTAAGAATTTTGGCTTCAAAATTAAGGACAACAATCAATAGCCATTTCGAGCATCATTTGTATTTCAGTGAAGATGATTAGGAAAATGTAATCTTATATTTATATATTTTTATGCACTTGAATTTTGGGTCAAAATTTAATGAGATAATGTTATTGTTAGTGAATTGTTCATTTATCTATGTACTTACCTTGGAATATTATTACTCTAGGACATTTTATTGTTGGGTTATTATGTCAAGGTTTATTTTGGATCAGTTATTGTGTCTGGATACCTTGTTCCATCACTTGGTGCCAAGATTCTCCCAAGAGGCTAGAAAAATCACCAACTTTGAAACCACAGTAATCTCCCTATCTAGGCCTAAAATTATTCCCTATATCTTTCCCAACAACATACATGTGGATATATTGACAAGATATTACTTTCAACTATTTTTTAGTTTATATAAGTCTTTCAAAGAAATGAACTTCTAGCAGAACCAAATATAAACCACTTACTAAATTGGTAAAAAATAATAGTTGATTTTCTAGATTGCTCAAAATTATGTCAACACATGGTATAAGAGACAATTGGCCAACAACTGAGATATTTTCCTTAACATCCAAGGCTATCTATTCTTCCATAATTATTACCCATGCCAACACCTCTATAGGTTCATGCACAACACATAGGGTCCAATGATACTGTATTGTCAGAAAATGGAAGCACTTCCATTTAGGACTGGTTTAGCCCTCTGAGTAAGTGGTTTGGGGTCATGTCAAATGCCTTGAATGGGTCTCTGACTTGGATATGGATTTTTCCCCTATCTTGCCATGTTTTCCACTTCTTTCCTACTTGTTTTTGGCATCCTGCTATGAGATTTTGAGGTTCATGACCTCAGGGTCAAGGTTGACCTTTTGGGTCAAGGTTGACCTTGACCCTGACCCGGGGTCCAAATTTCAAATTTTAAGGATTTTCGGATGTCTGGGTTCAAAAAGAATTATTTCCCGCTTCTGGGTCGACTGTTTCGGGCTTCAAAATGTCAACTCTTAAAAGATATTTAATTTAGGTCCACTCCTAGGGGTATAGGCCTAATGGGAATTTATTTCTCATATGTTGGCCTCTCTAGAAGTTTGTGCCCTAAACTAGTATATAAGGAAGCCTTCTCCTCTCATTTCAACTCAAGTGAAATAAGAAATCAATCATCATCAATTATAATCAAATCAAGCAATCGAGAAGCAAGAAAGAAGGATAAAGGAAGCATTTAAAGCATTCAAGCATTCAAGATTCAATTCATCAAGGGGATTCATTGGTAGCCACTGAAGGATTCAAGCTCTATGGAGCCCTCTTGTTGAAGATTTCTCCATCCATATCCATTCAAGCTTCTTCCTATTCCAAGATCCATTCAAGATTGGTGTTGAAGATCTAAAGGTAATTTATTTGAGACATCCTACATCCTACATCCATTTGGAGCATCCATACTTGTGGATTCAAGGATTTGAATCCTCCACAAGGGTTTCAACATAAGTAAGGTTAATTGTTCCATTTACTTTGTTTATTACTGCAAATTCAATTATATTTCAAAGTTAATTCCAAAACCAAGGTTTGACCAAGGCAAACCCCTCATCCAAACAACAAAACCATTTTTCTTGCAAATGCAGGTGCGAAACAATGAAATACAAAGCAGATTCAGATACCCTTTTCGACAAACTTTCAGGATCTGTGAACATAATTTTTTTCAGAGCAGTGCAGGTCAAGGTCGACATAAAGGGGTCAAGGTCGACCTGGCACAGAAAAGAAAAAGATTTCTGGGTTTTTTCTGTCTCTGTCTTTCCGTCCCAAATTTGGTTGCAGAATTTCCAAAAACTCGGTACAGACACCATAAAATAGCAATTTCTAGATCTGCTATACTTTAAGGTTAGTATTTTTCTTCAATTCATTTCAATACTCTCTTCCAAAAATAGAATGTAAGGTTTTCTTCTTTCTTCTTATTACTAATCGATTGATTCATTTATGCATTAACCATTTTCTTGTGATTAATCTATTTGGATCTTTCATTTGGGAATTTGGGATTAAGAAAAGAATCTTACCTTCCCCAATACATCTATACATAAATGACATTCTTTTTATTCCTTCCATTTTGGTGAACCCGTTTACGACAATTATTTCTTTTGTGGCGTGTGCTTGTATTTACATTTAAAAAATAAAACAAAAAAATAATATAAAGCAAAAATACAAAAATATTTATTTGTTCATGCCTTGTTTTTTCCTAATTTAGTTCATTTGCATTACATTGGTATATGAGCTTTACTACCTCTAGTCCTACTTATAATATTTTGGTTATAAGAAGTCACAGACTTATGGGTTCCTTTGATCTTGAGTCTTCCTCTCCTTTCCTTAGGATCCCAAATGACAATTTGATCACTCATGATTCCAATCCTATTATGGAGCATAACTCTTCTCACTCATCTCATGATGAGGATGATGCTTTAAGAGTTCCTCTTGAACAAGTCCAAAAACTCTCAACTAAACTTGATAAAATGGGAAATTGGCTTATTCAAGAAAACCATAATCAAGATTCTATTCAAGCTATAGAGGTTCTTAAGAAAGTCCTTCATGATAGTGATCAAGGTGTTAATCTCTTGTGTGGTATCACTCATCTTGTGCATTTAAATATCAAACCTTTAGCTCAAGAAGCTCAAGATCTAGGATTCACTCCTCCTGTCACTAGTGTGGAACTTTCTTCCATTCCTTTACCTAGCATTCCTAATTATACCCCTCCTTTAGTGACCACATCTATTCCATATCTTCCTATGAGTGTTCCATCAATGTCTCTACCTACCTCACAAACTTCTTACTATAGTGTTACTTTTACCTATTCCAACCCTCTTTCAACTATGGTTCCAAGTGTTCCACCGGTTGTGTCTTCTATTCCTACTACTTTCTAAACTTTCCCTAGTGTTTCTAATGTTTCTATGCCTCCTATTTCTTCTAATGATTCCATGATCATTATTTTGGCTCAAACTGTGTCCTCTTTACAACAACAACTTGCATCCTTAACTCAATCCAAGTGTAGTATTCCTACATGTGACATGGATAGTCCTTTATCCCTAGACATTATTCATGCTCCTGTTCCTCAGCAAGCTGATACGCCTCGTCTTGAGAATTACAATGGTAAGGGAGACCCTGTCACTCATGTTAAAACTTTTCAAATCCTTTATAGTGACTATGCTCATGACCATATGATTTTAGCTAAGTTGTTTGCTATAAATTTTCATGATAAGGCCTTGCAATGGTATTGTTCCTTGCCTCCTTATTCTATTGATTCTTTTCCAAAACTTGCTAATGCCTTTATCCAACAGTTCCAAAATAACATTGGTCCGCAAGTGTCTTTAATTGATTTTATGCATTGTAAACAAAATACTAAAGAAAAATTGACTAAATTTATTGATAGATTTAAGAATTTATATGCTCAAATTTCTTATCATGTTCCTGATATTTATATTCAACATATGTTTATTTCAAATTTACAAAAGGATATTAGAGATAATATTCTACTTACTAAATTTACCTCTTTGCAACAACTTTGTGCAACACTTCATCATTATCAATTACAAGTGAGTCAATTTGAGAGCAACACTCCAATGGCTCCTGTTGCAGTTGATAAGAGTGATGTTGCTCCTAATCCCAACAAGTTTCAAAAACCTAACAACTATATCAAGATAAATAAGCAAGCTAATGTAGTTTCTGATCAAGTTGTTGTTGCATCCAACAATGCCACTTCTGCATCCACTGCTTTTCATCTGAATCGTATGTTTACTCCTCTTTCTGAATCTTTACATTATATTATGAGTAAATTGTTGAATGCTAATATGATTAGTATTCCTCCTATTTGACCTCTTTTACCTACTACAATGGCATCCAAATCCTTTGATCCCAAAGTCTTTTGTCAATACCATTGTCAGAATGGCCATGATACTAAGAAATTTTATTCTCTAAAACATAAGGTTCAAGACTTAATTGATTCTAATGCTTTATCTATTGATAATTTTGATGGTAGTGGGAACAAATCTGTCTCTCCTCCTAATCAAAACCTTCAAATCTATACGAATCCTTTTCCTACACATGATACTAATACCATCGTTCAACTGTCTTCTATGGATATTGTTTATGATTCAAAGATGGATGATCTCAATCATATTGTTAACCTTGTGGAGCATGTTATTTTATCTCAACCTGTATCTCCACCCCAACCTCAATCTTAACCTCAACTTCAAGTTCCACCTCAACCTAAGCCTAAACTAAAACCTTAACCTAAACCTCAAAAATAACCTAAGAATAAAAGACCCAGGGAACTCTTGATCACCTTTGATGATTCTAAGACTATTAAATCTCCTAATGGTCCCCTCTACATTTATGCTATGATTTCTAAGATACCTACGCATGGTTTTCTTGTTGATCCTACATCATTGTCAATGTTATTACTCAAGAAAACCTTTTTATGAAGAAATTACAACGTGATTCTTATGATACATCTAATGTGTGGATCCAAACTTGTAATGGTTTTCTCTATCCATCATTTGGTTCTATTAACTTCCCTATTGAACTTTGTGGTAAAGTTGTGGACACTACCTTTTTTGTTGTTCCTACTTCTGATCAGTTTCGAGTTAAGTTTGGTTTGCCTTGGTTGAATGTCATGCATGTCATTGCTTCTCCTATCCATAAGTGTATTAAATTCATTCATGATGAAGAAGTAAAGATGATTAATCATAGTTTATATCAACCTTCTAGGCCTAGGATTGTGCTACCCTTGATTTCTTTTGGCCTTCATTACCTAATTCATGTCCTTCTGGACTTGATAACCTTTTTTGCTTATATCAAGCCTATAAACATTGCAAGAATGTTGAGTTAAGCATGCCTCAGATGGATCTTAATCATGGTCTTTTGCCTACACCTTCCATACCTCCTTTATCCATTGCTTCTAGTTTTGTTAATCAAGCTTCTAGTGTTTCTTTTCAGCCTACTAAGAATCCTACTAATCCTCTTATAGAACTTGTGAAGGAGTTGATGGTTGTTCCTCCTAGTTCTCAACATGTTTCCAACAAGATAAAGTGTAACCAATCTGCTAATGAACACCGTAAGAAGCATCGGGCTCAAGCTAAGGCCTGTGCCTCTATTCTTCAAAGTTCTTTACCTTCTTTTAACCAGCCTATGCCTGATGTGTTGGAAGAAGTTAATGTTAATAATGATGTTAAGATGAATGATTATGATGATTCTATTTGTATCTTAGATTCTATTTCGATTAATCTTGATGAAGAAGATACTCTTGATGATCCTAATGATGCTAATGATGCATATGAGACTATTGACATTGATATTGATTTACCTAATATGCTTTCAACACAATTGATAATTACACCTAGTATCAAACATCATGATTCTCAAGAGGATCCTTGTTTGGAATTGGCTATTATTCCTACTATGTTAGATATAGTCCCTCTTGCGAGTTTTCCACCTTCCCTAAATAATATAGACCAAGATGGGGAGAGTAGGCAATGCGCTTGATTGCCTTGTCCTTCATGGTAGCTTTTTGTGTGTTTGCCTATTGTATTGTGTTTCTCTCATTATGTGTTTCCTAAATGTTTGTTAGATTATTTTATACGACCCTTGTTACTTTGTTGATGAAAGGTGATAAAGGAATTGAACCTATTGTACTATTCCTCTTTATGTATCTCTATTCTTCTATATGTTTTTTTCATGTTATGTTGTACCTTTGATATTTTTCATAAATTTTTTCCTTGTGTAGTCCACTTGTATTTGTGACTTGGTAGCATTGATTCTTTTTGGTCTCCATGTTGTGGTCTAAAAAGACTCTTCTTCGTAACTCTTGCGTTTTCTTTCCTCCATTGTGATTGTAGTTCTAATTTATTTGGGGAATGATGTCAATTCATTTTCAATAATATCATATATATATATATATATATATATATATATATATATATATATATATATATATATATATATATATATATATATATATATATATATATATATATATATATATATATAAAATCTTATGATCATACTAACCCCATGGTAGGTAGATCCCTTCTGTGTTATTTTTATGTTTATGTGGCATTTCCCTTGATTTGTATTTGCTTGGGGGCATCTCGTAGTGGAAACATAATTAGTGGAGTTGTTTATGTTTCTGTTCAAGCCATTGCTCCTGTTAAAGTGTTAGCAATGACTTTAATGTAGGGGCATACACTCTGCTCACTTTTTTCACACACACACTTTCAAAATATTTTTCAAAACTTTTCTCCCTTTATGGATTAGAGACTAATCCTTAAAGCATGGATTTTTACCTTATAGGATCTCTTGATCCCTCCAATTGCAATTTTCAAAGTTTTGATCCCTTAAGGTCAAAAGTGTCCTTAAGACTAGATTTCTCTTGTTTTGGCTTTGCTCTTTTGTAATAGAATATTCCTAAAGGTGAATCCTTGATGGGTTGACTAGTGAGTAGCCACATTCACTAGGCGATTCAACTCCATCTTTCCAATTGTGATGTTTCCTTGTGTGATTCACAATGGGACATAAGTTCTCATTGGGCGAGGTAATCACACCCTCTTATCTCTTTTTTCTAGTGATATCTATCTTATTGTAATCTTGGGGTTGACAAATACTTGATTCCCTAGGGGCTTGAGGATTGCTTTGTCCCTTTTATTTCAATAAGATTTTCTTTTTCTTTGTGATCTCCTTTACTAAGAGTTTGCATCGAGTCCATACTCTTGCTAAAGTGGGGGATAAATGTATCATCAAAAAATGGAAGAACTTCTATTTAGGACTGGTTTAGCCCTTCGAGTAAGTAGTTTGGGGTCATGTCAAATGCCTTGAATGGGTCTTTGACTTGGATCTGGCTTTTTCCCCTGTCCTGCCCCATTTTCTGCTTCTTTCCTACCTATTTTTGGCATCTTGCTCTGAGATTTTGAGGTTCTTAACCTTAGGGTCAAGGTCAATCTTCCAAGTCAAGGTCAACCTTGACCCTGACCCAGGGTCCAAATTTCAAATTCTGAGGATTTCTAGATGTCAGGGTTCAGAAAGAATTATTTCCTGCTTCCGGGTCGGTTGTTTTGGGCTTTAAAATGGTAACTCTTAAAAGATATTTAATTTAGGTCCACTCCTAGGGGTATAGGCCTAATGGGAATTTATTTCTTATTTGTTGGCCTCTCTAGAAGTTTGATCCCTAGACTAGTATATAAGGAAGCCTTCTCCTCTCATTTCAACTCAAGCAAAATAAGCAATGAATCATCATAAATTATAATCAAATAAAGAAATCAAGAAGCAAGAAAGAAGGAGAAAGGAAGCATTTCAAGAATTCAAGCATTCAAGCATTCATGTATTCAAGCATTCAAGATTCAATTCATCAAGGAGATCCATTGGTAGCCATTGAAGGATTCAAGCTCTATGGAGCCCTCTTGTTGAATATTTCTCCATCCATATCCATTCAAGCTTATTCCTATTATAAGATCCATTCAAGATTGGTGTTGAAGATCTAAAGGCAATTTATTTGAGTCATCCTACATCCTACATCCATACTTGTGGATTCAAGGATTTGAATCCTCCACAAGGGTTTCAACATAAGCAAGGTGAAGTGTTCCATTTACTTTGTTTATTACTGCAAATTCAATTAAATTTCAAGGTTAATTCCAAAACTAGGGTTTGACCAAGGCAAAGTCCTCATCCAAACAACAAAACCATTTTTCTTGCAGGTGCAGGTGCGAAACAATGAAATACAGAGCAAATTCAGATACCCTTTTTGGAAAACTTTCAGGATCTGCGAACAAAATTTTCATTGGAGCAGTGCAGGTCAAGGTCGACATAAAGGGGTCAAGGTCAACCTGACATAGAAAAGAAAAATATTTCTAGGTTTTCTCTATCTCTGTCTTTTCATCCCAGATCTGGTTGCAAAATTTCTAGAAACTCAGTACAGACACCAAACAATAACAATTTCTAGATCTGCTATACTTTGAGGTTAGTATTTGTCTTCAATTAATTTCAATACTCTCTTCCAAAAATTGAATGTACGGTTTTCCTCTTTCTTCTCATTACTAATCGATTGATTCATTTATGCATTGAACATTTTCTTGAGGTTAATCTATTTGGATCTTTCCTTTTTGAATTTGGGATTAAGAAGAGAATCTTACCTTCCCTAATTCATCTATACATAAAGGACATTCATTTTATTCCTTACAGATACCATCAAATTATTGCTTCAATACTGGCTTTAATAATCCTCCTCTGAAATACCTAGAAACTCCTCTGCACACTTCTTCTCTTAGACCAATGACTTAGATGTTAGCTCACCTTAATGAGTAATTTCTCTCCATTAACTCACCAATTTGATGAGTAATGTCTCTCCTTGAACTCACCATCTCTATGATATAGAAAATAATTCCTTCAATTGCAGGATATCTGATATTCACATCTCAGATGTCATTATGTAGATCCCATACAAGAATGCTTCAAGGATTGAGTCTTTCATTATCAATGTTAGTGCTATAACTCATAAATTATATTGTATTTGATGATAAGACAATAATAAATACTTTTGGTGATTTCCTATATCAATTTTAGTGACTTATGATAGCCTATATTTGATAGAAATATCAATAGTTGAATTTCTAGTAGATCAATCTTCTCACGGGTCTTCACTACCTTAGTATGGATTTTGTTGATAAAATTGAATATTGATGTTGCAACATAGAATCAAAAATCATGAACAAGATTATTCAATCATTGTACTTGAACCCCTTGTGAATCCTCTCTTTTTCTAGCTAACATTTCTCAGATGTGATATCAAACGTCTCAATCATGTGATTTAGATTGAGATCTCATTATGCCACTTATATCAAGGCAAAGATCAACAAATTCAAACTTAAGACAATGTCACACCTTATCTATTCATTAATCTTAAAAAATTATCTTGATTACTTGGAAAATATTATCAATCTATAAATACACAACTTGCATCACTAATATTCAAGTTGTTTTTTATTAAGGTAACTGCAGGTTTTAAAGGGGCCTCGAAACCCTTTAACAAGGCTAGGAAAAGATAAGCATAGAAACACTTAGAAACAACGATCTATCCCAGCTAAGGATAGAAACCAAAAGGGACAAATCCTGAATGTAGCAATAAGATCTATCACCCTAAAGACCAAAAAAATAAGACAAAAACTCCCAGCAACATAGAACAAAAAAATAACCAACAACTGGATTACTTCATCATTTTAATGAAATCATCTAATTCTGCATGTTTATGATGGACTCCTACAGATTGGCAATGTCTATACCTTGAGCCACAATCATCTTTCTGGTATTGGATCTGGTTCTGGTACCCAGACCAAGCTACTGAAGATCCTCTTTCCCCCGTTCTTTATATTTTCTGTTGATAGTTTGATTTCCTTCTAGCACCTGAAAGAGAGATTTGAGTTTTTCCACAATTATTTTCATGCCCATATTGGATAAGGTAATTAGGTTCTTTAGCATGGTTTCCTTGTTGTTGATTTTATCATTGATCAGACTTATCACCATTTCCATAACCTTGTTAATATTTTCTTCCATCATAGTAGTATTAATAGAAACCTCCCCAAAAACATCCTTCCCTTTTTGTACATATCAACATCATTCCTCATTTTATCAATAACTTCATCCAGCAGATCATTCCTTGCTTCCTTTACATCTATTCTACAAGTCCTAGATATCATTATTGTTCCTTGGGATTTCAAGGGGGAAGATCTACCATCACATTCCTCTTCATCACTGACAATTTCTTTGTCATACTCTAGATTATCATTATTGACTTGAATTTCCTTTTCCATCATCCTCAACTCCTCATTGCTGGTAGCTTCCTCTACAAATTTAGTAGGACTCTCCTTACTTTCTTTGTTATCCTCGTCAACATCTCACACCTCCTGAATCTCCTCATTATCATTCTCTTGATCACACTAATATTTAATTTGTTATGACACTTGGAGTTAAGTTAATACTTCACAATTCATGTGTTTAAGAGTAGCTCCAGATTTCAATTCCTTTAGACTTCAACTGATAACTAAGAGCTTGTAAGGTATTTAAATATATTTTCCAATATAATATATCATAGACAAAAGTAGTGAAAAGTCAACATGAAGTATACACCACACAAGGATGAATATTTTTATTTTCAATCAATATAAAAAACTCTAATTATGGAATTTTGCCTTGAAATGAAGACTTTGCAAATTTGGATAATTGAGCACAAGGTGAAATATCTGAAGTTATATTTACAATAGCAAACTAGGAAGGATATTTCACCCTCAAAACTACAACTCAAGGCTCTCAATTCCAACAGGAATTGAAAATACATAAAGATGAATGATTACAAATGCTTCCTAGAGGCCTATAAAATATGAGGTTCACACCTCCATTAAAAAACATGTCATCCCAATGCAAATAAAAAATAGGTCCACAAGTTACAAATAAGACTGGGCCCAAAACTATAAAATAACTCCCCCTTATTGAATACATAAATTAATTAATCAAATAGGCCTCTTTATAATATTATTTAAATTTGGGACCGCCAAATTAATAAATTTAATCATTCTACTTCCATTGATTTGGGGACATTATAGTCCTCTTGGCCTAAAGATTGTTTCCCCTCAAGAAATTCAATATCAAATTGTTTATTATCAGACCTACTCTAGAATCCCAGACCAAACGTGAATGTTTCTAGCTATATCTACTAAAATCTCAATGTCTCATCATGATCACAAGCATCACCTCCTTAGTTATTATAGATGTAGGCTAGAAGAATCATTGAATAATGTGCAAATATTCAAAAAAGTTTTGTTTCTCTACTATGATAAACAATGCCTTGCTCAGAGTTTCCAATAAAATCCTCATGGTCACACTGAATCTACCAACTAGTTGTGTCGATGACCAAACCCTATATCAACAAACTTTCATAGAAATTATTTGTTGTCCCAATAAGGCAATAAGAAATCTCAAGACTTGGTTGCAATTTTCTCCCCCTCGTGAAGATGCCACTCACTTGAATAAATTTCAATAAAGCATGCCTCATGCCCAACAAATAAGAAGACTCCATACTCCAACAATGTGTTACAAGGGATAATAATATCAATGGCTTTTCCAAGTGTTCCCATATGCAAAAATAAATCAACAATGTCATGTGCTCCACAAAAAAACTTCATGATCTCTCTATGAAAGATCAAATCTGAAATACTTATGTCTCCCTCACCGTGACAAGATATACCACTAGTGGCTGGCCCACAAAGTGTGTGCTCAACTATCCAATCTTCCTTTATGAATTGAACCTTCAAGGGGCTCTCAAGAAGTGGAAAATCATGAAGCAAAATGGGTAAAAAAATAGAATTGTCATTACATCATATAAAATGTGAGTTCCTATATTGAGAGGCTCCTTAATACCAACATATTCATGAAAGGATGTAAAATCACAAGATCCCTCAAATGAAGCATCCAACTAAAAATTATCTTCCATCCCCTCAACCATTTATCCCCTATAAAACATTCTTCCATCAAATATATCAACATGGTTTTCTAATTTTTGAATGGTGGACTCAAACTCATAGGAGAGCTTGTCAACACAATTGTCTTTCTTGTTTAAGGCATCAGAGTACATCTCATTGAGATTATCTCTATCAATGAGAAGATGAAGGAATCATATTTCATCACCACCATAGATTCTCTAAGAGCTTGCAAAATTTTAGGTGATAAGTCTCTCTCTCTCTCTTCACAAATAATTCAACATCATTTTATGGGCACCATCAAAGTGGGCAAGACATGCTATAATCATACCTTTCTTTAGCCATAATTGACCTTTTGAGAGGTGTGATATTTGAATCAAATGTTTCAACACATTCCATCAAACCCATGGACAAACAAGTAGTCACCAGAATAATTATAGATTGGATCTTTTTCCTTATACTCATCTTCAATTATTATTGTAATATCATATGGTGGGTAATCAACATCTCCAACTTCAATCAATTATTTATCCTCCCACTCTTTATTGTCTTTAATGTGCTGCTTGTGCAAGGCATTGCTGGTAGAGTCTGCATCTTTATGAATTTTATTGAACAATTGTTCTTTGAAAAACTTTATGCAAGAAACTTCTTCACCCTCATGGCTATCTTGAAGATTTGGGTACTCTACACCAGCTCCCTTAGTCATTTCTTTTGTCAATAAGTTGAGCATCTCCTCCATCTGTTGTTGTTCTCTTTCCATAGGCTCATTGAGATGTTGACTTCTTGTCAACTCCCTCAACAAGGCTATCATATCCACATGTGAATTTCCTATTTCATCACTCAGTGTAATGATTCTCCCAACAGGTTGGCAAAATCACTAGCTCTAATACCATTGTAATGTCTATGTCCAAGCCTACAATAAGTTGTTATATCTTTCCCAACAACACACAAGCAACTCTATATTGACAAGATTTTGTTTTCAACCATGTTTCATTTTATACAAGCGTTGTATTATGGAGAGGGGGGTGAATTAGTAATCCTTGATTCCAAATACCTAACAAAATTTCTCTAACTAACTGGGTGACAGCTTGGTTAAACACACTTAACTATTTACCAATAATAGTAAATAAACTTTAACAATCAGTAAATCATTCACACAATTCATTCATCACATGTAACACCAATATTTAATGTGGAAACCCAGCTTTGGGAAAAACCATTGTGGGAATTGTCACCCACAAAGAAAATACTCTTCTGAAGTATGCCCAGTTAAGAGCCAATCCAGTTAACAATTACAAGATACACTATTAGGTATGATCCAGTCAAGGGATTTACCTCAAATCTATTAGGATCTTCACCTTGTTAGGAGTGTTATGGTTAAAGGGCTTCAAACACTCTTTAGAATGTTACCTTTTTCAAGGATTTTACAATAAGACTGTTAAGTCTACTCTGTTAAGAGATTTCTTTGTTATAAATGCTAGTAAGAAATAGTAAATGATTTGACCTATATATTTGCAACTATCTTTTCATAAATAGATCTTTTGTGCACTCTTCTATCTTCACTTCAATTCTTCACTTTCCACTAGCTTCAACACTTCATCAGATCCTTCTTTTTTACTTGGAATCGCTATGTTCCTTCTTCACTGCTTCATTCAATGACTCTTTAACTGTTCAATTTTCCAGCCATTTTTTCATACAAATCCATTCTTTATTTAGATAATTTTTACCTCTTAATCTCCTCTATTATATTTGTCTTTGATCAATCTTAGACATCCAATTCATTATACCTTGAATTTGGATCTCGGTAACATGTTTTCTTTTCACCTAGGAACTTGAACTTTTCTTGAAACTTGTTCCATTACTCTTAACCATTTAAACCTAATTCGTAGATATTCACCTTGAATTTTTCTATTTTTAGATCTTTGTAACTAACTTTCCTTGTCATCATGATCATCAAACTCATCATAGCTAATCATTAAATGTCATTCTAATCCTTGTATTTAATTATTGTTCCTTGCTTGGTGGCTCATCCTAAATTTTGGTTAACTTTTCTCGGTGCCTAGAACTTTCCTATTTGGTGCCTTCAGTTTCACTGCCTTTACCAAAACATACTTCCTTTTACCTTTTACCTTTACTGAGTGACTTTTCCTGCTCAGTGGCCAAAACTCTTTTTCTTACCAACTTGACAAATCTTCATTACCATGCTTTACCGACTTGATATAATTATATGTTGGGTAGAAAATAATTATATCAACATAACCTTACCATTTTATGATCTATATCAGTTGCCCAATTAAGTTCTTCAACTTCATAACTTAGCACTTCTTCATCTTCTTAACTCATTCATATTATCTCATATACTAAATGATATGGCAACATAATATAAACTAGAAATCAATTGCTTGACATCAATGACAAGACAATAATTGATCTAACATTTCTACTATCGTGTATTCCTCTAATCTTGATCAGTCTTCATTATCACCACCATTAGATAATCAATCTTCAATCATTACTATTAGTTATAGTAACAATATCCCTCTTTGGTATTGATGGCAACACTCACAATATTTAGTCTTCAATTGATGACAATACACTTAACTATCATTCTCATACTCCCTCAAAGCTTCATCTTCTCTATTCATATTCTCCCTCTTTCACTATTCATCTTTTCCATTAGTAGATCTTCTTTATTGTTCCTCTTTGACAACTTTTTTTTGTATCCTCATCTTTCTCTATGCAACATTATGACAACTTCACTATTAGTTTCATCTCCCTCTGCAATCATCATTGATTTATTCTCCCTCTTTGACAACAATGCCAAAGACACATATTCCTAAAAAAATTTCTCAGGCAATAACTTATACCTTAAGTCTAGATTTCTCATTGCATTCATAAACTTCTTTTCACAACTTCAGGATTCACCTAAAGAGTGAACACTAGCATCAACTCACAAAATAGATAATCTAATGAATACTTGAATTGATGAAGCATGCATCATGCATCATGCGTTAGTGAATATTAGATAGGGGAAGAACCCCTAACTTACCTTAGAGATACTCAAAAGCATCCTTCAGTAGTGGTTTGTTAAATATAACATCTATCTATTCTTTAGAATTCACATAATCCAATGTCAGATGCTTATCTTGTACTTTATCTCTTAAGCATTGATACTTAATAAATATATGCCTTGTCTTTGAATGCATCACTAGATTCTTTGATATGTTAATAGCACTGGTATTATCACAATAAATTGTAACTAGATCAATAATGTCTTCTTGCATACCTTCAAGTAACTATTCTATCCACACAATATTAGAACAATTCATAGCTACAACAACATAGTCAACTTTGGCAATAGATTGTGAAATACAACTTTGTTTCTTTCTTAACCATGTCACTATCCTTTCTTCTAAAAAGAAAGCTCCACCACTAGTGCTTTTTTTTTTTTTTTTTTTTTTTTTTCTGTCATTAATATTTCTAGCCCAGTCAACATTAGTATACACCTTAAGATTAAAATCTCCTCCTTTTGTATATAACAGACATAAATCTTCATTCCCTTTCAGATATCTAAATATTCTCTTCACTCTAGATATATGTGTCTCCTTTGGGTTAGTAGAAAACCTTGCAACTATACCAACTGAATGTGCAATATTTGGTCGTCTATGAACAACATATTGTAGTATACCAATCATGGATTGGTAAAGTGTCTCATTTAATTCCTTTGTGTCATATTCCTTTGACAATTTATAACTATTTGTTATCGATGTTCCAATCAGTTTAGATTCTTCCATATTGAATGTCATTAGGATCTCCTTGATATACTTAGATTGTGTCATGTAGATCCCATCCTTTGATTTTTGAATTTGAAGTCCAAAAAAGAATTTAATCTCTCCAATCATATACATCTCAAATTCCTTTCTTATTTCCTCAACAAATGATTTAGACATTATCTCATTTCCTCCAAATATAATGTCATCAACAAATATCGTAACATTCAGAATTTTATTAGTACTATCACATTCAAGTATAAATTGCTATTATCACTTGTTCTTTGAAATACTATCTTGATTAAGTAAGAGTGTATCCTTTCATACCATGCTCGGGGTGCTTGCTTCAATCCATATAGTGCCTTGTGTAGCTTGCAGACCATATCCTTGTCAGAATTCTAAATAAATCCTCTAGGTTGTTCAATGTACATTTCTTCTTCAAGAATTCCATTTAAAAATGCAGACTTAGCATCCATCTGATAGACTTTGAATCCTTTATAAGCAACATATGCAAGTAATATCCTTACACCTTCTAATCTAGTAATAGGGGCAAATGTCTCACCATATTCAATACCTTCTTCTTGTGCATACCCTTTTTAGACTAATCTTGCTTTGTTTCTGATCACATCTCCTTTCTCGTTGAGTTTATTCCTAAAAATCCACTTTGTTCCAATCACATTCTTATCCTTAGGCCTCGGTACTGTACACACTAAATAATGCACTTCTCTAAATCATTGCTTCCAAGAGAATCCATGGATTCTCTTGGAAGCAATGATTTAGAGAAGTGCACTATTTAGTGTGTACATTTTTGGCGCCCACTATGGGGCATAACATTATTGTTTTGTCCTTCTTTTTCTACATTTCCATTAATTTTGTCATATTTTAGCGTTAGTTTCAACTCTCTATTCTTTTTGTCTCAGATTATCGTGCGACAGTTTGTCAGTGTCATGTGATAGTTTTGTATATAGTAGTGCCATACTTTACTATTTAAAGTATTGCGCGCCTTGCAACATTTTGTCGCATTGTAGTTTTGTACTCTGTCACTCGCAGGTAATGCGAACTATCGCATATAAAGATAATATCGCCCCAGTCTACTGCAAAGTATCGCGCAATTCTTCTGGCAACAAAAATATCACATAGACTTGGAAGTGATTGTTTTTAACTCTCTTTTTTATCTTGCAAGTTTTGGGCTTTCTGTTATCTTTTTTAAAATTTCAGCATTTTTAAAATCTGTGCCACTCTAGAAAACTAGCACCCATTTTTGAGAAATTTTCGCATATGATATCAAAAATTTAAGTGTGATATATCGTTGGAAAGCTCTTTCTGAGCCTGATCCAACCATGTTGGTTTCATTTTCAAATTTTGCCATTTGATTAGCTATTTTACTTGCAGATTATCTAATTTTTGATGTGCTAACCATTGTGGAGCTAACAAGTTGTGCTTGCAGGTGCTCTCATTGCTTGAAATATTTTGCCAAAAGAATGCATGTCAAAGCTTCAATGGCAAAAGGGATACTAATTGTGTTTTGTAGGGCTGCCCAATTCCAAAAAACAACCAATTGCTTGTTTATTTACTTTTCTTTTAAGTGCGGCATATACTAGTTGTCTCATTTCTTAGGCACTTAAGATCTTGTTCTAGGAGTCTTTTGGTGGTAGGAAATTATGCTCTTCACCCTTGTGGTGAACCAGAAATCCTGACCCACTTTTAGACTTTGAAAACAAGAGGGTAATTGAACTCTTTTTTTGGTGTGTTTGGGGGAGATTCTTGAGCTAGGAGATTATGCTCTTCACCCTTGAGGTGAACCAAAAATCCTGACACTCAAAAGTCAATCCACTCTTTGTTTAGCATTAGGATCCTTTAGCGGGCCTTCTCTTTAGCAATCAAGAGGAACAACCCAAGTGGGGACAAGCTAATACCAAGCTATTCCAACCCACTATAATCTCAAGGTTATGAAGGACACAAAACCTTGGTAGATGCAGTGCTTGTCTTTTCTTGATGTGAGTACTTATGGGATTGTGACCATGAGGAAAGTGTTGAGCAAGAATGCTTAAGGTACTCTTGTGGCCGCGAGGTCCCAGTCCTTTTTGAGGAGCAAGAGGGGTACTAAAAACATAAGCCCCTACTAAGAACCATACGTAGAGACCACCCTATTTTTCCGCTTAGCTTCTTGGTGCAAGGATTGATCCAAGTGGAATAAACTGGATCACCCCAAGATTACTCACCATCTATGTTCCTTTGGTTGTGTCATTGACACCTCCACGACAAAGCCAACATCTATTATGGGCAACCACTTTGTGTGAGGCAATGGAACATCAAGTGTGGGCCAAGTTTCTAAGTATTGAGCCTTTGTCCTTCTAGGCTAGCAAGTGCTTGAACTGTTCTCGTTGTTATATACCCGTGCAAATGTTCTTGTACATACAAACATTACAGTAGTGCTCATAGAAGTTTTCATTTTGATATCCCAATTGTTTGTCTTGGCAAGGTTGCTTTTTCTCTTGCACAAGTGTTTGATGACATGTTCCATCCCCTACTGTTTGCAAACCTGCCTGAATATTGCTGTTACAATGTTTGAAATCAACAAATTACCCATCAGATTGCAAAATTGACAAAATTACCTTCCAAAACTAAGTTTTTTTATGTTCATTGGTCAAGATTCATACGACACTGAAAATGATCGCACGCTGTTTCAAGTTTTACCATGTGATATTTCATTCCAAGTTTTTTATCACCCTGCTTGCCTGGAGTCTATTGCCCAAGCTGCCTGGAAAGTATCACTCGGTCTCTATCAAAAGTATCACCTGGTTAGAGTTTGTCACCCTGTTTGCCTGGAAACTATCACCCAGAATCTTTTTGCTATCTCATTGCTGCCAAATTTGAAATCTCATTTGTTGAGTGTCTTTTCCTATTCTTACTCGACCCTGGTATGTTATATGCCTGTTTAAGTCTGTTCTAGACTGAGAAAATGAGTTAAAACTATTGGATTTGAGTTTCCCAAATGCTACTTTTGATCACTTGTCACATTATGGTTACCTCTCTAGCTACTTGCTAACTAAGCTTCTTGCTCATATCTCGGATTGAGTCAATTGATTTTTGTAAGTTCTTGAGCACTTTTGACTAGCCATCTTTGTTGTTCTATCTTAACAAGTGATCTTCTTTGGATTTGTTTATCTCAAAATCTAAAAAACTTTGTCTCATTTTATTAGTCAACCAACATTCCTTTTTCATGCTAATTTCAACTCGATCTCAATTCAAGCAATGCAATCACCCTCCATTCAACTATACATAGTTACCTTCACCCACAAGATGCTCATGAGTGCCAGTTAGTAATGATAGTTCTAGTCCTAACCAATTTGAAGATTCTAAGGTCACCCTGTGGTATAAAGGAGGCTTCCTCTTTTCCGCATTCAAGACCTCCAAAAGCACAGATAGTGTCTCACTCACTTTGACTGAACAAGAAAAGTTTCACCGTTTGCAAGAACATTTTGAGCATAAGGACAACCAGGCATGTTTAGACAAAATGGATGCTACTAGGTGCATGGCTATGAAGGGGATGTCTCAAGAACAACCTAAGATTAGTGGCTACAAATATAGACCCCCTCCTTTTGGTACTTTGGGTAACTATGGAAACAATACGCCACCAAGATCTCCTCCAAGATGAACTTTTGCTGCTCCCTCTTCACCTCCTAGACCTCCTCCCTCTCAGCATGAGGAAGAAGCCAATGATGAGATTTCTAGTGAAGAGCTTATGAGATTTGAACAAGATGAAGCATCCCAATGTATGATGCTTAAACTTTTAGAGCGAAATGGGGATCAATACTTTCAATACATGACTTTTAGGGGATACAAGCTCCCTCCTGGCTATGACATACGATAGATTGTTCAAGAAAGAGTACCAACTAAATTGGAAATCCTTAGGGATGAATTGCAATGAACCAATCAATGTCTTTCTCAACTTGCAATAGAAAAAGAACCTCCAAAGGTTTCTTTTGTAGAATCTATTTGTGCCCTTCCTTTTGAGAGGAGTCTATACATGGTCCCATTTCCTAGGGATATTGAGGTTCCCAAATATGACAAGTATGATGGAAACAGTGACCCCCATGACCATGTGCATCACTTTTATGCTCTTAGCATGGACTTCCTTCATGAGGACACATTTCTTTTGTGATTGTTCCCTAGAAGTTTGAGAGGACAAGCTCTAGAATGGTTTGCAAAGTTGACACCACCTCTTAAAACTTTTGATGAGTTGGTTAGATGCTTCACCCAGTATTATTCATACAACATCCAACAACCCATCACCATGATAGATCTCAGTGCTCTAAAGAAAAATCAAGGTGAGCCATTTGCCACTTACTTACAATGTTGGAGGTCATTATACTCTTGATATCCTCGACAACTAGAAGAAAGAGAAAAGATTGATATTTTTGTCAACACTCTTGTGCTTGAGATATATTATGATCTAAGGAAACAAGTATTTTCCTCTTTCAATGACATGGTTGAAAGTGCATATCAAATTGAAGATGTGGCCATAAGAAAGGGGGATATTGTTATTAATAAAGATACTAGAGGCAATGGCAAAGATAAGAACAAGCCTTGGAATAGAAACAAGTATGTTGTTAATGATGGGGTTGTAGATGTCCCAAAAGGTAAAGAACCTTCTTTCAACCTCTCTAATGCTATCTACATAGAAAAACAACAAGAAGCTACCAATGCTCATAGTGCTCCTAAGCCTTAGAATGCAGACAAACCTAAGAAGTAGTACCAACGACGAGTCTACACCAAGTTGGCTGAACCATACGATGTGATTCTTAAGACTTTGGTTGACAACAAACATCTTGGGCTTCCTAAATTTGATCATCCCTATGCTCCGCTAGTTAAGCCTGATTGGTGGAGAGAAGATCATTACTGCCACTATCACAAAAGTAAGGGACACAAGATGAACAATTGTTTCAAGCTTAAAGATGATATTCAAGATCTCATTGATGACGACACAATTCTCATAGATGGCTTAGTTAAAAATTATGATCACACATCTTTCAAAGACCCTCTACCTAAGCATGACAAGGGGGAATCTTCTCAAACAAATAAGAAGAATCATGATGCAAAGATCAAATATACATATGCTAGTGATGCACCTGTGATCAACATGGTAGAGCCCATCGAGAGTGTTCTTATGATGAGATCTCAAGATGATAATGACAATCATGGTAAGCCAAAGTTGGTCTTGCAAACATTGGATGGTTCATCCTCTCAAAGTGAGACACTAAATGCTATGACTAGGGGGCAAGCCAAAATTATCCTTAAAACTACACCTGATCCCAAGCAAACCTTGTCTTCCAAACAAGTGGCTCCTTCAACCACCTCTAGCTATGATCTTGTCCACCACTTGCAATGGACACTAGCCCATATATCCTTTTTTGAGTTGCTTCAATTATCCCCTTCATACAGAGAAATCCTTGAAGAAGCTCTACATTCAGCATGTGTCCCTAATGACATTGATCCAGATCAGTTCTAGGCTATGGTCAATGATATCCCATCTCCTCGCTATCTCTCCTTCTCTAAAGAAGATGACGTATCTCTTAGTCATCCCCATAATCTTGCTCTACACATCGAAGTTCAAGTCTACCACACCCAAGTCTGTCGAGTCCTGATAGACAATGGTGCAACATTAAATATTGTTTCTTTTCATGTGGTGCAACAGTTGGGATTGTCAGAATTTGTTGTAGATCCTAAGAAGAAGATTACTATAAAAGCTTACGATGAAGTGGAAAGATCTTCCAAAGGTCTTGTCACATTGCCTGTCTGAGTGGTCCTTGTCATAAAAGATATTTGATTCCAAGTATTGGACATCCCACTTGCATATAACATTCTTCTGGGTCATCCTTGGATCCATGACATGCAAGCTGTCCCTTCCACTTATCATCAGTGCATCAAATTTCCATACCATGGCACTGAAGTTGTGATTCCTGGAGACCATACTATTGCTATTAATACTCTTGCTACTGCTGAGATATTTTTTCCTCACAATAAACCTTATGATGATCCTAGTGCATCCTTGATTGAGGCTAAACAAACATTAAAGATGATGATTATTGGTATGGGTGAATACACACTAGAATCTCTTGCTGCTATGCCTACTTCTCCTAGATCATATGGTAGACCTTTTGACAAGATGAAGCCTTCTACTTCCATTATGACAATCTTTGATACCTTTGTTCCTTCATCTATTCCTCTAGAAGCAGAAAGAGAAGAACAAGCTGTTTGAGAGTGGATCTATAGAGAAGAAGAGGATAGTATGACAATTGCTACTCCTATTTCCCCTAAGCGCTATGGTAGAGGCTATAAATTTTTGTAGAAAATGGGATATCAAGGTCAAGGACCTATAAATGGTAATGGGCATGCCCTAGTTTAGCCTTTAAGTCATACCAATGGCAGACCCTCTAAGGATACAATAGGTCTCAGATATGGTGCCAAGGATGACCTCCCTGACTGTTCTACAAATGCTCCCATGATCAATGATTCAGACACAGATAAAGATGAGTCACCACTGCACACTATGGCTAAAATGGGAGATGATCTTCCTTCTACTTCACTCCTTTGGGAAGGAGAATGTATGGCTAACAATGATTTAGCTGAAGCTTCTATGTCTAGAGATAATGAATTTGATCCCAGAGCTAGACAACATAGGAATATTGAGTGGTTACTAGAAAGAGCATATCTCACAAACAATGACACAAGTTCCTCTACTTCTAGATGTCCTAAACCTTCTTGGTGAAAACATCCTAGCAAAAGTTTAACAACAGATTCCAATGAATATGAATGGGATACCCTCTCAGATGGATCTTCCATAGTAGATATGGACATTGATGCGATTCATACCTATAGTTCCCAACTTGACGTAGTTGATGAGTCTTATGTAGGGTCTGACGAGTTTGTTCCACGTGTTTCTTTAGTGGACCATGCTAGTCCTTCTATGACAAATCTAGATCTTGACACTTTTGGAGCTGACCTTATAGGCTCAACCTCTCTCGTCACCAGAGATGACATCCCTTGCATAAATGCTCTTGCACCTGTCACTCCGCTCTCCTTCATACATTCAGATTTCATAGCCATTAAACCTACTATCTCTTCCACCAGAAAAGTTGCAACAAACATGCTAGAATCAGATATCAAGTATCTCTGTCATACAATCAATAGATAAAAACAATGGTCGGATGGTGAAAACCACATTGTGGTGGTATTCAAACCTAAAAAGATTACAAATCAAGAACAATTTGCTTCATTCTTTCTAGAGAAAATGATTCCAAGGGTAAAACCTGTCAAGCAAAATCTCATAAAGATGCCTCCCCATATGGCATTTTTGGTTAAGGTTGATATTGAGAAGCACAAATCTGAGAACAAGGCAGCTAATGTCATGACTACTTTGGCATCCATTCTACAAATGGAAGAACAAGAATCATACTTTGCATTCCTGGTGGAAGAGTTGCCTTATCTTGCCTACACTTCCCCTATGGATTCATCCCCCTATGCCACTATCTTTTCATATCTACCAGATCAAATTATTCTTGAATATCTACCATGCACTGAGGACCACCAACTCCTTTGCCATACCTCACACTTTGTCCTCATCTTTGGTGACTTGTATAAGAAGGGTCTAGATGGAACTCTCCTTAAGTATCTAGAAATAGAGGAGTCAGAAAAGGTGCTAGCTGAAATCCATGATGGCATATGTGGATCACATTCTACCAGTCTTACGTTAGCTCATAAATTGCTTAGGGTTGGTTGCTATTGGCTGAATTGGTTGGGGCCTTCTATCATCACAACAACAACATTTGGGTCCAGGGCCTATCAGTTATCTACATCAAAGGAAGCAGAGCTTACTGAGCCTATCAATGTTCTACAATTGTAGAAGTTCTATGCCTGAGGTTCTTGAGCTCTTTGTATATATTTTATTGATCCTGAAAAAATTACAAAAAAATTCATATATGATGCTAAAAAAATCCTAAAAAGCATAAAAAGTACTGAAAAAATGAGCATCCTAGTGAAAACCTAGCAATAGGCGCGTTGATGTCTCACCAAAAAAAATTCAAAAAATTCAAAAAAAAAGAGAAAAAAGTGCCTTGGTGAAAACCTGGAAACAGGCGCCTTGGTAGCAAAAATACAAAAAAATTGAAAAAAGTCCTAAAAAATCTATCAAGTGGTGAAAACTTGGAAACAAGCGCTACTTGAAACCCTTTCCCCTATGTCTATCAGTCTTGTGTGGCGCTCCTCCACTCCACTTTTTGCTTTGCCTCTCCTAGCCTGGAATTGACTCTTGTCTTAGTCTAGGGGGCATACGTTGTTCTAGCTTATCTTGGGTCTCTTTGTGCATCCGGGTTTCTTGGGCCACTTGGTTCTAATGGTGTTTTTTAACACCACCCCAACTGTTTTTTTCAACACTTCCCTAGTGTCAAGTGTTTCTCAACACTTATCAGAAATCCTACCCGCAGTCCAGAATGATATAATATGTCCCACACGTAGATGTGATACTCAAAGTTTGACTCTCTGACCTACACACACGCACTTAAACACTTGATTTTCTTGACTTTATTTCTTTGTGTGTTGTCTATGATGATTCCTTTGATGAGTGTTCTCTCCCTAATAGTTTTTGATGATGCTAAGCTAGAAGATTGGGGCATGAGGACATGTTTTATCTGCTTTCTGCCTGTGGGTATATTTTGTTGATCTTGGTTGTCATGAGCATTTATGCTTGTTCCACTTGACTCTAGGATTTACAAGGTATTATCCTTGACTATTTTTGCAAGTGCATACTTATAGTCATCTTGACTTTCCTTATGTTTCGATGCAAGTATAATCTTGCTATACTAAACTTAGGTAATCTCACTGCACTAGTCATCTTGACCTATGTGTCTTTGGTGCCTAGGTGGGATTCCCACATACCCATCTGATATAGATCATATTTAGATTCACATGGTTATACTAGTGTGCATTGTATGATCTTGCGATGCTACCAACAACGCTCGATGATGAATATTAGAGTCTAACAGCTTTGTAACCTTGCAAGTAAACTACTTTTCATCGTAGCTTGAATTCTTAAGTTCATAATAGTTAGGTTTGCATCTTGCATATGGAGAGAGCTCTCCTTTCATCTTTCATGAACTTCTTAGTCAAACTGCGCTCACCTTTTGCTTCTTCTCGATCATGTCTTTCGCTTCATGTATTTCATATCACATCATTTTCTATTCATTTTGGGATCGAAACTGAAATCTGAATTCACCTTGATTGTCAAATCACATCTCTCCTTCTTCTGTGCAGTTGGTTGACCTTTTGAGGCCTGATCCTTCAATCTTCATTGGGGCATCCTTTCCTTCTTCATTCCCATCTCTCTCACCCTTCTAGTCTTTCATTCACATTTCATTTCATCTCTCTGAGGTCTTCATTGGGGCATATTTTCTTGATGGTTATTCTATCATTCTTTATCTCTTCGATTATGATTTCTAGTGATTTTGATCATGTTGCTCTTGCTTCTGCATTCCCTCTACCTGATTTCACTTTCGATCCTGAGGGGGAAAAC
Source organism: Chamaecyparis obtusa (assembly GCA_027943335.1). Classification (NCBI taxonomy): domain Eukaryota; kingdom Viridiplantae; phylum Streptophyta; class Pinopsida; order Cupressales; family Cupressaceae; genus Chamaecyparis; species Chamaecyparis obtusa. The sequence continues at coordinate 311,905 of BSBK01003374.1, read as the reverse complement.
ACATCATATCCTATTGGCTATTCTCCAGAGCATATGCTTGACCATTCCATTTGCTCTGATCAATCTATCTTAGTGCTTAACATGTTGGTTCTCATCTCGAGTTATGATACTGTCCATCTCTTTCCTAAGTGTTCAGTACTGTCACTACCAGGCTGACCATGCAGGATTTGTTATCTCTCTGCACTTCATTCTTTGGAGTCAGATCTCTACTTTCCTTCTTGGCTGATCTATTCTTTGACATAATGTGTTCCCAGATCAATCATACATTAGTCAAAGAGGGGCAAATGTAATCACCTAAAAATGGTCATCTAGACTATTAGCCCCTTTTGCTAAATCATCAATTGCTTATTCTTGATCAAATCGTAGTTCTATCATTTATTCGATTATTTTCTATGGGATAACCATTTTATCCTAAAGTCTTTATTTATTTAAAAGGAATTTCCTCTTCTTTTATTAAATAAAGAAAGTCCCCACTTTTCCTCTTATCCTAAGTTGCACAAATAAAACATTATTCTTATTTTTAAAAAGAAGAAAAGCACTTTTTGTCTCATATGGGCACAAAAGTCAACTCTTATTTTCTCATTGGAGGATACTTGTGCACATGGATTGCTCCTCTTTGATTCTCCATTGTTGATTAAATCTTTTGCCTCTTAATCTCCATGGTTCATTCCTTCTCATTTCTTATAAAAGGAGAGCTCTCTTCTTCATTCTAGAACCCCAACTTTTTATGCTAACTATATGCTGCAGGATTTCTTGGAGACTTTAGAGCTTTTGAAGAATTTGGAGCCTTTTGGAGATCTTTCTACATTTAGCTTTCATTCTTGCATTCTTAGCTTAGCTTCATGTTTATGCTTTCTTAGATTAGTTTCCTCTCAAGCTCTAGCTTAGATCTCACATAGTCTAAATAGTAAGGATTTGTAATACTTCTATCTTTCATTTTTATAGCTTAGCTTGCATTTCCATTTCTAGCATACTTGCATTGCATTTGATTCTTGGGGATATTGGCATTCTTTCCCTTGTCTTCATTTGAATCTCCCATTGCATGGTTTACTAGCAAAGTTATTGGCTTAATAGCTCTAGCTGAGAGCATTCTTAACACCCTTGCACTCCATGCTTAGGGAGCTCTAAATCAATTTCTCAAGGTTTCCAATCCATGGATTCTCTTGGAAGCAATGATTTAGAGAAGTGCACTATTTAGTGTGTACAAGTACCAGTGACCAAGTGTTATTTGTTTCAACGTGACCAATTTCTTCTTTCATTGCATTAATCCAGTCTTCATTTCCTATTGCATCCTTGACTAATCTTGGTGCAAATTCATAAATCATACATGTGTTATCCTTCAACTTAATTCTTGTCATGACTCTTGCATTTTTGTATCCAATGATCTTGCTCGGTGAGTGATGTTTTCTCACATACTTTGTTAATATAGGATCATCATTAGTGTTTTCATCTCTTAGTGGAGGCTCATTTTTCTCATCAGTTCCTTCTAGTTTCAACACAGTTGCATCAACCAAATTACCTTCCTGTACATAGACAAATCTTTTTTAATCCTCATGTTCCTTTTTGCTATCTTCTTCATTCCTTTCTACAAATTTATCAATCCTTACATTTTCACTTTCAACCATTTTGTTAGTAGCCTTGATCAAACATTTATATGCTTTGATATTTGATGAATAACCATGAAATATACCTTCATCTCCTTTAGAGTCAAAATTTCTCTTTCTAGCATCTTTCAGTATGTAAGACCTACTTCCAAAAATTTTAAAGTAACTTACAATCGATGTATGCTAGTACCAAAGTTCATAAGGGGTCTTGTTTATTCCTTTCTTCAACTATACTCGGTTGAGTGTGTAGACAACAATGCTTATGGCTTCTCTCCAGAATGTGTGTGCAACTTCTTTATCAATCAATAGTGTTCTACCATAGTCAACTATAGATCTATTCCTTCTCTCATCTATACCATTTTGTTGTGGAGTCCTCAGTGCAGATACTTGTCTTTTGATTCCATTTTCATTGTAGAAGATAGTAAATTCATCATAGATAAATTCACCTCCTCTATATGATCTTAAACATTTGTATTATTTTCCTATTTCCTTTTCAACTCTATCTTTATACCACTTGAATATTTGGAATGCATCAGACTTCTCTTTTAGAAACATAACAGACATCATTATTGAATAATAGTCAACAAACAAAATGAAATACCGATCTCCATAATAGCTTTGAATTCTCATGGGAGCACAAAGGTCAGTGTGAAACAATTCTAAAATGCCATTGGTAGAGTAAGATTTACTTGAGAAACTTGACTTTGTCATCTTACTAATTTGACATTCTTTACACATCACTTTATCATGTTTTCTTAATTTCGGTAGACCTCTGACTCTATTCTTTTTGCTCACTTTAATCATGTTATCAAAATTTACATGATAGAGTCTCTTATGCCATAACCATACATCTTCAACTTTAACAAATAAGAAATTCTTTATAGTAGTATCAAGATAAAATAAATTACCTTTTGATTATTCACCAGTTCCAACTAGATCTCCATCCCTACCATAAATATTCACCTTTCTATTCTAAAATTATAGTCGGTGGCCACTATTGTTCAGTTGTGCAACACTCAACAGATTATAGTTTAAATCTTTAACCCAATATGCATAATCACATCTCATCTGATCATTCAATACAATGGTCCTTTACCTTTAACATGACATGGAACATCATTTCCAAACCTGACAAATCCTCCATCATACTCTTCTAGGTTCTCAAACTTATCAATGTCACCAGTCATATGATGTGAACATCCACTATCAATAATCCATGGGTCAACTTTACTTACATGACAAACAAGTTCTTTTTCATCTTCATGTTTTTCTTTATCTGAGTCTTCCTTTACAATAACATAAACAAATTCATATCCTTCTTTAGTATCATATGATTCATCATCAATTACACCTTCCTCATCTAGGTAACAAGACTTCTTACCTTTGTCCTTGTAATCTCTAAATCTTCGGTGTTGGTTGTCCCTTTTTTCATTCTTATCATTTATGTCATTGTCAAGACATCTTGATGCAATGTGACCAATCTTATTGCAGTTAAAATATTTTAGAGGTAATTTACCTTTATACTTTCCTTTACCTCTCAGTAGTCTCTTAGCCAACAGTGCCTATAACTCTTCTTGTTCTTTTTCTTTAGTCAGAATACTATCATATTCATTTCCATATGAAAAACTGTTAATCTCTTTGTCTTTTCTTGATGTTTTAATGCTTAGAGATGACTTGAATGTAGTGTCAATGGTCACTTGACTTTACCATAATTACTTAGCTCAAAAGAAGACAACTTGTTGATTAGGGCTTTAAGAGTAACAACATTATTTTGTATGGATCTTACTTCCTGAATAGAACTCTAATCAAATACTTAGAAGAAAGAGTTATCAACATTTTACTTACACTTCTTCATTAGTCAATATTCCTGCACCAACACCTCTGATGGAACTAACAACTTCCTTAATTATGAAACTATAATGAGTAATGTTATCTTCATCCTTCATCCTCATTTCATCATACTTTCCTTTGAGACTATCAACCTTAGCCTTTTGTACATGTTGATCTCCTCCATATATAAGTGTAAGCCCAACCCACATCTCTCTTGAATTAACACAATCCTTAACATCAATGAATTCAACATCAGCCAGGGAAGAAGCAATATCAATCATAACCAAGTTGTGTTCCTACTTCTATCTCATCTGATCAATTATCATAGGTCCGAGAGGTGATGGAGTGTAGTCATTATCTAGAAGATTTAGTGCAGATTATCCAATCCCAGATAGATACAATCTCATCCTACTTTTCCATGTTGATAAACTTTCCTTGTTTAGCTTAGGTACTTATCTCTTATACATCTTCGTATCTTTTACTCAAGTCTTTCAAACTTTTATCTTCAGAGTACTAAGCTCTGATACCAATTTTTGGATAATGGAGAGGGAGGGGGGGTGAATCAATAATTCCTAATTCCAAATACCTAAAAAAATTTCTTTGATTAACTTGATGACAACTCGGTTAAACACACTTTATTATTTACTAACAATAGTAAATAAACTTTAAAAATCATTAAATCATTCACATAATTCATTCATCACATGTAACACCATTATTTAACATGGAAACCCAACTTTGAGAAAAACCACTGTGGGAATTGTCACCCACTAAGAAAATACTCTTCTGAAGTATGCCCAGTTAAGAGCCAATCTGGTTAAAGATTACAATACATACTGTTAGGTGTGACCCGGTCAAGGGATTTACCTCAAATCTATTAGAATCTTCACCCTGTTAGGGGTGGTCTGGTTAAAGGTCTTCAAACACTCTTTAGAATGTTGCCTTTTTGAATGATTTTACAATAAGACTGTTAAGTCCACTCTATTAAGAGATTTCTCTATTACAAATGCTAGTAAGCAATAGTAAATAATGTGACCTATAGATTTGCAACTATCTTTTCATAACTAGATCCTTTGTGCGCTCTTCTGTCTTCACTTCAATTCTTCACTTTCCACTGGCTTCAACACTTCATCAGATCCTGCTTTCTAACTCGGAATATCTTTGTTCCTTCTTTACTGCTTCATTCGGTGACTCTTTAACTCTTTAATTTTCCAGCTATTTGTTCATACAAATCCATCATTTATATAGATAATTTTTTACTCTTAATCTCCTTTATTATGTTTTCCTTTGATCAATCTTAATCATCCAATTCATTATACCTTGAATTTGGATCTCGGTAACACATTTTCTTTTCACCTAGGAACTTGAACTTTTCTTGAAACTTGTTCCATTACTCGTAACCATTTAGATCTAATCCATAGATCTTCACCTTGAATTTTCCTATCCATAGATCTTTTTAACTGACTTTCCATGTCATCATGATCATCTAGCTCATTATAGCTAATCATTAAATGGCATTCAAATCTTTGTATTTAATTATTGTTCCGCTTGCTCGGTGGCTCATCTTGAATTTTGGTTAACTTCACTCAGTGCCTAGAACTTTCCTACTCGGTGCCTTGAATTCCTTTTCCTTTATCAAAACATACTTATTTTTACCTTTAACCTTTACTGAGTGACTTTTCATGCTCGGTAGCCAAAACTCTTTTGCCTACCAACTTGACAAATCTTCATTACCATGCTTTACCTGTAATACCCCAAAATTGGCACCTATTTAACTTCATCAATTTTGGTGCATTATCTCAATTTTACATCACCAAAGTCCTAGTTCCCTAGGCAATTTTCTCCCTCATATCTGACTTAATTTGACTTGATGTCAATTGCAAAGACCATAAATTGCAATAATCAAACGCTAAATTAATTCCTAAAGTCTTAGACTTAATTGGCTAAATTACCCCTATGATAAATTAATTTAATTATAAAGTCCTAAGTGCTTTCTAATTAAATTAAAATCTACCCTCTTTAGCTAATTACCCATAAAAAGGAATTAATAATTGCTTGTTATTTGAATGGACACCTTTTTCTTGAATTAATAATTTGAGATATTCGAAAGGTCCTCATGTGGCATTTTCCATTCTTTTAATAAAGTAATTCATGCTTATTTGTCCCAAAAGGGATATGAAGGGTCAGGAGTTTCGAATCAAGAAACTCTTCCTCCTCCTCTTGGCTCTTCTATTTATTTGACCTCTTTTTCTCATTCAAAGGAGCAATTTTTGAGAGCATCTACACTATAGACATTTTTTAGTCTCATTTGATTCATTGTTTCCAAAGCTCATTTATTGCATTATCTAGTTTAATTTCTCATATTAGTGTAATTGCATTTCACATTTAGATTAAATTTGCTTACTTGTTCTTAGTCTAATATCATCTTTATTTCAAAATCAAATAAAAATCTGCATTTCATCTTTACTTTCAAGCATCCTTTTCAGATTAATTGCATCTCATTTTAGTTTAATTTCAATTAGATTGCTCATTTTCATGCTTTTGAAAATCCTCCATTGTTGAATTGGTCTCCCGGCTGTTGGCTCTCATTCTGAGAGTATTCAAACACCCCATTCACATAGGAGGCAACAGGTCGCCTCACCATGGAATTTGGATTGAGTTCTTCATACTCTCTCCCAAATTCTATCAAGTGAATAATGACCATGTTGTGTTGTGCCTGATTTAGAGGTCACATTCAGTCACATACATTACCGACTTGATATAATTATATGTTGGGTAGAAAAAAATTATATCAACATAATCTTACCATTGTGTAATCTGTTTCAGTTACCCATTTAAGTTCTTCAACTTCATAACTTCTCACTTCTTCATCTTCTTAACTCATTCATATTATCTCATATACCGAATGATATGGAAACATAATATAAACCATATTTCAATTGCTTGACATCAATGAAAAGACAATAATTGATCTAACATTTCTACTATCATGTGTTCCTCTGATCTTGGCCAGTCTTCATCATCATCACCATCAAATATTAATCTTCAACCATTACTATCAGCTATAGTAACAAGTCTTTAAAGGAAGTGGAATTCTAACATAATCAAATGTAAATCACTTACTTACTGAGATGGGTAACAATTGTAGTCATTTCTTCTAATTGCTCAAAATCATTCCAACACATGGTATAAGAGAAAAGTGGAAAAAAATGAAGATATATTCTTTAACATCCAAGGCTATTTATTATTCCACAATAAAGACCCACACCAACACCTCTAGATGTTCATGCACAACAAATAGGGTCCAATGATACCCTCAAATTATCAATTTAATACTGGATTTAGTACTCTTGCTATAAAACTCCAAAGAAATCCTATGTATGCTTCCTCTCTTAGACCAATGATTTAGAGGTTAACTTGTCTTGATTAATCATTGATGAGTAATCCCTCTCCTTGAACTCACCATCTCTACAATATAGAAAATAATTACTTCGATTGCAGGATATATTTGATATTCACTTTTCAAATGCCATTGTCGAGCTCCCATATAAGAATTCTTAAAGGATCAACTTTGGAATTATCGATGGTACTACTAGAACTCATATGTGATACTGTATTTGATGATATAACAACAATAAACAATTCTAGTGATTTCCTATATCAATTTTGGTGACTTCTGATAGAAGATATTTGATAGAAATATCAATAGTTGAGTTTCTAGAAGATTCAACTCCTCATGGGTCTTTACTATCTTAGTATGGATTTCATCATAAAAATTGACTATTGATGTAGCAACATAGAATTGAATATGAATGGAATCACAATTCATGAGAATGATCCCTGAATCATTAGACTTGATGTCCATGTGCATCCTCACTTCAACTAGTTGGCATTGCTTAGATATGACATCAAGCATTTGAATAATGCGATATGGACTAAGATCTCATTATGAAAATTATATGAAGGCGAAGATCGACCATTTCAAGCTTAAGAGAATTTATCACCTCACCTCTTCATTAATCTTTGTAAAATATGGTGATTACTCAGGAAATCATATCTTTGTAAATACACAACTTACATCATCGATGTTCAAGTTGTTATGACACTTGGTGTTAAATTAATCCTTCAAAAGTCATGCACTTAAGAGAATATGCATATTGAAATACCTTCAGACTTCAATTGTAAACCAAGAGCTTGTAATGTTTTATAATATCTTCACTAATATAACATATCATAGACACAAGGAGTGAAAAATCAACACGAAGGATACACTACAGAGGAATGAATACTTATATTTTTAGTCAATATAAAAGATCTCTGATTGTGCAAATTTCTCTTCAAATGAAGACTTAAAAAATTTGGAAAATTAAGCACAAGATGAAATATTAGAAGCGATATTTCTAATAATAGTCTAGGGAGGGTATTTCACCCCTAAAATTGCAACTCAAGGCTCCCAATTCCAATTAGAATTACAGATACAAAAAGATGAATGATAGATTGATCGATGGATGATACAAATGCTTCTTAGATGCCTATTAAATATGAGGTTCACACCTCCATTACCAAACATGTTGGTCTAATGCAAATTGAAAATAGGTACACAAGTTACAAATAGGACTGGGCCCAAAACTATTAAATATTCCCCCTTATTAATAATCAAATAATTAATCAAATAGGCTCCTTTATAATATTATTTAAATTTGGGAATACCTAATTAATTAATTTACTTCAATTAATTTAGGGACATTATAGAGACCCATTATTCCTTGAGGATCTTAAACAATCATGTCTTAAGATGAGTCATCATGCTACTAAAGAACAATTCACAAAAAAAAAAACAAGCAATTGAATGCTCCATCATAGCTACTATAGTCAAAAACATCCTCGATAAATATACAAATCATGTCACCAAAGATGAAAAGATAAATCAAATAAAAGATAAGAATCATTGACCAAAAAAGTCAACAACTATACATCAATAGGTTTTGAAGGAGCCTTGAAACCCTTTACAGAAAGATATAAGAATATCTTGCCAAAGTTAAGTGTTCTTGATAGGTTGATAAATGATCAAGGTTTCTAGTTTCGGGAAGGATTCATCTTGTATAAGGTACATGATAGATCATTATAGCGTTTGATTTCGGGAAGGATTTATACTATATAAGACTAATTATAGTTTGATAAATATTGCTCATTTTGATTAGGTAATTGATCAAGTATAATGTAGGCTAACTTGACAGTTTGTTTGTTGATTTTTTATTCAATGTTGAGCTCAAAATTGTGATTGTGTTTGTCCAAAATATTTTCATCTTTGAGATAGTTTATTTGATTTTTTGGATTTTTTGAAAGGTTTTTTTTTTGGAATTTTGGATTTTTTGTTAGATAATGGCCACAAGGCCAAACAAATATTAATTCCTTAACCTATCTAATTATTGCCTTGCTTCTAATTATTGAAAAATATTAACTGTTACTTTTACATAACCTACTTTTACGTAATCAAAAAAATATTAATTGTTACTTTTTTAAATCATTCATTGAACACCAAAGAAAATGAAAAGTTGGGTTCCTCCTTCCTATGCTTAGTAGAAAGTGTAAGAGTTACATGTCAGTTGATTATAACTACATGTCTTCCTTTCTTGACTTATGTTTACTTGACACCAAGCTAAATTTTGAACAACTTGATTTACTGACCTTAGAGAATTATTAGCAATTCCATAATCCATGGTAAAGCACCTTTATCCTACTTCATAACAACATAATCTTTCATCAAGTTCCTATTCTTCCTATTTGGATTTGATCTATCAGATTTATTGCTTTGAGATTATTGTCTTTCAACATCTTTAGCAACTATTAATTTTACATGATTCAAAAAATTTAGGTACACAATGAGAATTACTTATCATTCTAAGGATTTCTATTTTATCCTCAATTAGTGACATTCATCAACATAATATTAATTACGTAGCTTGACTATTATATCTATGGAATCACATAGTAAATAATAAAATGGCATGCTGCTACAAAATTATCATATAAGAAAACACTATAGAAGATGTATACAAAGTAACATAGAAAACAAGACACCCATTATATTCATATAATCTTGAACATAGATAATATATTTATATCCAGGATCTACCAATATATTTATCAGAAAGAGTTCCATAGCTACTGTCACCCAAAATCCTATCTCATCACACACACACACACACACACACACACACACACACACACACACACACACACACACACACACACACACACACATATATATATATATATATGCAAACCAAAATGGCCTTACCTTGGGTCCTGCAACTATCAGATATACAAAATGGTGCTTAACCACCCACTAAGTGATAGATACTAAAAAATAACAAATAGACCCTATACCTAAGCTTCACAATATTAAACTATGTGTCCTCACTCATACATATAACAAAATTGACTCCCTTCAATTCAAAAGGTTGTTTTCAACATATGTATCCATAACTAGGCTGTAAGACTTTTCACTATTAGGGCATGATTGACCAACTTCTTCCATTACCACATCTGGGTTTTTTCCCTTGTTTTCAGATATCCACTCTACTTTCATAGTTGCATTGGGGTTGACCTCGTTTCTCTTATTCTTATTTGATCTCATATTCCTTCCTTCCCTAAAAATAAAAAGTGGATAACCTACAACTGATTGAATATCTTGATGAACTGAATGGACAAGTATAAGATAATGATTAGAGATCACCGACTTACTAAAGTAATATTTAAGGCAATTAAATCAATCAATGTATTGTCATTGATGTGAACTAGTCTTGACTATACTTATCATAATAGTTACAAACATTCAAAGAAGGAAAGTGGTAAAGGAATGAAATATCTACATAAAGATGAGATGGATATGGAAGATATGACTAAGGTATACATTGGGTAACTTATTGATGAGTCTATGAAATCATATTGTTGACTTGATTGTATTACATTAATTTTTTATGTATTGAAGATTAGAACTGGACAAGTTAATATGGTCGGTAATTGAAGATTTTTGTATACACCGAGCTAGTGTTGTGTATACCGAGTAACAGTAATAATCAAGTTAGTTATCACTGACACATTCAAGTATTGACTGAGTGAAAGAAAGAAATTAAGTTTATAACAACCGACTGAATTGATGACCTGGATGATTTATTATATTCCAAGGTAAAAGATAAAGTTTGTTATGATGATCTAACGACTGAAAAAATTCAAGATTGATCGAATGGAGAAGGATGAAATGTATTATAGACACATCTGCTGAGGAAGCTTGAAGCGACAAAAGGAATGATGGTGATTAAGAGGCAAAATATAACAGATGATATGAAAATGGTTTATGAAGTCTATTTAAAGAGAAATGAGATTCATTATTGAGTCTAGAGCTTATTGACACTGCAAGATAATTTGCGTGAAAGGACTATTTTCATGCACCACTGATCAAATTAGTTATAGACAGAACTGAGCTGGACTACATGCACTACTGAGCATTAGGGTATTATTCACCGAGCTAAATATGTTGAAGGATATGAAGGATTGAAGTGATTATTGGTTAGAGGAGGTATTTTGAGCTTAGCATAGATCTAAAAATCTGCAATCTTAGTTGTATTTGAATCAAATCACTACTGTATCAGTTTAACCATTTTTACAGAAAAATCTCTTAACAGAGTGGACTTAACAGTCTTATTTGTATTTCAATATGATATTCGAGGAATGTTGTTGGTTTTCTTGTCGACCCCATAGTGAATGCTGGTCAAGAGTTAACTATTAGTGATAAATCCTTTAACTAGGTCACACCTCACAGTGTGCTTTGTAACCTTTAACAGGGTTGGCTCCTAACCGAGCTCACTTCAGAAGAGTGAATTATTTTGGGTTACCGGTCATAGGTGGTTTTTCCCCTAATAGGGTTTCCATGTTAAAAATATATGTGTTATGTGTATTTGATGTGATTGGATTGTTATTTTACTTTACACATTTCATATTTGGATTAATTGGTAAACACAGTATTGAATTGACTGTCAATCAGTAAATGAACATAAAGTTATTATTGATAGCTTACCGAGTTGATTATTTGTTTAAAAAGTTTGAATATATACATCTGGGAGTTTTAGGACTATAGGATAATTGGAACTAATTGATTCACCCCCCCCTCAGTTATCTAACAATTGGTATCAGAGCATATTGGTTGTTTGGAAAGAAAGTTTAAAGGACTTAAGCTCAAGATCACAAGATGTATAAGAGAGGTGCCAAAGCTAAACAAAGATAACTTCTCAACATGGAAAAGTAGAATGAGGTTGCATATATCTAGAATTGGAGAATCTGTAGTATTTCATCTATACAATGCTTACATTCAACCACGATTGGACCTTTGACTATTGATTAGCTAAGAGATAGACATGAACATAACATGACAATGATTGAGATTGTTGTTTCTTTAACAGATGCTGAATTTGAAGATATCAATACATGTACTTCAGCCAAAGTAATGTGGGACAAACTTACACTAGTTCATTGAGGAGATGTGAATGTGATGAGAGCAAGAGCTGAAAGTCTCAGAGGAAAGTTTTATGACATGAAGATGAAAGAAGGAGAAAACATTTCTTAGTACAGTAAACAAATCAAGGAGATTGTCAATGCTATTTGAGGAGTAGGAGGTGTTATTGATGAAGATATTATTGTGAGTAGAATTCTTAGAACCTTGCTACCTATCTATGCTATTAGAATTTCTGCAATACATGAAATGAGATCTACACCGGGTAACACTCTTACACTTGATAGCCTAATCAGTAAATTGAGTACTTTTGAGTTGAATAACTATGATAATAGTATTGTACCGAGTGTTGAGTCTACATTTATGTCATCTTTGAAAATTGGAAAATCAAGCAGTAAACATATGATAAGAAATGAAAGTGACAGTGACAGTGATGAGGATGAACTTGATGAACTTGAAGTACTAATGGCTCAGAGACTGCAAAAAGGTAAAGGAAGACACAAAGGGAAATTACCTTTGGTATGCTTTAACTGTAAAGAGATCGGTCATATTGCAACTACGTGTCTAACATAAAAGATGATGACAAAGACAATGAACCATCTAGTGCAAGAAAATTTGACAGAAGAGACAACTGAGATCGTAGAGGCTGTATGCACCCAAAAATGGTCACCTAGACTTTGGGCCCCATTTATTTGATTTATCAACCCTGAATCACTTTTATTAATAATCAATATTTTCAACATTATCAATTTCTTGATCAAGTCTTAATTTCGATCATATATTGGATTTTTATCCTATGGGCTAACCATTTATCCTAAGTTTTTATTTACTTAAAAAAGAATATTTCCTCCCCTTTTATTTAAATAAAAAGCCCCAGCTTTTCATCTTATCCTAAGTTGCACAAATAAAGTATTATTCTTATTTTATAAAAAGGGAAAAAACACTTTTTGTCTTATGTGGGACACAAAAGTCAACTCTTATTTTCCTATTGGAGGATATTTGTGCACAAGGATCAAGCTTCCATTTTTCCCCACCGTTGATTAAGTCTTTTGCCTCTTAATCTCAATGGTCCATTTCACTTCATTTCTTATAAAAGGAGAGCTCTCTCCTTCATTTGCATATCCATCTCTTTTATGCTAATGTTATGCTGCAAGTTTTCTAGGTTATTTGGAGGTTATTGAAGACATTCTACATCAAGTTTTGAAGACTTGCTTTTTATTATTGCATCTCATTTAGTTTCATATTTCCTTTGTTTAGTTTGCATATCATGGCATTTTAGAGTAATTTTCCTTTTATGCAATAGATTTAGTTCACATAGCTTAATTAGGGGAATTGTAATCCATTGCTATTTCCTTTCATAGTTGCATTGTACTTTCATTTTCATAAAGTAATTTGCATTCTCATATAGTTTGCATTATATTTTCATACTTTGATTCAATTTGGGGATATTGGCATTCTTTCGCTTGTCTTCATTATGAATCTCTCATTGTGTGGTTGACTAGCAAGGTCATGAGTTTATAGCTCTAGCTGAGAGCAATTTTACAAATCTTGCAACTCTATGCATAGAGAGCTATGGATTGATTTGTGAGGGCTCATTGTTGAGTTTTCTTGCATGTAATGATTCATAGAAGTGTGGTCACTTTTGCACCATACATTTCTGGTGCCCACCGTGGGGCAGAGTAGATAGACTTTGTCCTTTAGATTTGTTGCATTTTTGTGATTTTTGGGATTAATTTTTGGATATTTTGCATTCTCTATTTTGTTGTCTCAGAGTATCGTGCAACACTTCTCAGGTATATCACATGATAGACCTTATAATATGGGTGCAACACTTTGTGCAAAGGAAGAATCACCCGCCAGTATTAAGGTCTATTGTCTGGCATCGTGTAAAGTATCACCCGTATGTTCTGCAGTGTATCACCCAAACTGAGGTATATCACTCGGGTACAGGAAACTGTGTCACACGATTCTGGTGAAGTCTGAGGTATATCACCTGATTTGACAGAGAGTTGCAATTTGAGTTTTATTATCTGAATCTAATCATATGTAGTTTGCTAGTTTACTTTATTGTATTTAGATATATCTAACTTGTATTTCTTAGCCTAGATTAGTCAATTTTTTGCATCATTTCCATTTAGATTTTAGATTTCCCTAACCGGAATTGTCTAACAAGTTGTGGTTGTAGGGGCTTTGCTTGAAGGAGATTTCCATAAATCACATACTAAAGGGCTACTAATCATTTTTGTAGGGCTGCCCAAAGCATAATCAAAAGCAAAAAAAGAAAAAAAAAATTTCAAGTGTTTGTGATTTATTTCCTTTCAAGTGTGGCATCTACTAATTATTTTAGGAATCTTAATACCTTGTGGAAGAGATTTTGAGGTGGTAGGAGAAGTATGCTCTTCACCTTTAGGTGAACTAGAAAATCTTGACCCATCTTAAGGTTTTGGAAGCAAGGGGGTAATTGAATATTTTCTTGGTGTGTTTGGGAGAAGTTTTTGAGATAGGGGAGTATGCTCTTCACCCTCGTGGTGAACCAAAAACCTTGAACCTCAAAAATCATCCATTCTTTGTTTAGTTTAGGATCCTTTAGCGGGCCTGCTCTTGAGCAATCAAGAGGAACGACCCAAGTGGGGACAAGCCTTTTGCTGGCTATTCCAACTCACTATAATCTCAAGGCTATTGAGGACACAAAACCTTGGTAGACATAACACTTATCTTCACTTGATGTGAGTAGCTTATGGGATTGCAACCATGGGGAAAGCATTGAGCAAGAATGCTTAAGGTACTCTTGAGGCCGCGAGGTCTGAGTCCTCTATGAGGAGCAAGAGGGGTGTTATGAACGGAAGCCCTTACTAAGAACCCTAGGTTAGAGACCACCTATTTTAGCCGCTTATCTTCTTAGTGCAAGGATTGATCCAAGTGGACTAACCTAGATCACCCCAAGATACTCACCATATGTGTCCCTTTGGTTGTGTTGTTTGACACTTCCATGACAAAGCTAATATCTCTTGTGGGAAACCACTTGGTGTGAGGCAAGGGGGGATCAAGTTGTGGGCTAAGTTGGTAAGTATTGAGCCTTGTCTTGTAGGTAGATATTGCTTGAAGTGTCTTCGATTGTGTGATACCAGTGTAAATGTTCTCAACATACAAACAATCAGTAGCATTCATAGGGTGCAATTTTATTTTTGATATCACAAGTGTTTGTCTTGGCAAGGTTATTTTTGCCCTTGTTTCAAGTGTTTGAAGACATGTTTGATCCTCTACTATTTGCAAACTTGTCCAAATGCTGTTAAATTTGTGATTGAAATTAGACATTTTCACCCTAACATTCAGAGAATCCAAAATCAGGCCTTAAAAACTTAAAATTTTGCACAAATTGGTCAAAAAATCAACATCAGTATTGCCTACACTTAAGAGAAATATCGTGTGATATATCATTCTGAATTATATCACCTGACTTACCTGGTGTTTATCACCTAGCTATTGTCAGGTCTATCACTTGATAAAGGATGAAGTATCACCCAATTACAAGTATATTGCCCGGTCTGCCTGGAGTCTATCGCTTGGAAATTTTCAGCAATTCCTTTAATTTTAGTCATTAAGTTGCCTTTTAGTATGACTTGGCCTTTGAGTAGGTTATCTGACCTTGCTGTTAGAGACCTATTTTGACTGCAAATTTTTGATTCTAGCCTTCTAGGGACCATTTCAATTGATTTGCAAGGTTGTCTTGAAAATAATTTGTCAAGATTAGAGAGTTACTCCTAGTGAACAGTTTGTCTTTAGAATTTTTTATTACACCCTTGGAGAATTTTGATCCTACTATTGTCCAAATCATTTTTCATATATCTCAATTTTAATTTGAATTTGGCTAAGTCTAACCTCTGGATTCAAAAGTTCAAGGGTATTCACCCTTTGATTTGAAACACCTCTTTGACAGTGTTGGTGACACCTTTTATTTTTCTATCTTTTCATCTTCTCTTTGGATGATAGAGAATCTCAATTATCCTAGGTTGGAATTGAGACTTTGAGAGATTGAACCATCATCAAGAATCTCTTTCTTTCATGTCAGTTACAACAAGGTACCAAGTCAATCAAGGGAAGTGACCCCCTATTGCCTTTAGCCAGTTACCACTAGTTAAGACTCGTCAACAGCACAAGGGAAAAAAACCCCTTTTTGATCAATCTCCTAAAAGTGAATCTGAAGTTTGTTTTAATCGAAAAGGTAATCCTAGTGAAGTGAGCACCTCTTTAGCACCATTTTCATCAAGTATGGACATGAGTTACACTTTTACTCGACAACAAACAGAAGCCATGAATCAAACTCTTGAGGATATTTTCCAACAGCATAGAGTGTATGGTGGTTCTTCTCATGCTAGTCCACTCGGGTCACCCCCCAACAACATAAGGTATTTTTATGCTCATCAACAAGCTGAGAGACATTATAGACAAACTCACTCAGATTCAGGGTCACAACACGAGGACCAGAACAACGAATCTAGTGACCATCACATCAACGCAGCCAACATAATAAGGCATTCAAGACAATCTTCTCCACTTAAAGATACCTCTTGATATGCAAATACGAGATTGAAAAGCATTGAAAAGGAGAAACAAGCCTATCTAGATGAACAAGCCGCCAAAAAGGAGAAATTTAGACAACTAGAGGAAGAGGAATGTGCATTATTGGACATAAGAAAAAGAGTCACCCAAGAAGAAGAAGATAGGCTCTATGCACAACAACTCCAAAATCAATTTAATGGGAGGGGTACCAATAGTGGGACCAACTCACCCCCATCTACCCCTTCACCAAGTCTTAGAAGAAGGTCAAGGATGCCCTCAAGGTCCCCAAGTCCTAGAGGAAGAAGGACTTCAAGATATGATCACCATAAGAGATGATCACCTCATAGACTTTCAAAACAACCCTCCCAATGAGCACATCATGGTTCATGACATGGAGGAAGTCATGCCAACTTTGATAAAATAGATTTTATGACTATGCAACAAGAACCAGCTTTTCAAGCATATGTGGAAAGATATGTGGAAGAAAACAAGGGCCAATTTCTAGAAAGTCTCATCAACAAAGGTGCTAAGGTCCCATATAATTTTGATGTCTACCAAAAGATTAAGAAATGGAATCCTTCAACCAATGAGGTGATCATGCAAATGCAAAAGGATATAGAAAGGATAAGGGCTCCTAAGAACGCATTTAATTTGGACTCCATATGTCCCAACCCTATAGACAAAAGTGTGGTGATGATTGAATTTCCTAAGAAGGTTGAGTTCCCAACTTATGACAAATATGATGGCATTGGTGATCCTCATGACCATGTTAGACAATTTTATATAATGAGCTTTGCTTTTCACCATGAAGACTCCTATTTAATGAGATTATTCCCAAGGAGTTTAAAAGGTCAAGCTATGGAGTGGTTCACCAACCTTACTCCTCCAGTGAAGACATTTAAAGAACTTGTCCAAAGATTTGTCCAACATTTTGCTTACAATCTATCTAGGTCAGTCACAATGCTTGATTTGTGCAAACTCAAACAAAATCAAGGGGAACCTTTTGTCACCTTCTTGCAAAGATGGAGACGGTTATGCTCAAAGTATCCTAGGACAATTACTGAGGAAGAGAGAATAGACATCATTGTGAGCAATTTAATACCAGAGCTAAGATATGAGGTCAGGAAGATCCCATTTAATTCTTTTGATACCATGGTAGAAGTGGCATGTCACATAGAGGATGTCCTAAAAGAACAAGGAATTTTGGTTAAACCAACTAATAACAACAATGGCCAAAACAACAACAATAATCATAATAAGGACAAAAAGAACCCTTATTGGAACAAGAATATGCAAGTTGTCAATGACAGTTGTTGACTCATCTCAACCTAAGAATGAAAGAGTTCTTAATCTCTCCAATGCAGTCCAATCCATGAAGCTACAAACATCTTCAGCACAACAAGAGAATAAACCCAAGTATCAAGCGAGACCTAAAATAGAAAAGAGGCAATTTACCAAACTTGGGGACTCCTATGTAGACATTTTCAAGATGTTAATTGCTCATAATTTGGCATACCCCCAAGATCCTACAAAGCACCGCATACCAGATCCTAAGCCTCATTGGTGGGATGAGAAGGCTTTTTGTGTCTTTCACAATGGAATTGGACATGATATAGAAAATTGTTTTAAACTTAAGCATCTTGTCCAAGATCTCATTGAAAGTGGACGATTGCAAGTTGATGGTTTAACCACTAATGCGGATCACAAATCTTTTAAAGAACCCTTGCCCAAATATGAGAAAGGAGAGAATTCTAACAACAAGAATGGCAAGGCTGCTATCAACTACACCTACACAAATGCTGAAAATGTTATTAATATGCTTGAAGTTGTTGATGATAATGTCAACATGATGAGAGGGAAAGACCCTTATGGATATGATGTGGATTCAAATCCTATGCTTGATGAAGGACCCATTGTGGTACTAAGAGGTCCTCACTCACGAAGGATGTTTGAACCCCTCAATGCAGTCACTAGGATTTAGTCTCAAGCTCCCATTATTATTAGAGGACCTAACTCTAGTAAGTCTAAGCAGCCAGTGTCAAAAGGTGTTCTTCCTAAATTTGTTGTTGGTCCTGAGTTGAATTATAATCTTGTTGACCAATTACAATGTACACTAGCACAGATTTCAATCTTTGAGCTTTTGGAATTGTCCCCTAAGCATAAGCGTGTCCTTGAGGATGCCTTGCGAGTGGCTAATGTCCCTAATGATATAGATGTAGATCAATTCCAGAATATGGTCAACCACTTGGCTAGGCCTCACTACCTTACATTCTCAGAAGAAGATGATAAGTCATTAAGCCACCCACACAATTTGGCCCTTCATATAGAGGTTATGATCCATAGGACCCGTGTTAGGCACGTGTTGATAGATGGGGGTGCTGGGCTTAATATTTGTTCTTTGAGCTTATTGAAGGCCTTGGGTTATTCAGAAGAAGTCATTAACACAAGGAAGAAGATAACTATCAAGGCTTATGATGAAGCAAAACGTGGTTCTAAAGGATTGGTTGTTCTTCCTATCCGAATTGGTCCTGTAGAGAAAGATATTTTGTTTCAGATTGTTGATGCCGGTCCTTTAGCTTACAATATTTTGTTGGGTAGACCTTGGATACATGAGATGCAAGTAGTCCCATCTACTTATCATCAGTGTGTGAAGTTCCCTTACAATGGAGTAGAAGTTTGCATACCTGGGGATAGCACATTGTCAGTCAACACCATTTCAGCAAGGTCTCACATTCCTTTGAATAGGGAGGCTAACACTTTTGATACTACATTTGAACAATGCAAAGACAAATTCAAAGCCATGGATCTTGGCATGGGAGATTACAAAATTGATTCATTCACAAAATTGCCAATTTCCCCTAGGTCTTATGGCAAACCTTCTCAAGATATGAAACCCTCGTCTTCAGCCATGACATTGTTTGAAAAGAAGAGGTTGCCGTTAGGGACTAGATTTACCGAGAAGAGAAATACCTACATAATGAGAATTTTGCACCTTCCCCTAGAGCTTATGGGAGAGGGTATACATTGGTCAAGAATATGGGTTATCTAGGACATGGCCCCCTTAGTCATATGCTAGATGCTAGGGTTGAACCTCTTAACCATGCCCTTTTTGGATGAAGGAATAAGTCAATAGTTGGCTTAGGTTTTGAAAATAAGAAACAAAAAAGTGTCCCTGTCTTAGCTGCGACGAACAGTGACAATGACTCAGACTACACACCTAATCTCTCTAATCAACAAGACATGTCTGATGATTGGGTGCCTTCAACAAATCTCCTTTGGGGAGATTCAAAAGATTTGACAACTGATAGTATGAATGCTAGATTGACAATGGAAAGTGTTGCTATCCTAGTTGTGACAGATAGTAACAATGCTAGTGTTAGAGAAGGGGAAACTCTTCCCAATCTTGAGGCTTCTACATCACAAGGCCCAAATAATGATTCAGAAATAGACTCACATGAGTTTGAATGGGACTCACTTTCAGATGCAATAGTTGATTTGGACATGGATGTTGTCCATACTTATAGTATTCAACCCGATGTGACCAACGAGCTTAGTGTAGGATTAGAGGATTGTACTCCTTGAATTGCCTTAGTGGACGACGCTTCGGTTGGTAGGACAAATCTTGACTTGGGTATCTTAGGAGGGGACTTGATGAATCCTAATTGTATGGTCACCAGAGATAACATCTTCCACATAAACAATGTTGAACCAGTCATTGACTTACCCCTTGTTCACTACGACCTAATTGACTGGTCTCAGCAACATCAAGAGCCTGAACTCCTCACTTTTTAGAATGACTATGAAATTGCCTGCTATCTGAATGCTCTTGAACCTGTAGTCTCTTCCACTAGTGAACCGACAACAAGTATGATGGAGCTTGATATTAAGTACCTCAGTCTAAAAATAAAAGAAAAAGAAAAAATGAAAAATAGGTCTGATGGTGAAAACCACTTTGTGGCGGTGTCAAAACCAAAAATAGTAAAAAGAAAAGACGTATCCGAGGGTGAAAACCTCTTTGAGGTGCCTAAGGATGGGGTACTTAATAACTTGCCAAGTTACTTCCAAGATAGGTCATCAGTTCTCATTGAGCCTACGCAACCAGTGAATGTGAATACAAAAGAGGCTCCCCAAATAGTGCATCTAGCTCAGTCTCTATCAGCTGAAGAAAAAGAAGCATATACAAAGTTTTTGAAAAAGAAGAAAATCAACTTTGCTTGGACATATTAATATATGCCAGGACTTGACACTAATATTATTATGCATCATCTATCTATAGCTCCAGGAATAAAATCGGTTAAACAAAAGTTGAGGAAAATGCATCCTCACATAGCTCTCCTTGTTAAGGCTGAATTAGAAAAACTCCTCAGTGCAGGATTTATTAGAGCTATCAATTATGTCGAGTGGATCTCAAACATTGTTCCAGTTTCAAAGCATGATGGATCTATTCGTGTATGCACAGACTTTAGAGACCTTAACAAAGTGTGCCCAAAGGATGACTTTCCACTCCCAAACATAGACATGATAGTGGATATGATTACGGGCTATGAGATATACTCTTTAATGGATGGCTTTTCTGGATATAACCAAATAAAAATAGCTCCCGAAGATCAAGAGAAAATAGCTTTCACATGTGCATGGGGAACCTATTGTTGGAACATCATGCCATTTGGCCTAAAGAATGTAGGAGCAACATACCAACAAGCTATGACCGCAATTTTTCATGATATGATGCATACGAACATGGAAGATTATGTGGATGATACCTTGGCTAAATCTAGAAAATGGGATACACACCTCACCGATTTGGAAGTAATTCTAGATCGCATGACATAGTTTCAGCTTAGATTGAATCCAAAAAAGTGTGCATTTGGAGTTGCCTCAGGTAAACTCCTAGGATTCATAATTTCAGCAAAAGGAATAGAGGTTGATCCTGAAAAGGTCCAAGCTATATTAGATATGCCACCTCCAAGAAATATCAGTCAAATGAGAAGTCTTTAGTCAATCAGGAGGTTTATTTCTCAGCTTGCAGATAGAGCACAACCTTTTAATAAGACATTGCATAAGGGAGCCACATGTGCTTGGAACAAGGATTGCCAAAAGAGCCTTGATCAAATAAAATAGTATTTGGCTAATCCTCCGATTCTGATGCTGCCTATTCCTGGAAAACCATTGATTTTATACATTTCAGCAATAGAGTCTTCCTTGGGGGCATTGTTGGCTCAATTAGATGACACTGGTAAAGAAAGGGCCATTTATTACATTAGTCGTACTCTAGTATCTTATGAGATCAATTATAATAGCATTGAAAAGTCTTGTCTGGCATTAGTGTTTGCTTTCCAAAAGTTGCGACACTATATGCTTGCTCATACTATACATTTAGTTGCAAAAATTGATCCTCTTAAGTACTTGCTTAGTAAGGCTGCCCTCATGGGTAGACTTGCTAAGTGGATGATGGTTTTATTTGAGTTTGATATAGAGTACATTGAGAGAAAGGCCATAAAAGGGCAAGTTATTGTTGACCGATTAGCTGACTTCCCAGTTGAAGATAGTATGCCTATTCAGGTAGAATTCCCAGATGAACACATACTGTATATGACTATCCGCACTTGGAAGATGTTCTTTGATGGTTCCCACATGCAAAATGGATAAGGTGTTGGAGTATTATTTGTCTCTCCACATGGGTACAACATTCCAAAGTCTTACAAACTTCTATTCCCATGTACAAATAATATTGCCGAATATGAAGCTTTGACCAATGGATTGAAAATGGCTATAGAATGGAACATAATATAATTACATGTCTTTGGGGATTCACAGTTAATTATCAACCAAGTCAATGAGGAGTATCAAACCAAGGATGATAAATTGGTACCTTACAAAAAGATGGTTGAATCATTGAGATGTTACTTTACATTTGTGACATTTCAATAGATCCCTAGGACAGAGAATAAAGCTGCAGATGCTATGGCCACATTAGCTTCACTCCTACAGTTGGAACAACATGAATCTAGATTTGAATTTCTGGTGGAAGAGCTATGCCACCCCATATTTGACTCATCTAAAAGCAATGTCATTTGTACCCTTGTCACACATGAGTCTTCCCGCTATGGTGCTATCTATTCATATCTATGTGATGGCATCATCCCTAACACTTTCAACCATTCTGAATGCTGAAACCTCATCCATAACACCTCTCGCCACACCCTTATCTCTAGTGATTTATATAGGAGGGGTTTAGATGGGACACTTCTTAGGTG
Source organism: Chamaecyparis obtusa (assembly GCA_027943335.1). NCBI lineage: Eukaryota > Viridiplantae > Streptophyta > Pinopsida > Cupressales > Cupressaceae > Chamaecyparis > Chamaecyparis obtusa. Next base: position 289,142 of record BSBK01003374.1, on the reverse strand, counting down.
CTTGGAAAAGGAGGAATCCAACCAAGCATTAGTAGACATCCACGAGGGCATTTTTGGTGGACATTCCAATGGTCTTGCCATGGCCTGAAGGTTGCTTAGGGTGGGGTATTACTGACCCACAATGAAAACAGATGTAGTAGCTTTCTCTAAATCTTGTGAGAAATGTAAAAAACATGGAAACTTGATTCATGCTCCAGGTAGGGAGCTAATTCTTTCTATTTCTCATTGGCCATTTCAGCGCTGGGCCTTTGACCTTGTGGGGAAAATTCACCCCAATTCATCAAGTGGGCATAAGTTTATCATCACAGCTACTGATTATTTCATGAAATGGGTGGAGGTAGTCCCTCTTTCTGTTGCCTCGGGCAAGACTGTCTCACTATTTATCCTGAATCATATCATTTTCTAGTTTGGAGTGCCTTCTGAGATTATTACTGATAATGGAGGTCAATTCAAGAACAAGGACCTAAAGCATTTATGCAAAAAGTTTAAAATCAAACAACATTGGTCCTCTATCTATTTTCCATAGGGAAACAGATAGGTAGAAGCCTCTAATAAAACCATTCTTAAAATCCTTCATAGAACAGTACACAAGAATGGTAGAGATTGGCACTTACAAATCAATCTGACACTATGGGCCTATAGAACTAGCATTCATACACCTACAAGAGCTACTCCTTTTGCTCTTACCTATGGTGCTGAAGCAATGTTGCCTTTAGAAGTAGAGATACCTTCACTTAGAGTCTCTCTCAAAGGTTTGATTACAGATGAGGATTACCGCGCCATGAGGTTACAAGAACTAGAACTTCTAGATGAGAAGTGTAAGCCTTCCTTTGATCACATGAGAGTATATAAGAAGTGTATGTCCAAAGCATTCAACAAGAAGGTTTGCCCTAGGGAATTTCAGATAGGTGATCTTGTTTTGAGAGAGAACCCTAAGAATTAATAGAACAGAGAACAAAAGGGAAAGTTCAAACCTAATTGGCTTGGACCATACATTATTACAACAGCTTTTGGTACAGGTGCATATTTACTGTCGAATGAAGATGGAGAACAGCTCCCTGAGCCCATCAACATTTTGCACCTAAAGAAGTTCTATCCTTGATGCCCATTTCTATCTGGGGGCATCCTTTGTACATATCTTATGATCCTGAAAAAATACCAAAAATATATATATATGATGCTGAAAAAATCCTAAAAAGCATATACAGTCCTGAAAAAATACAAAAAAAAATTAAAAAATAGCAAAAAAATTCAAAAAAATAGAAAAAAGTGCCTTGGTGAAAACCTGGAAACAGGCGCCTTGGTAGCAAAAATCCAAAAAAAAGAAAAAAAGAAAAAATAAAATTGCAATAAAAATCCAAGTGCTGAAAACCTGGAAATAGGCGCTACTTGAGGCCTTTGCACTCCTACTTATTAGCATGTGTCCTCGACACTTAGCCATTTTCCACCATGACTTGACCCTATTTGGCTTGGTCTGGAATTGGTCTTTATCTTTGTCTAGGGGGTATAACTATTTGCATAGGTCCGTTAGGTACGTTTGTCTCTTGGGGCATTTCACAATAGGTGTTTTCAACACCACCCCAAATAGTGTTTTTCAACACTACCCTTTGCGTCAAGTATTTCTTAACACTTATCAGATGTCTTGCCTACAGTCTAGTATGATGCGATATTGCTCATTTGCAGATGCGATACTCAGAGTTTGACTCTATGACCAACACACATCCAATTAAACAATCAAATCTATTGAGATATGTTGACTTTATTTTTCTTTGTGTGCTATCTATGAGGATTTCTTTGATGAGTGGTCTCTCCCTGAGAAGTTTTTGATGATGCATAGCTAGAAGACTAAGGCTATGAGAACATGTTTTATTTCTTTATATACTTGTGGGTATATTTTTTTGGTCCTAACTGTCATGAGCATTTATGCCGGTCTTACTTGACACTATGGATTGACAAGGTATTATCCTTGATTGTTTTGCAAGTGCATGCTTCTAGTTATCCTGACTTTCATGTGTCTTGATACAAGCATAATCTTGCCATATCAAACTTAGGTGATCTCACTACACTAGTCATCTTGACCTACATGTCTTTGATGTCTAGGTGAGATTTCCACATTTCTATCTGATACAGATCATATTTAGATTCACATAGTCATACTAGTGTGTATTGTATGATCTTGCGACACTACTAATAAAGCTCGATGATGATAATTAGATATCTATAAGTGTTGTGACCTTGCAAGTCAACCAATTTTCATGTAGCTTGCATTTTTAGGTTCATATTAGTCTAGTTTTGCACTTTGCATATGGAGAGAGCTCTCCTTTTCATCTCACATGGACCTGTCAGTCGACTGCGCTCATCTTTCCTTCTTCTTGATCACATCTTTTGCTCCTTGTCTTTCACATCATGACCTGCTCTTGTCTTCAAAAGGGGTTAATCATATCATCTTGTCTATCTTTCAAAAAAATGTCATTTTTAGAAACATGAGTCTATATCATATATATGAGAATCAAACATACATCTATGAGAGATAACATACATAAGCGCATACATAAACATTTTGAGTGAAGTAAGACAAGACAATACATATGAAAACTAATACACATCCAAGTGAGACAATCAAATATGATACATCAAACATCTAGTATATCTCATATATAAAAGCAAAGTCATGGTACAATGTCATCACTGATATAAACCATACAAATGAGATCCCAACTGGATCAAAAGTCTCAATAACATCATTTGACATAAATATAAACCTAAGCCCTAACCCTAAGTCTGACTCTCCCCATCATGTGGTGGTGGTGGAGGTGGTGCTACTGCCCTGTCTGGCACCATGTCTGATGCCCCTTCCCTCTGAGAGTAGGACGGTGCTCTCTGACCCTCTGGCACTACCTGGAGATAGAGTCCGTGATAATATCTAGCTCTGGCTGTCTCTTGTCAGATCTCTAGTGTAGCCACCTATATGGCCATCTCGCGACATGCTATCTCTACCCTGAGATCTCTCATCTGTTGATCTCTCTCCGATCTTAGATCTGCTAGCTGCTACTCCTGTATTGCTATAGTGACCCTCAACTACTGAATCTCTACCTCAAGAGTCTAAATGTGGGCTCTCAAATCATCCCCTGCAGTTGGATCCACCTGTCCCTGTACCTACTCCTGAGAAGGTCTCTGTACCTCTTCACTCCTTGAGCCCTGACCTCATGGCCATTTCTGGCCACCAAATCTAGATCCCTCTCCCACCTCTCTAACCTAGCCTCCTCCTCTGCCCTCATCATCTCCTCCATCTCCTCCTCCCAGGGCAACTTGTGATGCATCTAGTATAGTAAATTGAGGGAATGGTACCCTCCGTCGCTCTGCCCTATATGCTGCATTAGCTCCTACATCAGGCATGTCTGGGAGATACTCCCAGGGCTCCCTCCTAATCCCAGTTGTCTCCTTGATAGCCCGCTGATAGTCTAACATGGGTAGCCACCCATGTCCCTCCTCATCTCTAGCCCTCGCATATGTAGTGGTCTCTGTAGAGACTCCCTGCTACCTCCCAAACTATCGCCATACCCGCATGATGCATAACCTCTCAAAAATCTCTGAGTGTCAGCCTACCAGTGGCTGAGTACACAACATGTAGCTTAGCTCATCCTCTGCATCACCCCATGCCTCAACATCTCTGTATGGCCTCCATTTGAATGAGGTCATCTCATCCAGGATCCGCTTGTAATGTGTCACATCCCTTGTATGGACATGTGATATGAAACCTATATATATATATATATATATATATATATATATATATATATATATATATATATATATATATATATATATATATGGGTATCTCCTCTCTCTCGACTGAACCTTGGGGCACATCATGGCAATGTGCTCCCATGCCCACACCTGTGCTAGGATGGCGTCGCACACCCATGTTTGACCATCCCTATAGATGACCTCATGCAGCTCATGATACATCTCTGCCAGTATGGCAGGACCCCATGCCATATGTCACGGTCTCCCTACCAAGTCCACCAGTAACCTACCCCAGCCGAGAGGAAATCCCTTCTGACTGCGGTCAGTCATCAGAATCTATGAAATGAATGATGCCACAATGCATGGCATTGGGAAGTCTCTACCAAAATCATCTATTAGCCTCTCCCAGCCGACATGCCTATCCAAAATGGTGACATCCTGGAACATCTCTTGTATCAACCGCCGCCCCTCGGTGGCATCCTGGTCATAATACACCTATGCCAACACACAAATCATGTTAGTTTTCATCATATGAAAACTTTACACTTACATAATTATATCTCAAAACATGATTTTACTTACAGGCTCGCCATGGCACGGTACTCGCAGGATCCTGTAGACATCCTCTAATGTGATCGATGCCTCAACTATCGGCAAGTGAAATGTGTTGTGCTCACTATGCCATCGGTTTTCCAAGGCTGTCAGTAGCCTGTGATCAGCTCTGATGTAGGGGAACCTCAGCAGGTACCGAAATCCCATTGCTCTGATGTCGTCCTCACCTGGATCATCTAGGTTCCGGACACATCTCAATCCCACCACCTTCGACGCTCTAATGATCAACGCCGGAAAGACCTCCTGCAAATAATTCAACCAAGCCATATGTCAGTGCATACTATGATGAAAATCAGTACAAGACACTTAAAGCACAACTATTGTCTAGACCCATGTCTTACTTTGCTCAAAATGATCCAAATTTTAAGTTTTATGAAGAAGTATCGTGTGATACTTCTCTCTATACCAGTGCGATACACCTTTGGCCATTCGATATTTCACCTGGTATCATGTGATATTTTGTCAGCTATCATGTGATACTGGTGTCTATATGCACACGATACTTTGGGGACCTGCGAAGTATTGCATGATGTTTCTTCCCAAAGGGCGCGATACTTCTAAAGTATCACGCGATAGTTCACCTAAAACTAAAAATTTCAAAATTTCAAAATATGCTAAATTTGCATTAAATGCTATGAATGACTCAAACAATGGTTAGTTTTTGGATACATACCGGGCACCATAATGTGGAGGCTGGTTGTGCAACCGGGAATGCTCAAATCAATGTCTACGGATGGGAACTCCTACTGGTTGAGCCATCGCTATCTCTCAGAGCTCTCGATTCTCAAATAGTTAAAAGTCAAATAATTTTGAAAATGACATTTTCACCCCTTATATAGCATTTTGACTTTTTGACCAATTTTCAAAACACCTCAGAATTGCGTGAAAATTGCACCCCTACCTAATTTCGACGTCCTGGATCCATTTTCGGACTCAAAATTGAAATCTAAGGTCATCTTGATAGTCAAAATCATGTTTCAAATCTTCTCCCTCTTCTGCGCAGTTGACTGACTTTTTGAGGCATAATTTGATTTTCGATGGACTTGCTTCCTTCCATGCCTCTCAAATTTTCTAGTCTTTCATTCGCTCTATTTTTAGTCTTCTCACTGGGGCATGTTTTCATGACCTAATGGTTATCCTATTATCATTTATCTTTTATTATGATTTCATTATGATTTGATCAAATCTTTATCAATTTGTTATTCTCCTCTATCTGATTTCAATTTGGATTCTGAGGGGGCGGTATTTATGAGATTCTCATCCCTGATTCCTTGATTTTCTTGATTCAGACATCTTTTGTGAACTTTTGCTCAAATTTGAGATTCTTATCTCTTACTTTGAATGTGATCCCGAATCGACCTCATGTTCAAAGGCCTTTATTTATGTTTGTCCGAGTGTGAGCCCGAATCGACCTCACATCTGAGTTGTTTTGTGATCCCAGATCGATCTCACATTTCAACTTCATTCTTTGACTACATGTGTCCCCAAATCGATCACACATTAGTCAAAGAGGGGCAAATGTATGCACCCAAAAATGGTCGCCTAGACTTTGGGCCCCATTTATTTGATTTATCAACCCTGAATCACTTTTATCAATAATCAATATTTTCAACATTATCAATTTCTTGATCAAGTCTTAATTTCAATCATATATTGGATTTTTATCCTATGGGCTAACCATTTATCCTAAGTTTTTATTTACTTAAAAAGGAATATTTCCTCCCCTTTTATTTAAATAAAAAGCCCCAGCTTTTCATCTTATCCTAAGTTGCACAAATAAAGTATTATTCTTATTTTATAAAAAGGGAAAAAACACTTTTTGTCTTATGTGGGACACAAAAGTCAACTCCTATTTTCCTATTAGAGGATATTTGTGCACAAGGATCAAGCTTCCATTTTTCTCCACCGTTGATAAGTCTTTTGCCTCTTAATCTCAATGGTCCATTTCACCTCATTTCTTATAAAAGGAGAGCTCTCTCCTTCATTTGCATATCCATCTCTTTTATGCTAATGTTATGCTGCAGGTTTTCTAGGTTATTTGGAGCTTATTGAAGACATTATACATCAAGTTTTGAAGACTTGCTTTTCATTGTTGCATCTCATTTAGTTGCATATTTCCTTTGTTTAGTTTGCATATCATGGCATTTTAGAGTAATTTTCCTTTTATGCAATAGATTTAGTTCACATAGCTTAATTAGGGGAATTGAATCCTTTGCTATTTCCTTTCATAGCTGCATTGTACTTTCATTTTCATAAAGTAATTTGCATTCTCATAAAGTTTGCATTACATTGGCATACTTTGATTCAATTTGGGGATATTGGCATTCTTGCCCTTGTCTTCATTATGAATCTCTCATTGTGTGGTTGACTAGCAAGGTCATGAGTTTATAGCTCTAGCTGAGAGCAATTTTACAAATCTTGCAACTCCATGCATAGAGAGCTATGGATCGATTTGTGAGGGCTCATTATTGAGTTTTCTTGCATGTAATGATTCATAGAAGTGTGGTCACTTTTGCACCATACAGAGGCAACCAATAGTATGACAGAAGAAGTAAATGAGACTACAAAGATAAAGGGAAGAAGGCATGTTACCTTGTTGATGATGATGATGACACTGATAACAACATTGATGAAGACATTGAGGTAGTATTCGTAGCTTTGACAGAAGATTCAGAAGAAGAGGAAAGGTATGTTGAAACAACACTTATCTCTAAAGTTAGCAAGAATGATACATGGATTATTGAGAGTGGTTGTACTCATCATAAGACTGGTGATGAAGACAAATTTGAATACCTTGAACATTATAATGGAGGATCTATTAAAATGGGAAATGATACACCTTGTCTAGTAAAAGGAAAAGAATCTATCTTGTTGAACAAGAAGATTAGATGTGAGAATGAATATTAGGTGGAGGGACTTAACCATAATTTTCTGAGTGTACCAAACTAAATAAATTAGGCCATCGAGTTGCATTTGAAAACAAAAAGGTGAAAATCTATGACGAGACTGTAAATTTGGTCCGTACTGGTTAACAATCAAAAGGTAATCTCTTATATCTTGACAATGCTGAAAATTCTTGTTTAATGGCTAGAAATGAAGATGTGTGGTTATGGCATAAAAGGTTATGTTATGTGAATTTTGACAACATGGTTAAGATTAGTAAGAAAAGAAAAGTTAGAGGCTTATCGAGCTTATCTAAACCTAACCATGTCACGTGCAAACAATGTCAAATGGGAAAAATGTCAAAATATAGTTTCAAGAGCAAGACCTATTCATCTAAAACTATTTTGGAATTGGTTCATACCAACTTATGTGGTCGTATGAGAACTCATAGTTATTATGGTGACATATATTTTATTTTATTTGTTGATGACTATTCTAGGATGATGACAGTTATGTTTTTGAAAGAGAAATCTAAAGATTTCAAAATGCTTAAAGGGTATAAAGCTAAAGTGGAAAAGAATTAAAATGCTTAAGATCTGATAGGGAGGTGAGTTTATTTTTTATGAATTCACTAAATTTTGTAATGAGAATGGAATTAAAAGACAAGTTTTTGCATCAAGAACACCATAACAAAATTGAATTGTTGAAAGAAGGAATTGATCCATAGTTGATTGAGCTAGAACACTGATGATTGAAAAAGATGTTACACAAATATACTTGAAAGAAGCTATCAGTACTGATGTATACACATTGAACTGAGTATAACTGAAGAAAGATTCAAACAAGACACCTTATGAGTTATGGTTTGGGTACACACCTAATGTAAGTTATTTGAGAATTTTTGGAAGTAGATGTTACATTCTGAAAGATGATAGAAATTGAAATTTTGATTCTAAATGTGATGAAGGAATATTCTTAGGATATCCTACTAAGAGAAAATATTACAAATATTTGAATAAGGTTTCTAACAAAATGATTGAAAGTGCTAATGTAAGAGTTGATGAATTTGCTAAGAAAAATGATGAAGAAAGCACAAAGGAGCTAGAAGACTATAGTAGATATACATTCATTGAGTTGCCTGACCCTCTACCTAAGAAATAGGTAGAAGCTACCAAGCAACAAGATAAAGACACCGAGCATCGACCCATAGACACTGAGAATCAGGAAATTTCTACTGAGGAAGATATTGATCCTACACCGATTGATGAACAAAGAAGAGAGAATGTGTTAGAAAATTTTGTGAGAAGACACCATCAACAAAATTAGATTATTGGAGACAAGAAAGCTGACATGATGACATGAAGTAAGTTGAGACAAAACACTGCATGTTTAGTTTGTGAATTTGAACCTAAAAATGTTAGAGATGCACTTGAGAATGATGAATGGATTAAAGAAATGAATGAGGAAATTGAGAAAATACTAAAGAACAAAACATGGACATTGGTACTGAGACCGAATGATAAAAATATTATTGGAACAAAATGGATATTCAAAAACAAGTTGAATGAGAATGGTGAAGTTACTAGGAACAAAGCAAGACTTGTATGTAAAGGGTGTGCACAAGAAGAAGGTATAGATTATGGTTAGACTTATGCACCAGTTGCTAGACTTGAAGGAGTTAGAATATTACTTTCATATGTTGCCTACAAAGGATTCAAAGTATATCAAATGGATGCCAAATTTGCATTTTTGAATGGGATACTTGAGGAAGATGTTTACATTGAACAACTTGAAGGTTTTGTTGATCCGAATCAGAAAAATATGGTATGTAAATTACACAAAGCACTGTATAGATTGAAACAAGCACCGAGAGCATGTTATGAAAGATTGCATTCATATCTTATTAGTATTGGATTTGTGAGGATAGGTGATAATAGTAATTTGTATTTGAAAGAAGAAAGTGATGACAAGATTCTTATTGCTAAAATTTTTGTTGATGATATAATATTTGGAGGACATGATAATCTATGCAAATAATTTTTTGATGAAATGAGAAAGGAATTTGAAATGTCAATGTTTGGAGAGATTAAATTCTTTCTAGGTTTGCAAATTCTACAACAAAATGAAGGGATATTCATAACACAATCAAAGTACATCAAAGAAGTATTGAAGACCTTTGGAATGGAAGATTCAAAACTGGTAGGTAAACCGATGGTCACAAGATGAAAATTGACAAAGGATGATTAGTCAACTGAGGTAAATCAAACACTATATAGATCTATGATTGGAAAACTGATGTATGTTGTGTATAGTAGACCTGATATTGCACATGTTGTTGGGATTGTAGCAAGATTTTTTGCTAATCCTAAGGAAACACATATGATTGTTGTTAAAAGGATTTTGAGATACTTGAAGAACACCAAGAACTATGGTTTATGGTACAAGAAAGAGGGAAATTTTGAACTACAAGTTTACACCGATGCAGATTGGGCTCAAAATATTGATGACCGGAAGAGAACTATCGGTAGAGCATTCTTTTTGGGAGAAAGATTAGTTACTTGGATAAGAAAGAAACAAACATGTATTTCTTTGTCTACTACCAAAGAAAAATTTGTTGTTACTTTTGCTAATTGTTCATACATTTCATGGATAAAACAACTTTTGGAAGGGATGAATGAAGAGATCACTAATCCATTGATAATATATTGTGATAACAAAAGTACTATAACATTTCTAAGAATTTTGTGATGCATGCAAAGACAAAGAATATATCTATTAAGTATCACTATTTGAGGGAACAAGTACAAGAAAAATAAGTGAAATTGGAGTTTGTGAAATCAAAAGAATAACTTACAGACATATTTACTAAACCCTTACCGAAGGATACATTTGAGTACTTAAGGACTAGACTAGGGGTCCATCCCCTATCTATCAGTCACTAAGGTGACCAGGAGGTTGCATCAACCTATACTTTATCAAAATATCAAATGATGTTGATGCATATTGTTCACACTTTAGGTTTCCTAAAGATTGTGAAAGTTGGAACAGAGAACATTGTATATTTTGGTACATGAAGGTACTTGATGTGAACCTAACAACATAGATAATATTGTGGCTACTACAGAGTTGTTTATTCTTTTTTGGTTTTGTTGTCAAAGGGAGAGAAGAATCAATGAAATACATATCCAATGGGAGAGAAGAATCAGAGAAGACAAAGATCAAATCCATGGGGAGAGTCTACATGAAATGTTGTGTAGTGATTAAACATATAAAATGTACAAGCTAGGGAGAGCTTACTGAGCTACAACATTTATACACAGTTGCAGTATAGATGTTTGGTATTCCATGGGATATTTCATATTTGTGTTGCCATAAATGCCAAAGGGAGAGATTGATAACCTACAACTGATTGAATATCTCGATGAGCTGAATGGGAAAGTATAAGAAAGTGATTAGAGATCACCAAGTTATTAAAGTGATATGCAAGGCAATTAAATCAGTCAATGTATTGTCATTGATGTCAAATAGTCTTGATTGTACTTATCATGATAGTTACAAACATTTAAAGAAGGAAAATGGTAAAGGAATGAGCTATCTACATAAAGATGAGATGGATATGGAAGATATGACTAAGGTATACATTGGGTAACTTATTGATGAGTCTATGGCATCATATTGTTGACTTGATTGTATTACATGAATTTATTATGTATTGAAGATCAGAACTGGATAAGTTAATGTGGTTGATAATTGAAGATTTATGTATATACTAAGCTAGTGTTGTGTATACCGAGTAACAGTAATGACTGAGTTAGTTATCACTGACACATTTAGGTATTGACCGGGTGAAAGAAAGAAAGAAAGTTTATAACAAACAATTGAATTGATGAGATGGATGATTGCTTATGATTCTGAGGTAAAAGGGAAAGTTTGTTATGATGATCTAACAATTGAAAAAATTCAAGATTGATCAAATGGAGGAGGATGAAATGTGTTATAGACACATCTATTGAGGAAGCTTGAAGTGGCAAAAGGAATGATGGAGATTAAGAGGCAAAATCTAATGGATGATATGAAAATGGTTTATGAAGTCTATTTAAAGAGACATGAGATTCATTATTGAGTATGGAGCTTATTCACACTATAGGAGAATTTGCATGAAAGGACTATTTTCATGCACCACCGATCAAACTAGTTACAAACATAAGCGAGATGGACTGCAGGCATTATCGAGCGTTAGGGTATTATTCATCGAGTTGAATATGTTGAAGGATATGAAGGATTGAAGTGATTATTGATCATATGAGGTATTTTGAGCTTAGCATAGATCTAAAAATATGAAATCTTAGTTGTATTTGAATCATATCACTACTGTATCAGTTTAACCATTGTTACAACAAAATCTCTTAACCGAGTGGACTTAAGAGTCTTATTGTATTTCAATATGACATTCAAGGAATGTTTTTGGTTTTCTTGTTGACCCCATAGTGAATGCTGGTCAAGAGTTAACTGTTAGTGATAAATCCTTTAACCAGGTCACACCTCACAGTGTGTTTTGTAACCTTTAACAGGGTTGGCTCCTAACCAAGCTCACTTCAAAAGATTGAATTATTTTGGGTTACCATTCCCAAGTGGTTTTTCCCCTAACAGGGTTTCCATGTTAAAAATATATGTGTTATGTGTATTTGATGTGATTGGATTGTTATTTTACTTTACATATTTCATATTTGGATTAATCGGTAAACACAATATTGAATTGACTGTCAATCGGTAAATGAACAAAAAGTTAGTTGATAGCTTACCGAGTTGATTATTTGTTTGAAAAGTTTGAATATATACATTTGGGATTTTTGGGACTGTAGGATACCTAGAACTAACTGATTCACCCCCCCTCTTAGTTATCTAATAGAATAACTTATATCCTACTTACCTCCACTTTTCCAATGGTTGATGGAGCTTCCCAACCCTCCTCAACTAAGTACTATATCCACCACATATTTCTAGTTGTAGCCTTAAGGTGGAGCCACTTTTGAAGAAATTTTATGTGCCTTATAAAGTTAGTCTTACAAGCCTGAAAAGCCTTGATATCCTTAACTACTAATATTGGTATTTTGACTACCTCCTTCCCAATTTGTAGCTCCTCCCCTGATCCTGATGACATTTGATAAGCCTATGGGTATGGGCTCATAAATTTCTCACCCACATTGTAAATGGATAGTCTTAGATTTTCCATTAATTCATTCTTGAAGACCTCTCAACACAATTGTTTCATTTCCTCCTTTAGGAATCCGATGACCAGGGCTATGGCAAGAAAATTTGCAAGTATATCATAGTTTACCCTATAATCATGTTCGTATTTTATGTAAACTTCACTCATTATCTCCTTAACAACCCTACATGGTAGGTCATCTATTTCATTGAGGACCTTACACCACCTTTCATGCTTGATTTCACCATGGAATGCCACCATTTTGTTATCTATCACTGATTTCAAGCTCAAGTTTGATTCCATGATCAAGAGGGGTAGTTCCACTATGGGGAATTCTACTATGATGATCACTCAATTTTGCATATAATGCCAGAAGCTAGTATCAACAAGGACAACAAACTCTCTTAACCAAGTGGACTTAACAGTCTTATTGTATTTCAATATGACATTCAAGGAATGTTTTTGGTTTTCTTGTTGACCCCATAGTGAATGCTGGTCAAGAGTTAACTGTTAGTGATAAATCCTTTAACCAGGTCACACCTCACAGTGTGTTTTGTAACCTTTAACAGGGTTGGCTCCTAACCAAGCTCACTTCAGAAGAGTGAATTATTTTGGGTTACCGATCCCAGGTGGTTTTTCTCGTAACAGGGTTTCCATGTTAAAAATCTATGTATTATGTGTATTTGATGTGATTGGATTGTTATTTTACTTTACATATTTCATATATGGATTAATCGGTAAACACAGTATTGAATTGACTGTCAATTGGTAAATGAATAAAAAGTTATTGTTGATAGCTTATCGATTTGATTATTTCTTTGAAAAGTTTGAATATATACATCTAGGATTTTTGGGACTGTAGGATACGTAGAACTAACTGATTCAGCTCCCCTCTAAGTTATCTAATAGAATAACTTATATCCTACTTACCTCCACTTTTCCAATGGTTGATGGAGCTTCCCAAACCTCCTCAACTAAGTATTATATCCACCACATATTTATAGTTGTAGCCTTAAGGTGGAACCACTTTTGAAGAAATTTTATGTGCCTTATAATGTTAGGCTTACAAGCCTAAAAAGCCTTGATATCCTTAACTACTAATACTAGTATTTTGACTACCTCCTTCCCAATTTGTACCTCCTCCCTTGATCTTGACAACATTTGATAAGCCTATGGATATGGGCTCACAAATTTCTCACCCATATTGTAAATGGATAGTCTTAGATTTTCTAGTAATTCATTCTCGAAGACCTCTCAACACAATTGTTTCATTTCCTCCTTTAGGAATCCGATGACCAGGGCTATGACAACAAAATTTTCAAGTATATCATAGTTTACCCTATAATCATGTTCGTATTTAATGTAAAATTCACTCATTATCTCCTTAACAACCCTACATGGTAGGTTGTCTATTTCATTGAGGACCTTATACCACCTTTCATGCTTGATTTCACCATGGAATGCCACCATTTTGTTATCTACCACTGATTTCAAGCTCAAGTTTGATTCCATGATCAAGAGGGGTAGTTCCACTATGGGGAATTCTACTATGATGATCGCTCAATTCTGCATATAATGCCAGAAGCCAGTATCAACAAGGACAACAAAATATCTTAACCGAGTGGACTTAACAGTCTTATTGTATTTCAATATGACATAAAAGGAATGTTTTTGCTTTTCTTGTTGACCCCATAGTGAATGCTGGTCAAGAGTTAACTGTTAGTGATAAATCCTTTAACTAGGTCACACCTCACAGTGTATTTTGTAACCTTTAACAGGGTTGGATCCTAACCAAGCTCACTTCAAAAAAGTGAATTAATTTGGGTTACCGGTCCTAGGTGGTTTTTCCCCTAACAGGGTTTCAACATTAAAAATCTATGTTATGTGTATTTGATGTGATTGGATTGTTATTTTACTTTACATATTTCATATATGGATTAATCGGTAAACACAGTATTGAATTGATTGTCAATCGGTAAATGAACAAAAAGTTATTGTTGATAGCTTACCGAGTTGATTATTTGTTTGACAAGTTTGAATATATACATCTGGGAGTTTTGGGACTGTAGGATACCTATAACTAACTGATTCACCCCCCCTCTCAATTATCTAACATAATAACTTATATCCTACCTAACTCCACTTTTCCAATGGTTGATGGAGCTTCCCAACCCTCCTCAACTAAGTACTATATGTTAATATTATTTAGAATAATAGGTGGGGGGGGGGGCGTGAATCAGTTGTTCTCAGGTCCAGATGTATAAAAAAAAACTTTAAAACTCTTCCACAAATCAGATCCAACAATGAACAACTACTCAGTCATCACTGATTGCATAACAAAAACATAATAGTACAGTCCACTATCGAATAGTATCTAACTTGTAAAACATCAAAATGTTCAAACCAAAACATTCAAACAAGTATTAACACTAGGATTTATAGTGGAAACCCAATATGGGAAAAACCACTTTGTAACATGTTACTATTATTTTCACCCTTTTGAAGTGAGCTCTGTGAAAAGCCAACCCTGTCAAAGGTTACAAACACACTGTCAGGTGTGACCCGATTAAAGGATTTCAACCACTTTGTTAAAAGTGTACCTTGTTATAGGACTTACATACATCCCATTAGAATGCAACCTTGTTCAAAGGATTTATACAAATGACTGTTAGGTCAACCTCTGTTAAAAGGATTTTGACTAATATAATGGTTAGAAAATAATAGTAGTCTTGATCTGAAAAATATACAACTCACTTTGCAAATATCAAATTCAATTCCATACACATATGCTAGCTTACTGTCTGTGAACCTTTTCCATCTCCATCACTTATCTGCTCATAAATCTCTTCAAGCAATCACACCACTTCTCCTTCAGCCTTTTCTGCTTAGACAATCAATAACATCAACAATTCTTCTAACATTCACACTCTATTTCAACCTCATGCTTAGGTTTCCTTAATACTTCCTCAATTAGGTCAATACATCTTTTGCCACTTAATCTCCTTCGTAGATCTTAGGGTTAGGTCAGATTCATTGAATCCTTCCAAATTTATGTTCTTCGTCTATCCTTCTAGAAATATCTCAAGTCTCTTAATAGATTTACAATAAAACATTTTACAGTGCATTAAATGCTTCCATACAATCAATAAATAAAGTCAACACATTTTACATAACCCAAGAATTCAACCATGTCGGCTGGAAATCTGAATTCTTCCTCAAATGTAAAATATTCACGCTCGGTCAATACAATGTTCAACTCCTTGATTTTCATTAGAAAGCTCGGTCACCAGAAAAATTGTTTCCTTGGCAATTAATTGATGTTTGGTCAACATTGATTTTACTCAGCATATACTAGCTCGGTTGACACTAACATCACTCGGCTTAAACTAGATTTATTCACTTTTTCTTGGTTAAGCCTGCCAGTTTAGTCTTCATTCTTACTTAGATAAATAATACATTGAATTATCATTGTGCCACAAAATCAAGTACTCATTGAAGTATCAAGATAATTCAGCCTTTCCTTAGGTGCTATTGTTACCAACCTTGCCTATCCCCATCTCAACAATCAAATAGATATAGTACTTTCTTAGATAGCAATAGTCTTACCAGTTAAGGTTTGACATCAATGACAATACAATAATTTTTTCAATTGTAGTTTCCAACACTATATCCACCACATATTTCTAGTTGTAACCTTAAGGTGGAGCCACTTTTGAAGAAATTTTATGTGCCTTATAATGTTAGGCTTACAAGCCTGAAAAGCCTTGATATCCTTAGCTACTAATACTGGTATTTTGACTACCTCCTTCCCAATTTGTAGCTCCTCCCCTGATCCTGATGACATTTGATAAGCCTATGGGTATGGGCTCATAAATTTCTCATCCACATTGTAAATGGATAGTCTTAGATTTTCCAGTAATTCATTCTCGAAGACCTCTCAACACAATTGTTTCATTTCCTCCTTTAGGAATCTGATGACCAGGGCTATGGCAACAAAAATTGTAAGTATATCATAGTTTACCCTATAATCATGTTCATATTTAATGTAAACTTCACTCATTATCTCCTTAACAACCCTACATGGTAGGTCATCTATTTCATTGAGGACCTTACACCACCTTTCATGCTTGATTTCACCATGGAATGCCACCATTTTGTTATCTATCACTAATTTCAAGCTCAAGTTTGATTCCATGATCAAGAGGGGTAGTTCCACTATGGGGAATTCTACTATGATGATCGCTCAATTCTACATATAATGCCAGAAGCCAGTATCGACAAGGTTCAAAAAATTATTAAATATTTGAAAGAATTTATCACTTACCTTGCTTGATTTTGATAACATTTTTACACTAACACACCTTTGACCTTGATTGCCTCTTCCCCCAAACCCAAATTAAATTTCCTTTTCACAAGCTTCTAAATGCATCCTCTAGTTTCCCTAATTGTTCATGATGGATTAATAATACCACTATAAAAAAAACCTACCTCATGTGACAAAATGGAAATAAGTACTCTAAGTGATAGAAAAGAAAGAGACTGTGAGAAGAGTAGATCAAAGAATAGCCCAAGGGGAAAGACAAAAAAGGAAATAGAAAAAACTAAGGGAAAATATAAGGAAAGAGGAACCAAAAACATGGAAAAAGATAAGTATACATGGTTAAGTAAATAAGAAAGGATAAAAAGCATATTTAAAAAATATAAGAAATGAAGGACGATATGTCTAAAAAAGAAAAGGAGGAAATAAAGAAGAAAACAAAAGAAAGAAGAGAGAATAAAAGAACCAAAATCATAAGGAAGAAAAATGGAAAAACAACAGAAAATGTGTGTGTGTGTGTGTATGTATGTTTGTATGTATATGTATATGTATATGTAGATGTATATGCATATGTATATGTATATGTACATGTACATGTATATGTATATAGGAGAACTAGAGGGGAAAGAGCCCCATACATAAAAAATAAATATGTAAATAGGAGACAACTAGATAAAAAAATAGAATGTACATGTGTGTGTGTGTGTGTGTGTGTGTGTGATTGAAAGTACACACACACATCTGTAAAGATATATATAAGAATGCTAATGTGAGACAAATAGAGAGATAATCAAAATATAAGCAAAAAAGATGCAAAAAGGATAAGTATAAATAAGAAGAAGCAAGGGGATATAAACATGGTTTACCTGAATGATTAATATGTAGGACATATATGTATTAGTGAATTTTAATAAATGATTGTGAGTTTAGAAGTATAGTTATGAAAGAGGCAATCTATGCACAAATATTCATCTATATGAATTCATATAATTTATAATCCAACATTGGGTATTTGTTCTTTATTCTAGAGAGTTGTACAAGGATAAATGCACGTACATCCTTGAGTAGAGCATCCAAGAGACTTTGTTGTGTTCTAGTTGTGAATCTATGTTCCATTTGTGAATCTATGTTTAATACTCATCATTCACATGTTTTCTATAACCCTTCCCTGCTATCACTGAATACTCTGATTACCTAAGGACTTAACCTAGCTCAAATCATCAGTAATGCCTTATCCTATGAGACTTATTTTGGTGACCTATTGTGTCAAATATTTTAAATCTTAACTTCTCTATATTAGGCCTAACTATTGACACCCTAGATAATTTGAGATGGTCGTAGTATGTTCCTTCGCTCAGGTCTATGTTTGTCAAATCAAAATTGTTATTCTATTATTAGTCACACAAGCACCTCTGTTGTGTTCTCATTTCTTTTCCTTTTCACTATTTATTTTCTCCACCATCCATTCTTCTATTTTCAGCTAATACTTTCAATATACTCCCCATCAACACCTTTATTTTCCAGTTTATTTGCTATAGTATTTCTCTCTCTACATATGTGATTAATTATAGTCTTCTTAAAGTATTTTAACAGTTCCTTGGTTCTTTCCAGGAGAGCATTGAGTTTCCAGTTTGGTGTGGATTCCTTCCTTGTGACATTTACTATTATTTATGAATCTCCTTCTATTTCCAACTTTCTGATTTGTAGATCTTTGTACTAGAGAAGTAGTCCTATTAAATCTCTCATTTTTGGAAGGTTGTTTGACTCCATTCCAATGGATTTTGCAAGCATGGCTACTTCCTCACCATCCCAATTATGTATACTACATCCAATACCTTCTTTCCAAGGATTTCTACATGAACCTCCATCGAAGTTCAACTTGTGTCAACCATGTTTAGGTGGCATCTACTTGAATTTAGCTCTTTTTTGTGTGTTTGTCTGTCCTCCTTGACGTACATATGGGTTAATCTTCAACGCTTTCCATCTAATCTTGATCTTTTCATCCCATTGCGTGAATGCGTAATCCTTTTGAGCCTAGAAGAATATCCTATTGTTTACGATTTCTACTATAGCTACTTCAATCTTATTGAGGATGTGTTCCCTTTCCATTCTTTTGTCTTGGAAGATTCCTTTATTCCTCTCCTTCCAAATCTCCCAAATTAAAATTGATGGTGCAATGATCTACAAATTACCATATAGGTTTTTCTTATGGATCCTTGGCCATCTTTGAAAAAGGCCTAGTAGGTCATTGGACAAGGCTGAAATATACTCCAACTTATTGCTTAGTTTTCTCCATCAATTGTTGGTGTATTGAAAATTTATTAATAAATGGTTAATTTTCTCTTCCTTCTCTTCGCATAGAGGATAGTGAGATTCTCTTTCAAGTCCAATCTTGGTGAACCAATCTACTATTATTATTCTCTTTTATAATGCTTCCCAAGTAAACATGTCTGCTTTTGGCAGACATTATTTTCTCCAACACAATTCCAATGGTAATGATGTTGTTAGAATTTGTTGTTGTTTTATCAAATACTTGTACCCATCTTTAGTATTATATTCCCTTGACTTAGCCTGTTCCCATATCAACTTATCATAGCCCCTTCTAAATGTTACTTTCCTTTCTTCCAATATCCTTCTAAGTCTATCTTTTTTGTTTCTTGCTATGTTTAGGTCATCCATGTATTTCCATGTCCATCCTAATGATAGATATTATTTATATACTTCAATATAATCTTTGATTTTTCTGCCCCACTAATTCTACATAGTCTCCTTTATATCATTGTTATTAATTAGTTAATCTAGGGGTGTGTAGCCTCCCCAAGAGTTGATCTGAAAGAGATCTTTATCTCCTTGTGCTATATCCTAGGTTAGGTTATTCATAATTACTTCCCTACACTCCAATATGAAGTTCCACACCCTTGATCCTTTAGGGGGTTCTATTGTCTTGAAAATGCTAATAGGATAATTCCCATCTAAATACTTGTCTTCAAATTTTGACCCATTTTAATGACGGGTCCTTATACATCTTCCATACCAGCTTTGCCTCAGGGGCCTTATTTTGTTATGTCATATATTTTAATCCTATGTCTCCCAATTTTATTGGTTTGTATATTTTCTCCCAAGCTATTAGTGCCAATTTATTTTTTCCTGACGTACCTTGCTAGAAAAATGATCTTAATTTCTTTTGTAGCTTTTTTGACCCCTGAAGGGAGAGGTGTACATGACATCTAATAAATTGGTATGGATGATAGTATTATTTTGAACATGGTTTCTTTTCTTGTTGATGATAGTCATCCACCTTTCCATGTCTCTACTTTTTAATTTATTTTTGATGTTATGTGGTCCCATAACTTTTTTTATTTTGTCCTTTTTCTAATGGTAGACCTGGTATTTACATGGGAGTTCTCCTTTTCTAAAAATTTTAATGTTGCATATTTTCTCCTACTTCGTAGAATATACATTAAATAAGAATATTTTTTTAATTTCTCTAGGATAACTTGTTGTCCTAAAGATCTTGAGTACCAAGTATCTCTCTTAATCTATTTTGCTTCTTCCTACCTCCTTCCCCAAAGAGCATTGTGTCATTAGTAAATTACTAATGTGTGACTGATTCTAAGTCATTAGTTACTTTAATTACCTTGATATTTTCTCTCTCCTAGTATTTTGTGATAGTACTACCTATAGATTTTGTCATTATAATGTATAGGAATGGTGAAATGGGGTCTCTTTGTCTTAGTCCCCTAGATGTAAGAAATATTTAGGCGATCTTTTTACTAGGATTGAGAATTGAGGGTTGGATATGCATTTATAGATAAAGTTTATCCATTATTTATCAAACCCAAAGGCATCTAGACATTTACGTAAAAATCAACAATCCACTTTTTCATAAGTTTTCTTTATGTCTAGTTTGACCAACATACTCGACTTATGGTTGTTTTGTATGGTATGAATAACTTCCTGAGCTATGATAACTCCATCAAATATGGGTCTCCTCAAGACAAAAACATTTTTTTCATCTGCAATGATGGCTGGCAAGATTTTCTTTAACCTATTGGCTAAGACTTTCACTAGTATTTTATAGATGTTATTACATAATGATATTGGCCTATAGTCATTTATATTTTTAATAGTTTCATTCTTGGGAATCGAGGATGTAAACATGTTGTTAATCTCTTTTAGGATTCTACATAAATTCCTCATCTTTTCTATAGCCTTCGTGAATTCATCTCCTATAAAATGCCAAAATTCTTGGTAGAAACATGTTGAAAAGACATCTGAACCAAGGGTTTTATCTAGATGCATCTATTTAACTGTTGTTTCAATTTGAGATTTATAGAATTTTATTGATAGCATATTGTTATGTTCCCTTGTTATAATCTTTGAAATGTTTAAAATTATTTTATCTTGAGCATCCAAATCTGATCCATCCCAATTATTGAGGATGTTTTTATAAACATTAGCTCCCTTTTTGGCTATTTCATTTGGATCTTCTACGATATCCCCATCTTCTTTTTTATCTTTGTGATTCTATTTACTATCCTTCTTTGTTTGGAACTATTGTGAAAAAATCTGGTGTTTTTGTCTCCTTCCAACCAAACTTCTCTGGATTTATGCCTCTAGTAAATTTCTTCTTTGGCTGGAATATATTCATACTTGCTTATTAATACTTTTTCCTTCATATATTTTTTTTGATCCATACCTTTTTCAATAACCTCATTGTTCAGATTTTCTATTTCTTCTTTTAATTTTTCTTTAGCCTCGAATATATTCCCAAATTATTCCTTGTTCCTTAACATTATTTTTCTTTGAATTATGTTTAACTTAGATATGAAGCAAAAGATTTTTGAACTCAAAAAACTTTCTCCCCCTCCCACCATTTTTCCACTAGTTTGATGAAGTTTTCATCCTTTAGCCACTTTTTTTAAAAATTTGAAGAGACACTTTTTGAGTATCACTTCCTTGCTAATATCTAACTACATAGAGAAGTGGTCTAAGCCTAAATTTGGGACTATTAGTAATTTAAAATCATACGGTAACCCAACTAGGTTCTCAGTAAAAAATAATCTATCTATTTTTTCAACAATGTTGTTGAAACTTGATCTTTTGTTGTTCCATGTAAAGTTTCCATTGTTGGTCTTAATTTCTAGGAGATTATTATGATTTACCCAATTCCTAAAGTCTATTGTTGCTTGTGATTCTTTAGTTATTCCTACACTTTTTTGTGAAACATCCAATATTGCATTGAAGTCCCCTCCTATAATATAATTCTTATTTGGATGGTTCTTGTAATCACCTAAAATTGGACAAGATCAATCAAGTGATAAACCAAGGCAAAAATCAAAGCAAAATTGCAATCAAGCCATAAATCAAATTTAATTAAAAATTAAAAGCCATAAATTCAATTTAAATCAAATAAATCATGATAAATCAATTAATTGTGTAAGTAATCTAATTAATTACATAGTTCATTTAAATCAAATCAACCCATTCAAGGGGTACACATGACTAAAGATAATAATTAAATTCAATTGATTAAATCCTATTTTCTCTGAACCACCAAATAGGAGGAAAAAACATCAACCAATAGGATTTAAGGATTGAGATCACATGGATCAAGCCTAAATTGAATCTTAATCACTCACTTGGAGAATGCATCTTGTCCATTCATTTTTTCCTTTGGTCCCAAGCTTTGAGGAAAAAATATTTAAATGGTCTCCAAAGGTGGAACCATGGACTTAACCCTCACCTAATCATGATCAAATCAACTACACCCCCTACCCTTGCCAAAATATATAAAAGCAAGGCATAATTGAAGCATTATTCATCCACAAATTTTATGAAGCATCAAACCTCTTGCAAATTTGAGTTAGAAAGGCAAAATCTAGAGCTAATTAGTATTTCAATTTGGAATTAACTAGTATTATCTTATTATCATTTTGATTTCTCATATTAGGACTATCACTAGTGAGAGCTTGTTGAGAGATCATCATTAGCATCCCTAATTAGAGACCCATAGAGTGCTCAATCTTCTTTGAATTTACTTAGTTAAATTACTTCTTGTGGTTATTTACTTATTATTGTGATTTATTGAATATACTAACCCTACAAAGGTGCTTTCCTTAGCACACAAAATGGCGCCCACCGTGAGGCCTTAGGCCTCACAAATTTCTAAATTCGGAGAAATAATTTTTTTTCTGCAAATCCTTTTATTGCTCTCTATTTTATAGGGTTTTCAGCTCATTTGACAGATTCTTCAGCGCGTACAATAGTTTCTCCAGCACTTACAAGGTCTGAAACAACACGTCTACAACAAAGTATTGTGCATTTACATAGAGTTTTGATGCATTTAAATCCTTCTATTTCCCATCTTCCTTCTTTCAGGGCATATACCCTGACTCTCCAGCACGTTCAAGACTTTCTTTTAACACATTTGCCTATTTTAGTAGCGCATTTAAATTTTGTTCCTGTGCATTTAATATTTTTATGCAACGCGTATGATATTTTAAATAGCGCTTTAAATCATTTTAACAATGCATTCAATAGATTCTGTTGCACATTTAATTAAATTGAAAATTTACAAAATCTAATATATGGAAAATGATTTCTCTGTGTCTGCAGGAGGACTGGTCATAGAAAAATAAAAAACCAAAGACCAAATTTAACAGTGAGGGGAAGGCTTTGACCAAAAAGATTGAGGAGAACATTGCACACATCAAGCTGATTTTGGAGGATTCACAAAAAGAAAATGAGGTATATGAACAATAGGTGTATAAATTAAATTTTATCTCATTAAATTGGATTTACTTGCCTTACTCGATTTTTGTCAAATTTGATAAATAAGGCTTAGATTCAAATTTATTCTTGATTTTCTTTGCTTTGTTTGGTTGTGTCGACTAACTTGTTGGAGGAGAAGTGAATGGGAAGGAACGATCACCACTAGGTGAGCATAAATAATGAAAGATTCATAAAAAATGCCCCTAGTCTTAGCTAGGTTCAAAACAAGGTAAGCCTAAAACTTGGTCAATTTTTGCTTAAATTGTGGCCTTGTCAATTTCAAAATCTAGTAATTAAAGAAACCTATTATTGTTTAAGGGATTTGATACTAGGCCTATGATCTTCACTTTCTAAGTGAATCAAAATGCCAAAAATATCAAATTCCTTGATTAAAAGAAAGGCTAAGTAAATCAAACACTAAATTTGAACAACCCCTTATTTGTGGAAAAGAGTAGAAATACTCAATTCCCATTAGTTAGTGGGTTTGGAAATTGAACCTTATTAAAAGTGTTTGTGAATTAAGAAATAGAAAGGGATATGCTCTTCACCTTTTGGTGAATCAAACTCCCAAAACCTATCTCTTCATTCCACTTTATTGCCTTCAATATGAACATGCTAGATCCATAGTGGGCTCACCTCCCAAGATTTGACTTAATGAGGCCAGTGAGAGGGACAACCCAAAGTGGTATACATTTTCTTTTGCTGCAAAAATCCAACCCACTCTAAAATAAAATGCACGCATCCTTAATGGGGTGTGTGAGAAAATGATATTAAGTTTTTGAACTTCCTCAAGTAGTCCTACGGGATTGCGCAAAACTCTGACATACCGGTGGTGGGAAGCCTCCTAATTTTGGAGGATGAAAACTTAATGTCCATTTTGAATCGAATATTGATTAAATACCTTGTTAAAATAGCCAAGCCTACCTTTTAGAGCCATGTTTATGAACCAAGTTGTGAACTAGGTAGATTGCTTGAAGTGTCTTTTTGTGCAAAAATTTGTGATAATGTTCTTACAAATTCAAACACTTTTTGTGTAGAGGGTTAAAAAGAACAAGTGTATTTGTGATTTCTTTTTTTGAAAAATACATACAAAAAGTAAGAGATATCCATTTGAAAATTCATCTTATATTTTTAAATCTCTTCATAAAAGCAAACAATTAGCAAGTTTGGGGGAAACAATTCAAAATTAAACCTTGTTGAATGCCGGTTTATACACGATCGCACAAACTCAAATTATCCTTACAAGAGGACAACACTTGCATTGCGAAAGAGGTCCTCAAATTTGAATCCCAAATCTCTTTTATAAATCACAACCAAGGGGATGGTATCCTAAATATTTTTGAAAAGAGAATTGATCCAATGGATAGGAATTCCACATTTTATGATTACATCCATGGAGGTAACAATGATCACATTAATAATGCCAATAAAGGACCCAAAGAAATAATTGAAGATAAAGATAATAGGGTGGCTCAAGACATGGAATTTCTTAAATTCATGGACAAATTAATAGAAAGAGATAGGGAAAGATATTTCCTAAATTTAGTCTAAGCAGGGGTAAAACTTCCACATGATTATGACATGGACCAACTTAAGAAAGACAAAGAAGATGATAATTTGATGGGTGCAATGAGTAAACAATTGAAAATGTTCCAAGCCCAAATCGACCCAATGAAGAAGGCAGTTGAACCTAATCCATTCTCTATCGAGACCTTGTGCCCATTTCCTTTTGACAAAAGCTTGGTTATGGCACCTTTTTTGATAAATGTAGTCTTTCCTAAGTACGATAAATACACTGGTAAATCAAACCCATAGGATCACCTTAGAGAGTTTTGTGCTCTAAGCATCAAATTTATGTATGATACAACTTACCTAATGAGACTTTTTCCAAGAAGTTTAGGAGGTCAAGCCATGGAATGGTTCTCAAAACTTCTGCAAGGGATAAAGACATTCGAGGAATTAGCCTCCAAATTTGTAACCCTTTATTCTTACAACATTGAACATGAGATTACCATGCTCAAATTATTTGATAATAAACAACGAGATGGTGAATCTTTCCTAGGATTTCTTCAAAGGTGGAGAATAGTTTTTGCAAGATATCCATGAAGTATCCCTGAGAAGGAGAAAATGGAAATATTTATGAACAACTTAAATATGGAGATGAACTATAGGCTCCAACTTCAATGCCCCCAACTGTTGAAAAAATTATTGAGAATGAGATTAAAATTAAAGATGTGTTGGTTAAAAGGGGAGAAATCAAGTTGTTCAAAGATAATAAACCCTATACCAACACTAGTAACAATCATAATGTATCTAATTATAACAATAATAAAGGAGCCAACAATCACAATGATAAACCTAGACTATGGTTGAAGAACAATAATAAAAATCTTGTGAATGATGGAGTTGTGGAAGAACACAAATTAAAGGCTAACCCCTTTAATTTATCAAGTGGGGCAAATTCAACATATAACACAAATCAAACAAACAAAGCCCCTTTCAATAATAACAATCCTAAAAACAACAATAACAATGCTAACAACAATCCCTTTAATAATTCCAATGTCAACAAGCCTAAGCCTTTCTTTTCCACATATCAAAAGAGAAAATTCACCTTTTTAGGTGAACCATTGGAAAATGCATTAAGGACTTTGGTGGCTAACAAAATCATTACCTTACCCGAATCGAGGCCATATGAACCCCAAGTTAAGCTAAATTGGTGGAATGATTCTCACCATTGTGAATACCATCGTAATAAGGGACACAAAACCAATGAGTGCATGAAATTGAAACATCTTGTCCAAGATCTAATTGATGATGGAACAATAAAAGTGGAAGGGCCTCAAAACAATAAGGATCATACGACTTTCAAAAACCCTTTCCTAAACCATGAAAAGGGTGAATCATCAAATATCAATTCTAACAAAAAAAGAGGTAATGAGAAAGTTAATTTTTCTCATACTTATGATAACACCATTAATAATTTAAGTGGTGATGAAAACACCATAAATGTGATTTTGGTAAAAGAGAAGTCAAGGGAAGCAACATCTAATGTTGTAACTAGGGGGAACGCATCAAAAATTACTCTACCAGGAAATGTCCCAAGGATTGTCCTACCAAATCAAAATTCATCTTCATCTTCAAAACAATATAATTTGGTAGACCAATTGCAAAGAACCCCTGCTCAGATCTTTATTCTAGAATTACTCAAGCTTTCGCCAAATCATAAGGAGATTCTAGGAAAAGCCTTAGTAGAGACTAATGTGCCTCTAAATTTAGATGTAGATAAATTTAAAAACATGGTAGGACATCTTGTTGCACCCCATTGTCTATCCTTTTCAGAACAAGATGATATATATGTCTCTAAACCACCCACAAAATCTTCCCTTGCATGTAGAGGTCTTAATCCACAAGCATAGAGTGAAAAGAGTCCTCGTTGATGGAGGAGTCAAGTTGAATATTTGTACCCTAAACTTGGTAAAAGACTTAGGATTTTCTGAGGAGGCTATTGACCCAAAGAAAAAGATAACCATAAAAGCCTATGATGATGAAGAAAGAGCTTCCAAAGGGGTCATAGTACTTCCTATCAGAGTTGGTCCAATGCATAAAGAGGCCATTTGCCAAGTCCTTGACCTAAAGTTGTCTTACAATATTTTATTAGGGAGGTCATGGATCCATGAAATGCAATCTGTACCCTCAACCTACCATCAATGTCTCAAATTCCCCTATCTAGGACAAGAAGTCATGGTAAGCGAGGACTCAAACCCCTTTCAATATTGTAATAACATGAAGCCTATTAATGACTCCTTAGTCTTGCATAATGCAGAAGGGTCCATTTCCCAAAGAATAGAGAAAGGAAAAAGTTCAAAAGATCTTCCATCTTTGAAGGGAAAAGAAAAAGAAGAAAAATAAATTGTTGTTGAAAATAACCAAAGTCCTACTAACCTAACTACATCAACAAAAGGAAAGGAGAAGGTTAGTGAGGAAAGTGCTCCTGAGAAATAAAAAGAAGACCCAACTAGATCTGTTCAAATCTACACCAAAGATGCTCATTATCAAAAAATGGATCATATGATGAAATACTTTGAAAATGAAAGTCAAATCAAACAAAAGGGTGTAGGTGAATACTCATTATCCATGATGGATCTACCCCTATCTCAAAAATCATATGGAATACCATCCAATCTACCTCATAAATACAATGATCACTTTGTGAGGGCAAGTACATCTTCATCCATGTAAGAAGAAGATAAAAAATCCTAAATTGGCTATATAAGGATGAGGAATCAAGTGCACATGAAAATCACATCCAAAATATAATCATTCCCACACATTAATATGGGAAAGGATTTCAAATAATGCATAAAATGGTATACAAGGGACAAGGGCCTTTAGTAACAAGAAATGAAGGACTTATTGAACCCATTGAAATGACATGGAGAGATAGTAAGGAGAAAATTGGGTTAGGGTACCTAGAACAAGGGTACACTCAAAAGAAGTATCCCTTGGTTTATGACCAAATCTTACAACTAGGTTCCCAAAGTGATGAAGATTTGAACAATTGGGAATGGGACTCATTGTCAAGCGAGTCATGCCAAGATAAGGAAGTTGATGTCATATGTTGGATATTGCTAATGCATGGGTGGTGATTGAGACATTTAATATGTTTAATCACTACGTTATTGAATAGGCACTCATACTATTGTCATTTATGTTTTGTCACTAATGTCAACATATGCTTTTATGAAGGAACCAGATTGGTAATCATAGTGTACGAAAGGTGTACATACGTTTCAGATGCTGAAAATTCAGAAGAGAGTTTAGATGGATGTTGTGATCTTATATCTGAGATTGCATCATTAATGGATGCATATTAAGAAAGATACAACTATTTTGGTAAAGACTGGTCACTGGACTGTGATAGTGAGAATTGACAGAGTTAGTCTTTGAGTTTATGGTATAGATTTCAGAGGGATTGGATTCAAGGTATGTGATCTTGAAGGATGATGGAAGAGGTACTACTGAATGTTCATTGGTTAGTGCAAGGTACATAATGATTGGTGATGTCATCTGTGGCGTGTGCTCTAGCAATGGATTATTGTGGAGTCGACTCAGGGAATGAAGCATGTCTTTTGTTTGGAAAGCATAATTCAAGGATGTCAGTCCTTAATTATTGTAATGTAATCATTATAAAATTGTTTGTGATACCGTGTGTATCTTAGCAAGGGCCTATGTAATTGTTTGTAATTAGGAAAGCCTTTTGGGCCGACCTATTCTTGGTAAAATGTAATAAGGTATAAATAAAAGGTCTTTTCATTGGAAGAGACATGAATGTGATAAGTGTGATATAAGGAGGTTGTGAACTTGTGTCTATTGTATGTAGAGCAGAGGATTATTGGTGGACTTCATTGGAACTGATCAAGCAAAGATAGTTGCTGGCAAATAGTTCAAAAGATTGTGTATTTCTTCATATACACTTGTTGTGAACTAGTGAGTTCAGAAGGTGGACTTAACCTTCTCTAGGTAGTGAGCCCTCTTTGTTCTTGACTTCTAATAGGGTCTGTCCTCTAACAAGGACTATGTACTGTAATGTTTCAATAAGCTCTTAACAGGGCTATATCTTCTAACAAGGATTACTATACTCTTAGTACATCATTAGTGGGTGCTAATTCCCACCGAGTTTTTTACCTTTAACTGGGTTTCCCCGTAACCAAAATATTATGTTATTGTGTTGGCATTCATTGTGTTCATTAGATCTGATATTGATAAGATTAAAGTTTAAAGTTTAATATTCTATCATACAATTGATTCACCCCCCCTCTCAGTTGTATTGTGGACTATTAATCCTAACAATTGGTATTAGAGCTTGTGGTCCTCAGAGAGAAAGCTTAACAATTTGAGGTGATCTTGTAAAATGGCATACTATAGGAAGGATAGTCCTAAGTTTGATCCTAAAAACTTTGACAGTTGGAAAAATAAGATGCGAACACATTTGCTATGCTTGGGCATAGACTACTGGATGATTGTGAAGAAGAAGGAAACCTTGAAAGCTGAGAATGACATAGGGTCAGCCACTGATGATGAAAAGAAACTATTTTCATGCAACATGGTCGCAAGAGAGGCATTGATCAACACACTATCTGAGGGTGAGTTATTGAAATTAAAGATCTGGATTTGACACATGAGCTTTGGAATAGACTAGAGGCACTCTATGAAGGAGACAAATATACCAAACAAGCAAAATTGCAGAACTGGAAGACAAAAATGGAAAAGCTACAAATGAATGAAGATGAAAGCATTAGAGCCTATGTTCAAATGGTTATAGAAGATGTGGTTGGAATCAGAAACTATGGAGGTATTTATGATGAAGATGAAGTCATTGCAAAGATTCTTAGAACTCTAACCCCTACTTACAAATTCAAGGCAATGTCAATTCAAGAAACTATACCCCTGACTCCAAACTTTAGTAGAGAGATGTTGATTGCAAAGTTAACCACTTTTGAAGCTGCGGAATTAGGAAAAGATGCTCCTAAAGTTGAATTTGCATTTAGGGAATCTACACACAAGAAAGTATTTGCAATTTTGAGTATAAGAAAAGAAGACCCGAGAGAAGAAATTAGTGAATATGCTGAGGAATGGGAGAAGATAATGGAAGAAGACAAGAAGATGGAAGAACTTGTTGCACTAATAGCTAGAAGAGAGAAAACAGGTAAGGTAAAATTTGAAGGCAAATTACCTTTGAAATGTTTTTCATGCAATAAGGTAGGTCATTTTGCATCTAGATTTCCTACAAGAGTTCCTAAATACAAACCTGATTATGCAAAGATTAGAAGAGATAAAGAATGTTATTATGCTAGTGAAGGAATATCTGATGATGATGATGATTTAGACAATGGAGAGATTGGATTTGTTGCTATTAAAGATGAACCAATTCATGAAGAAAAAGCATTAGTATCTCATGTTGACAAGAAGACTGAATGGATAATTGACAGTGGATGTTCTCATCACATGACTGGTGATAAGAAAAAAATTGTTAAATTAGTAAATTATGATGGAGGTGTTGTAAGATTTGGGGATAATCTCCCAAAATCCATCATAGGAGTAGGATCCATCACTTTGGATGGAAAGATTAATACAGACACTGTACTACTTGTTGAAGGACTAAAACATAACTTGTTGAGTGTTGGACAGTTAATGGATAAAAACTTTTAGTTAAGTTTTGTTGATGGTAAGTGCTTTATCAGAAGCAAGGAAGGAAAACTGATTGCCACAAGTTCAAGATCTAGAGGTAATGTATTTGAACTAAACACATTTGGAGCCTCTTGTTTTGTTGCAAAGGTAGATGATAGTTGGTTATGGCACCGAAGATTTTTTCATGTTAACTTTGATAACATTGTGAAAGAAAGTATGGCTAATGCAGTAAGAGATCTACCGAAGATTGTGAAACCTTCTAACACTTTATGCAGAGAATGTGTTATGGGAAAGAAAACTAAAAATAGTCATAAAAGAAAAACATTTACATCAAAAGGAAAGTTGGATCTGGTACATACAGATCTATGTGGGCCTACAAGAATAAAGTCATACTATGGTGAAAGGTATTTTATTCTCTTTGTTGATGATTTTTCTAGAATGATGTGAGTGACTTATTTGAGAGAGAAATCAAAAGCATTTGACAAATTCAAGTTGTTTAAAGCGAAGGTAGAGAATGAATCAGGATTGAAAATAAAATGCTTAAGATCAGACAGAGGTGGAGAGTTTACATCAAATTTATTCAATTCATACTGTGAAGATCATGTGATAAAAAGACAAACATCTGCTCCTAAAACTCCACAACAGAATGGGATAGCAGAGTGAAGAAATAGAACTATACTTGATGCTTCCAGAATAATGCTTATTAAAGGGAATATATCTCATGTACATTGAAGAGAGGCTTTTGGAACAACAATATACACATTAAACATAATTCAAATCAGAGATGGTACAAGTAAGACTCCCTATGAACTATGGTTTGATCATAATCCTATTGTAAAATATTTTAAAATTTTTGGTAGCAAATGTTATATCAAGAGGGATGATGAGATAGGAAAATTTGATGCTAGAAGTGATGAAGGTATCTTCCTTGGTTACTCTGTTAAGAGTAAGGCATACAAATGTTTCAATCTAAGATTAAGGAAGATGGTTGAAAGTAACAATGTAAGAATAGATGAGAAATTTTAGATACAAGAAAGAATGTAAGAAAGAATGTATGACAACAGTCAGATATCAAAAGTAAAAGAAGCCACTACTACTACTAAAGAAGAATAACTTGTTGAGGAAGGAAGAGAAAAAGAGGCTTGTGATGACACAAGCAAGACCACTGAAAATCCTAAAACTCCAAGGTATGTAAAAAATAACCATCATGAAAATCAAATTATTGGCAATACCAGTCAGGGAGTGCTAACTAGATCTAAAGTTAGAGAAGAAATTTGTTTAATTTCCCAAGTTGAGCCAAAGACTATAGATGAAGCCTTTAAAGATGAATCTTGGATAAATGCCATGAAAGAAGAATTAGATCAGATAAAGAAAAATGATACTTGGGAATTGGTGTCAAGACCTAAAAATAAAAATGTCATAGGAACAAAATGGGTCTTTAGAAACAAAATGGATGAAGAAGGAGCAATTGTAAGGAACAAAGCAATACTAGTGTGTAAGGGATACTCACAACAAGAAGGGATAGACTTTGAAGAAACTTTTGCTCCTGTTGCTAAAATAGAGGTAGTAAGATTATTTCTATCTTATGTTGCACACAAAAACTTTAAAGTGTATTAGATGGATGTTAAATCTACATTTCTGAATGAAGACCTTAAAGAAGAGGTATACATAGAACAACCAGATGGATTTCCTCTATGCAAAGACAAAGACATGGTGTGCAAGTTAAAGAAAGCACTGTATGGGTTGAAGCAAGCTCCTAGGGCTTGGTATGCAAGGTTGGACAAGTATCTACTTGGACTTGGATTTAGAAAAGGTAATGCATACAATAATCTATACTTAAGAACTACTAAAGATGGAATCTTGATAATAGAGGTATTTGTGGACGACATTATCTTTGGAGGTAATGATGATCTGTGTAAGAAGTTTGCTAAAGAAATGGAAAGTGAATTTTAGATGTCCATGATAGGTGAAATGAAATTCTTTCTTGGATTGCAAATAACTCAAAATGAGAATGGTATTTTCATTTCTCAGACCAAGTATCTCAAAGAATTGCTTAAGAAATTCGGTATGGAAGATTGTAAACCAGTAGGAAGACCTATGGTGACTGGAAACAAGCTAACAATTGACGATGAATCAAAATGTGTTTTTCAGACTTTTTATAGATAAATGGTTGGAGGGCTATAATATCTGACTCACACCAGACCAGATATTGCTAATGCTGTTGGAATTGTGGCTAGATATCAGGCAGAACCCAAAGAGACTCATCTAGCTGCTGTTAAAAGGATACTGAGGTATCTTAGAGGAACCATAGACTATGGTTTATGGTATGACATGAATGATAGCTTTGAACTTCATGCTTATAATGATGTTGATTGGATAGGTAATATTGATGATAAAAAAAGTACAAGTGGTGGTGCATTTTTCCTTGGGAAAAAGTTGGTTTCTTGGCTAAGTAAGAAACAAGATTGTATAGCACAATCTACTATTGAATTAGAATATGTTGTTGCTGCTATAAATTGCACTCAAATTGTTTGGATGAAACAAATGCTAACAGACATTGGAATACATTTTAGTGAGCTCGTGGTTATCCATTGTGATAACATTAGCACAGTAAACATGTCAAAGAATTCGGTGATGCACTCTAAAACTAAACACATTTATATCAAATATCACTTCTTAAGAGACAAGGTGGCAGAAAAAGAAATCAAGCTTGAATATATCAGTACAAAAGAGAAGATTTTAGATATCTTTAATAAGCCACTACTGAAAGATACCTTTGAATATCTCAGATGTATGTTAGGGATTCAGGCCCCTCCTAGTCAGAATTAAATGATGCAGAGATGCATCAGTCCAGAAGTGCTCAGAGCCTCATCATTTTCTGGACTAGATGTAGGGATCTACTCCTCAGGGGGAGTGATCATGGAAGAAAGTTTATATGTGAAGGAAGTTGGCACCCTTTGCCATTTTTGTCAAAGGGCGAGTGTTGTTATGAGAAAATCCTCATGGTTTGGGGAGATTGTTTAGTTGAAGGACTTTTGGGTTGATACAACTTTGGGATAAGATTTTCCCATATGTTGACATCAATGACAAAGGGGGAGATTATTGGATATTGCTAATGCATGGGTGGTGATTGAGACATTTAATATGTTTAATCACTACATTACTGAATAGGCACTCATATTGTTTTCATTTGCGTTTTGTCACTAATGTCAACATATGCTTTTGTGAAGGAACCATAATGGTAATCACAATGTACGAAAGGTGTACAGACATTTCAGATGCTGCAAAGTTAGAAGAGAGTTTAGATGGATTTTTTGATCTTATATCTGAGATCACATCATTAATGGATGCATATTAAGAAAGATACAACTATTTTGGTAAAGACTGGTCACTAGACTATGACAGTGAGAATCAACAGAGTTAGTCTCTGAGTTTCTAGTATAGATTTCAGAGGGATTGGATTCAAGGTATGCGATATTGAAGGATGATGGTAGAGGTATTGATGGATGTTCATTGGTCAGCACAAGGTATAGAATGATTGGTGACATCATCTATGGCATGTGCTTAGGCGATGGCCTATTGTGGAGCTGACTCAGGGAATGAAGCGTGTGTTTTGTTTGGCAAGCATAATTCAAGGATGTCAGTCCTTAATTGTTGTAATGTAATCATTATAAACTTGTTTGTGATACTGTGTGTATCTTAGCAAGGGCCTATGTAATTTTTTGTAATTAGGAAAACCTTATGGACCGACCTATTCTTGGTAAAATGTAATAAGGTATAAATAAAAGGTCTTTTATTTGGAAAAGACATGGATGTGATAAGTGTGATATAAGGAGGTTTCAAACTTGTGTCTAATATATGTAGAGTAGAGGATTATTGGTGGACTTCATTGGAACTAATCAAGCAAAGACAGTTGCTGGCAAACAGTTCAAAAGATTATGTATTTCTTCATATACACTTGTTGTGAACTAGTGGGTTCAGAAGGTGGACTTAACCTTCTTTAGGCAGTAAGCCTTCTTTTTTCTTGACTCCTAATAGGGTCTATCCTCTAACAAGGACTATGTACTGTAATGTTTAAATAAGCTCCTAACAGGGCTATATCTTCTAATAAGGATTACTATACTCTCAGTACATCATTAGTGGGTGCTAATTCTCACCGAGGTTTTTACCTTTAATTGGGTTTCCCTGTAACCAAAATATTGTGTTATTGTGTTGGCATTCATTGTGTTCATTGGATCTAATATTGATAAGCTTAAAGTTTAAATTTTAATATTCTGTCATACAACTGATTCACCCCCCCTCTCACTTGTATTGTGGACTGTTAATCCTAAAATGGGATACAAGGGATAAGGGCCTTTAGTAACAAGAAATGAAGGACTTTTTGAACCCATTGAAATGACATGGAGAGATAGTAAGGAGAGAACTGGGTTAGGGTACCTAGAACAAGGGTACAGTCAAAAAAAGTATCCCTTGGTTTATGACCAAATCTTACAAATAGGTTCCCAAAGTGATGAAGATTTGAACAATTGAGAATGGGACTCATTGTCAAGCAAGTCATGCCAAGATAAGGAAGTTGATATCATCCAAACCTAGACTCCTAGCAAGGGAAAATAACAAGTCTCAGAATCAAATCAGAATCAAGCTTCAAGTTCTAGCCAAGTGGTCTTAGATAATGTACCAATTCAAGAAATTGAGAGAAATAAATGGATAGGAGAACCTTACGTACCCTCATGGAGACCTACTATGGAAGCATCTAACCCTAGGTTTAATCCATGAGATTTTTATCCTACAGAAACCTTAGAGGATTCTAGTGAGGAAGATTTTGACCCTAGTTCTCTAGAACATCTTGAAGAAGCACATATTATAGACTTAAGCGATACAATGTTTGAACCTTCAAATGAAGTCATGTCCCTTAATCCTCTTAGACTAAACCAAAGCATTGTTCCTTTAACCCTTATCTATCTTGAATTAATTGAATGAGATTCCATTGAACCTACCATCCTCCCTACATTTTTGAATGATAACTTGGTGTCCCAATACCTTAATGTGGTTGAGCCTTCTTCTACCATAGAATATCAGTAAGAAGTGACAAAGGGGAGTATTCAACCTTTCAGTTCAGAAAAAATTGAAAAAATAAAAAAAATAAAAAAATGGAAAGAATTTAATGTTGAAAACCACATTGTGGCAACATTAAATAAAAAATAAAAAGAAATAAAGAACATTTCCGAAGGTGAAAACCCAAAAAAGGCACCTAAGGAAGAAGGGTTGGATAATTTTCTCGAGCACTATGAAGAAAGATCACCTATCTTAATTGAACCAATAGAGAAGGTAAATATTGGGTCAGAATCAGAGCCAAGAATCATACACTTAACAACATCTCTATCTAGTGAAGAAAGAAAGGATTTCATCAAAATTTTCAAAGAAAAACAAATCAATTTTGCATGGTCGTATGATGATATGCTTGGATTAGATCCGAATTTGATCATGCATCATTTGAACATAAAATAAAGAGTAAGACCAGTGAAACAAAAACTAAGAAAGATGCATCCACACATAGCTTTGCTTGTAAAAGTAAAGTTGGAAAAATTATTGAAAGTAGGGTTTATAAGAGCCATTGATTATGTCAAGTGGATTTCAAACATTGTGCATGTTTCCAAAGAAAACAAATCTATCAAAATTTGCACAGACTTTAGGGATCTTAATCTTGCATGTCCTAAAGATGACTTTCCATTACCAAGCATAGACGCCATCGTAGATCTAACAACATGACATTCAATTTTCTCACTTATGGATGAGTTTAGTGGTTATAATCAAATAAAGATAGCACCCAAAGATCAAAACAAGACAACATTCACATGTGCATGGGGAATGTTCTGCTGGAATGTTATGCCTTTTGGTCTAAAGAACGCTAGAGTGACCTATCAAAGGGCCATGACGACCATATTTCATGATATGATGCAGAAGTTCATGGAAGATTATGTAGATGATATACTTGACAAATCCCACTCAAGGGATGAACATCTACCTATCTTAGAAAATATCTTTGTAAGATTGGATCAATTCAAAGTAAGGTTAAATCCAAAGAAGTGCGCATTCAGTGTTCAATCGGGAAAGCTACTAGGGTACATTGTTTTAGCAAAAGGGATAGAGGTAGACCCGACCAAAGTCAAAGCCATCATGGAAATGGGAGCACCTAGAAACATAAGTCAAATGAGATCTCTTCAAGGTAGGATCCAATCCATTTGAAGGTTCATCTCTCATTTAGCAGAAAAGTACCACAATATTACTCAACTCCTTCACAAGGACATAGTTTTCAAATGGGATGAGAAATGTGAAGAAGCCTTCAATTTGTTGAAAAAATATCTAATGAACCCTCCAAATTTGATTCCACCAATAAGAGGCAAGCCCTTAATTATATACATTTTAGCTACAAAACATTCATTAGGGGCACTTTTGGCTCAAGAGGATGAATCAGGAAAGGAAAAGGCCATATACTACATAAGAAGAACTTTGGTGAAGTATGAGTTTAATTACAACTTCATTGAAAGAGGATGTTTGGCCATGGTTTTTTCTTCCCAAAAATTACACCACTATATGTTATCCCACAAGATTTGACTCATTGCAAAGATTGATCCCTTGAAATATCTTCTCAGTAAAATAACATTGAATGGGAGACTAACCAAATGGGTCATGGTTCTAAGTGAATTTGATATAGAATATGTGGACCGAAAATCTATCAAGGGCCAAGTCATAGCTAATCAATTATCAAAGTCACCATTACAAGATGAACATCCAATTCAAGTGGAATTTCCAGATTATGAAATTTTTAATGTCGAAAAAAAACATGGCAATTATATTTTGATGGTTCTTATACACAACATGTATTAGGGGCAGGCATACTTTTGATTACTCCTCAAGGGTCTACAATTCCAAAATCATATAAATTACTATTCCCATGCACAAATAACATAGCAGAGTATGAAGCATTGGTCATTGGTATAAAGTTGGCATTAGAATGGAAAGTAACAGAGCTACAAATCTATGGAGATTCCCAACTAGTTATTAATCAGATTAATGATGAATATCAAAATAAAGATGACAAGTTGATACCATACAAGAATGTGATTGAGAATCTCAAGAAATAATTCACTCTCATCACATTTGAGCAAGTACCAAGGGATACGAATAAAGAAGCGGATGCAATGGCTACTTTGGAATCACTTCTTCAAATACTAGATCAAAGTGCCAAATATGAATTCCTAGTAGAAGAAGTTGAGCAACCTGCATTTGACCCTTCCCATCCTCATACCATTTGTTTTCTAACAAGATATGAATCACCTTCGTATGGAGCCATTTACACCTACTTAAAAGACCAAATCCTACCTATGGACCAAACCAGGAATCAAAAGAAAAGCTTTATCTGACAAGCCTCTCGTTATACTTTAATAACTGACACATTGTATCGTAAGAGTCTAGATGGAATGATTCTAAGATGTATAGAGAAAGAGGAATCAAACATAGCCTTACAAGAAATTCACAAGGGGATTTGTGGGTCACATTCAAATGGTTTAACCCTAGCTAAGAAACTTCTTAGGATAGGATATTTTTGGCCTTCAATAGAAAAGGACGCTTGTCACTTTGCTAAAACTTGTCACAAGTGTCAATATCATGGGAACTTGATCCACGTATTAGCACAAGAGCTTCATCCTATGAAAACACCTTGGCCCTTTTATCAATGGGGTTTAGACTTAATAGGGATGATTTATCCACCATATTCAAATGGTCATAAATTCATCATTACTGCAACAGAATATTTTACCAAATGGGTGGAAGTTGTACCCTTATCCACTACCACAGGAAAGCAAATATCCTTGTTTATATTAAATCACATAATCTATAGATATGGTGTTCCTCATGCCATCATAACATACAATGCAAAACATTTCACAAACAAGGATTTAAAAGATCTATGTACAAAATTCCACATGATACATCACTGATCTTCAATATATTACCCCCAAGGTAATGGGCAAGTAGAAGCTATAAACAAGAACATCTTAAAGATATTGAAGAGAACTGTGGATAATTCAGGTAGAGATTGGCACATTCAAATAAACCCTACTCTATGGGCTTATAGAATAAGCATTAGAACGCTAACAAGAGCTACCCCATTTTCCCTAGTCTATGGAGCATCAACAGTTTTACCTTTGGAGGTAGAAATTTCATCCTTAAGGGTCTCATTACATGAGTTATTAAGTGAAGAAGGCTATAGATTTTTTAGGTTACATGAACTAGAATTTCTTGATGAAAGACAACAATAGGCTTTTGATCAGTTAAAAGTGTATCAGAATCGAATGACCAGAAACTATAACAAACATATCAAACTAAGGGCATTCCAAATAGGTGACTTAGTGTTGCAAGAAAATCCCAAGAATCAAGCAAAAAGGGAGAAGAAAGGAAAATGGGAAGTAAATTGGTTAGGACCCTTTGTGATCACTTCATCTTTTGGCACTGGCACTTACAAACTAGTTGATTGTGAAGGAGAGGAGTTGCAAGAGCCAATAAATAGTATACATTTGAAAAGGTTCTACACCTGAAGAAATTGAAGAGGGATATAGAAAAAGAGTATCAGAAATATCAGATGATAAAGCATCCTATTTATTTTATATAGTCAAAAGAGATCCTAAAAATACCAAAAACATTAAAAAATAGAAAAGAGCAAACAAATCAGAAATGCAAGAAAGATAAAAAATAGTAGAAAATTGAGCATGAAGAAAGCCAAAAACATTCAGAAAGGATCCTTAAAAAGATGTTGTCTTGGTGAAAACTTAGCAAATAGGCACT
Organism: Chamaecyparis obtusa; assembly: GCA_027943335.1. Lineage (NCBI taxonomy): Eukaryota > Viridiplantae > Streptophyta > Pinopsida > Cupressales > Cupressaceae > Chamaecyparis > Chamaecyparis obtusa. Next base: position 249,564 of record BSBK01003374.1, on the reverse strand, counting down.
TTGATAATAGGGAAACAAAACAAAATTGAAAAAAGAGAAAATATAAAAAAATCAGAAAAGAGAAAAAGTACCTTGGTGAAAACCTAGCAAACAGGCACCTTGGTAGCAAAAAAAAAAAAGAGGAAAAAGCTTTAAAAATAGAAAAATAAAGAAAATCCATCCAATCCATGAAAACCTGGTAAACAAGTGCCATTGGAAGTCCAAGTCAATCACATACCTAGTGGTCATCCTTGTAAATATTGCATGCACCAACATTTGTATAAATTGCATAATAAAACCCCATAGTTGCATTTGCGAGTACCTAAAGATTTTGGTCACCTAATCTGCAAATTGCCCCAAGTCCCACAAATGTAATCACATCAAATTGGGGGAAATATAATCTAAAGTAGAAAGGATTCATCAAAAGAAAACTTCAATCAGACACCAAATCAATTCATCAAAGCACAAATGAAACACTCAATCAAATCCTAATCTTAATCCAATTTTTCAACCAAATGCAAAAAAATATCACAAAGACCTTATCTTTATCAGGATTAAAAGTATGAAATGGATAGAACTATACTTGAAATATGGATTTGAAAAGCAGTGCAATTTTTTTTCTAAAAGTGTTTACTTGATTGATGAAATCATGTCTTTCTAGCAAATCGATGAAAGTTTCTAAACTAGACAAGCTATGATGAAAGCATGATATTTTATTGATTTCTGAATGACTATCTTAATATCAAAATTTTGAAGTATGTATTATTTTTCTAAGGATGTGATCATCAAAGAATCATAGAGGACTTGTACATATGATGAAACTAAGATCTTTATTTGTTTGCGCAAAATGATACCTTGGATATTTTGGTGTTAAATATCATAATACCAAAATCCACTTGCAATATAGAATCTGACAAAATCGGTATTTGTACTCTCATGATTGACTTCAATCAGTGATAGTCATATCAAAGGATGGGAAATAAATGTAAGAGGTGAAAAGGGTATTCATATCATCATGGTTAAACTAGTGATGGTTGTACTAATTTTGGATTTCCAAAAACTGCTCGATGATGAATATAAGCTCTAAATTTTTGAATAGTGACAATTAGTTGCATACATCCTAGATTAAATGCATTTAAAATTATTTGCCTTTCTTAGCTTCAAAAATAAAGTTTCAAGAGAAAATTAGAAAGGGGGTGGAATTAAATCAAAAATCAAATGAACATAAAAAACTATATGTGATCGAGTGTGTTGGAAATAAAAAATCAAAACAAAGGTGCATTACATGAGTTCACTTGCATTTGTTAAAATCATCTTATCTTGCATTCATTTAGGACTTCACCCTAAGTTTATCTAAGTTCATTACATTAGTGTGTATTAACTTCATTAAAAGTTCATTTAATGTTGCATTGCATTAGTTTGCATTCATTTTAAATCCATCTCATTTAGATGCATTCATTCTAAAATCATTTATAATCATTCATTTTTAAACCATTAAGTTCATTGCATTATATTAGGTAGCATTCATTGTATTCATCAAATCATCTAATTCAGTAGTACTAATTTCACAATAGATACATTTTAGTTGCATACCATTAAGTTCATTTAAAAACATTGCATTTCATATCACATTATATTATCCATTTAGGTACATTAAGTAAAAAATCATTGCATTTACACATTGAATTATATTCAAATATAAGTGTATTAGGTCATTACATATCCATATCCATCACATCCATATCCATCACATCCATACATTATATATCCTTGCATTTTCATCATCAACATCATTTATACAACATCATCTATATAAATATCATTTATCATAAATCATTAATCATTAAACATCAATATTCATTCATTACATCATATAGGTACATCACATTTTATATCACATTTGAGTACAATGCATCCATTACATTTAATATCCATTAAAATTTAATATCATCAAATAGATGCATCCATAAATACCATCACTTGCATTAATCATTACATCATCATACAACATTAAAATATGTACCATATGCATTCAAAAAGCATCATATATCATAGCATTAATCATTAAATCCATATCACGTACACTCATCTATTCAATGTCATACATAAGACAACCATTTAAGCATAAATAGAACATGTGCATTCATATCATCAAACTACATTCCGAATAAGCATAAAAAGAAAGCATGTAGGAGATAACATCATATAGATCTGCATATCATATCAAAACACCTGGAAAATGAAGACCAACACATGATGATGTCATATAAAGTAAATCTATTAGCAAAGAATCAAAGTCCATGGTATCATCATCAAAGCAATAAACATTGGGGAATCAAAGTCCATCAAAGTGTCAACAAGTATCAAATTATAAAGAACATCAACTAAGAAACTGATTCTAATGTCTCGAGATAAAAATGGATCATCATATACATCAATAAATAAAAGAATATATCAGCTCAGTATAAATCAACTACTAGAACCACCGGCACCATCAACACCATCAGGACCATGATTAGTATTTGGACCTTAGCTAGAACTCGCCTATAGTCTGTGCTAACCCATGGCAGCCATAAATGCTTGAATCATGCTACCTAGTTGATTGACCTGATATCTGATCTCCGAAACATCAGACTATAGAGCCCGAACCTCTGATGTAGACGCTGGAGCCTCTGTAGTGGGAGCATGTGGAGGAGGAGCCTATGGGGGAGCCATCGAAGAAGAAGGAAGGGAAGATGATGGAATCAAAGAAGATGGAATGGAAGAATATGGAATAGACAAAGATGGAATGACAGAAGAAGAAGATGGAAGAACTGAAGAAGATGGCATAGCAGAAGAAGCAGGAGCCTGTACTAGGGGAGCCTATGGAATGACCCCGTGGAGGAGCCTGTGGAGGTGCTGGTATACCCTATGCCTGATCTAATAAAATTTGAGTAGCCTGAGCATCCACATCAGCCACTACATGAGTGCCCACCTTCCTAAATACTCAAACCATGTGTTGGCCCCATCTGGCCAATATTTCCACATCGACCTGATGCAGAAATCTACCTATACCACCACCTAAAACTCTAACTCATCCACCTCTCATCTACACTCTACCGGCCCTAGGAGGAATCGGTGCAGCAACAATCACCAGAATCATAACTCTACCACCTCTGATCGCCCACCTACCTTGTCATCCCCAACAACCTCATCTCCATCCGCCATCTCCATCCCCATCTCCTCCATCATCATCAGACTCCTCCTCTATACCAGGCACTCGCTCTGTAGGATCTGTAAATATAAAAAATGGGTTCTAAGTGAACCAATCAGCATAATCATTTGTTATGTTGGCATCTATGACATGATCCCTCATATCCCAAGGAAGGTGGCCCAGCTATAACACCTCCTGACATGCCATCCTGTAATCAATCTGTGGCCCCCAGAGTGACCTCTCTACCTATACTCAGGCATACAATACCAATCCCTGTGTCCGACCATACTATCGTAACACCCTCAAGAAATAAAATTTCTCAATAATCAATAGAGTACACCCTATCATCCACCAAGGTGTACACATGAATGGTAGCTCTACCACATCCTTTGGCCATGCCTCACAACCTATATATGGTTGCTAGATGACTTGATCTATATCATTGATAATGTGCCACCAGTAATCAAGCTTGCCCAAGTGGGCCTGGACAACCATCCCCCATACATCCACACAAAAGGCTAGCCTGGATCACGGTGCTTGACAAAAATTAGTCTAGTGATAGGGATGTGCTCCCATGTCCACAACTATAAAAGAATGACCCCAACAGAGAGAGTCACTCCACGATGATACACAACAGAATGCAGCTCGTGACATAACTACGCTAATACACAGGAGCCCTAATCAAAGCATTATGGCTGAGAAATCATATCCTCAAGGATACAACCCCAATCGACTACAAAGCCATGTCCTCAATGACCAGGAATAAGGAAGCCACCAATCAATGCCCCTAGGACAATAGGAAGAGTAGAGAATGAAGGGAACTGAGCCCACTGGATGGAATCATCACCAATGGCTAGGTCTTGAAATACCCGCCTACAAGAAATGCCATCATACACTTGATCATAATATATCAACTCTCCATGAGTAGGGATGCAGAGGATGCAATAGACATCCTCAAGAGTGATTGTCATCTCTCCCATAGGCAAATGAAAAGTGTTATGGTAAGAGTGCCATTACTCTGCCATAGCTGTAATGAGGCCCTGATTCACGTAGAATCAAGGAAGGATGATGATAAATGATAACCCGCATCTACCAATAAGCCAATGATCTGCTCTGTTGAGATCATTGATCATCTCAAATGGCAAGGGATATAAGCCTCGCACACTGAGTGATTTAAGCTTGACCTACAAAAAGCAAGGTAAAAACATTACATTTTGAATCATCCTAAGTTAATCGAACATTTAAAAGTTATCAAACCACAATCAATTTTCCTAATTCTAATCAGAGAGGATGGAAAATTTATCAGCACCCATCATCTAAATCAAGATTAACAATCAAAAATTCTTTTTTTTTACTCAAACTGACATCATATGACTTGCTACCAAATCAGCCTTGTTATCTAAGCCAATCAACTGATTGACGACACCAAACGGTTTGGAAAAATGACTTAGGAGTTTGTATTTTTAACCAAACAGGTTAAATGTGCTATTTAAATGATTAAGCGCACTAGAAGGTGAAAGTGTAGCTAAAAATAGTGAATGCTCAAGAGAAATAAGTGAAAGTGCTACTTTAAGTTGTACGCACTAGAGAATCTAGTACGCGCTATAGGAATTACCTGTACACACTGCTAAAATAATCAAATGCGCACTTAATTTTTTATGTGCAGTCAAAAAATTTGATTGTGAAATGTGCCCTAATTCAAATGTTTGTACGTGCAACTAAAAGTTACGGATGCGCTGCGGAAGTGCTAAAACACGATTGTATGCGCAGGAGAAAGTATTAAATGCGCAATTTAAAAAGAAAAAAGAAAAAAATAGGGTTTTTGTCATAAAAATTCATTTTTTTCAATTAAAATGCATATAAATTGACAAAGTAAGTTGATGGGGTACATACCGGAGGACTGTAGGTCGGTGACTGCAAGTATCGGTGCCCTCGCTCAAATCTGTGCTCTCAGATCAGGATAACCATTATGAAATAGCTCCAAGGGGTTAGAGAGGAAAAGTCAAAAGTGAAAGTGAAAATGAATAGTAAAAATGACTTTTACCCCTATATATAGGCCCCTTTGACCTAAAAAGGGCATCTTTGACCAGAAAATGACTAGGGATCCAAAAATTTCACCAATTCTATCGAATCAGGGGTATTTGTCATCAAACAAATGTGAATACATTATCGGAAATGAAATTGAAATCCATTACTAATTGACCTAAATCATGCTATATTGACCTAAAATGTCATATCTTTTAACAACGATCAAATTTCATTTCATTTCTGAGGGGGCAGACACTCGGACAATCAAGACTTGCATCTTAATCAATGAAGTAGGGGCATGACCATCAAATCAAAGCATAATCTTTTATTAGAAATTTTTTTGTTTATTAATCAAAAGGGACATCAAACATCAAATCAGTGAAGATCAGGTACCATATCGAACAATCCATCATCAAATCGACCATCAGGACATCAATTCAAATCAAACTGCATCAAATCTACATTTTCTATCAAACATCGCAATCGATCATCAATTGAATCAGGACTTCATATCAAGAATGATAAGGACATTCTTTGAATCGACACGCTTCGCATATCGACTCAAAGAGGGGCATTTGTAATTACCTAAAATTGGACAAGATCAATCAAGTGAATAACCAAGGAAAAAATCAAAGCAATTAAATCAAATCAAGCTATTATCAAAGCAAAATTGAAATCAAGCCATAAATCAAATTTAATTAAAAATCAAAAGCCATAAATTCAATTTAAATCAAATAAATCATGATAAATCAATTAATTGTGTAATTAATCTAATTAATTACATAGTTCATTTAAATCAAATCAACCCATTCAAGGGGTACACATGGCTAAATATAATAATTAAATTCAATTGATTAAATCCTATTTTCTCTCAACCACCAAATGGGAGGAAAAATCATCAACCAATAGGATTTAAGGATTGAGCTCACATGGATCAAGCCTAAATTGAATCTTAATCACTCGCTTGGAGAATGCATCTTGTCCACTCATTTTTTCATTTGGTCCCAACCTTTGAGGACAAAATATTTAAATGGTCTCCAAAGGTGGAACCATGGACTTAACCCTCACCTTATCATGATCAAATCAACTACACCCCTACCCTTGCCAAAATCTATAAAAGCAATGCATAATTGAAGCATTATTCATCCACAAATTTTATGAAGCATCAAACCTCTTGCAAATTTGAGTTAGAAAGGTAAAATCTAGAGCTAATTAGTATTTCAATTTGGAATTAACTAGTATTAGCTTGTTATCATTTGATTTCTCATGTTAGGACTGTCACTAGTGAGAGCTTGCTGAGAGATCATCATTAGCATCCCTAATTAGAGACCCATAGAGTGCTCAATCTTCTTTGAATTTACTTAGTTAAATTGCTTCTTGTGGTTATTTACTTGTTATTGTGATTTATTGAAGATACTAGCCCTATGAAGGTGCTTTCCTTAGCACATAGTTCCTTAGGTGTGTTTCCATTTATTCCCACACCTCCCTATTTTTATTGTTTTGGATTGATCCATACATGTTTTCAGTATTAAATTCAGTCCACTATTGAGATTCTTAATGAGGCCACTCTACCAATATCTACGATTGACTATTTTGTCATTTTTTACTTTCCTTGAGTTCCACAGAATGCCCAGTCCTCCTAATGCTCCCTCTGCTTCCATCAATTCCACTTTCCATCCTCCTATCCTTTTATTAAACTTATCTATCTCTTGGTTATCCAGATTGGTTTCTTGGAACATTATTATTTCTACTTTTGATGAAAATATGCATCGCTTTATGATGTGTTTCTTGTTAGGGCCATTCACGCCCCTAACATTCCATGTGATCAACTAAATGATTCCTTGGGAAGGAAATTCCCCTTCCCTACATTCAGTAAAGTTGTGATATTTGTTTGATCACCTTCTAATGCATCCCTTTCTTTTAGTTTTTCCATATATTTTCTTCCCCTTCTTTTGCATATTTAGTACAATATAGATTCACTTTACCTTGATATGTTTGTGTTATCCCTAATTTGTCTCCCTCTATTTCCTTTGCCTCCTCTGGTAGGGGTTTCATAGTTACATTCTCTTCCTCATTTACTGTCTCTTTAACCTCCATCATCTCTAGTAATTTTTCAACCAGTTGTTATTTTTCTATAGCTTTCTTTTCACTATGTTCCTCATGTCCATACGATATTCCCATCATATAATGAACTACTTCCTATTATAGGAGGACCTCAAAGTTTTTGATATAGACCAGATTTGGATTCTTTGCATTAATTATTTTTTCTTCTATTTTAGTCATTTGTTCTTTGGCTCATTAATTGTTATATTTTTTACTTGACCCTCATCTATCTGATCTAGAAGAGCAAGCTACTCTTTGACTTCCATTTTAAAGTCTTGTGTATCCTGTAGAAGATGTTGATTTTCTTTGGTAGATGATATTGTCTCTTTTGTTCCTTTTGTGATCCAAGAATGTCTCTTTTTTTTTGAGTTTATGTTTTCAAATTTAGCATCATTATGTACTCCAAGTGTTTTTATCTTCAATCCTCCCATCTTATCATTAAATTTTATATTCAGTTTCGACATTGGATTAATTTTGTTCTGTTTAATCTTCTTTGGTTGACGACTCTTTCTTCTATCTTGAGTTCTATATTAATAAGATTTTTTTCTTTTTTTGGTTAGATCCTTCCCTTAGATACCTTCACAACCCATAAATGAACCCATGATGTTTCCTATCGCTTCAATAATTTCTAGGAAATGGTATTCTACTAGGAGAGAATTCACATTTATCCATTTCAGGAGTTTATCATGTTTATACTGACTAGGAATAAATTTTGGGATCTAGTCTATGTAATGAAATAGATATCCCTTAAAGAATCTAATGTTACCATTAAGAATTTCCTATTTAAACTCTTTATTTTTGCAAGTTATTAGTAAAAAGTAAATTTTTAAGATATATATACTTACCTAGTTGGGACAATGCTTGTTCTACCAGTCTATTTGATGTTGGATTGTTTGATTAAGTCATCTCCATGCCTCCAAAATCTTTAGATCAGAATAATGCTCCCAAAATGGTGGCATTGTTTGTGTTTTGATTTCCAAAATCTTGCCTCTTTTCTTTCGTTCTCTGCTAGGGTTTGTTTTTACCATTCTTCTATAAAAGTAGGGTTTTATTTTGGATTATTACTTCCTCTTCATTGGGATAAAATTTTCCCCAGTCGCTAAAATAGCCCTTGATACCAATGAATAATTTTTCCCTGCCCATCCCCCAACATTTTGTATTCTTGCAACCTCTTGATTTTGCAAATGATTGCCAAGAGACAACCTTCTCCTCTTATCACTTTTTTGTGGTCTTCTATTTCCTTCACAGGTAGAATTTGGGGGACATATTATTTTCAACGCCTGTCTTTTTGGGCTCAAGGAATTGATTATTTTCCCTCCATCCTTATCTGACATTGTATTGGAAACACTTTCTATTCCCTACCTATCATTCTCGTTATTCTTATTTGTAATCATCTAGGGACAAATGAATCCCATGTTTGGTTTGAAATGCGATTCCCTACATTTCCATCGTGTGTTTGTATTTCTATTCCTTCTAATTCCCAATGGGATACAGTTGGCATCTATTGCCAAGAAATTAGGAGGGAAAATGGTATTATTTTTCTTTGCAACCTGTTTTGCTCTTTTCCCTAGAATAGTTTGCCAATCCCCATCTGCTATGTTTGTAGTAGAGCTTCTTTCCTTTTGAATGTAGTTTTTAATAATTTGTATTTTCAAATTTTTAAATCAGTAGAGCACTTTAATTATTTTTTTTCTAAATTTTTGAAAATGTTTTTGATTTTTAAAAAATATTTTGATGTTTTTGGATTTTTGAAGATGTTTTTATATTTTTAGATTTTTGAAAGTGTTTTTTTTTAAATTATTCATTTATTCTCAAGGATGATGTATTTATTTTCCCCTAATGTCTATTAAGGCATGAATAATTATGAGGGGATGAATGAACTAAAGGGAGAGAAATAGATAAGTGATGGATGAAGGAAGGATGATCATTTGATTTTCAAGGACTATTTCATGATAAGGTAATATGTTTATCCAAGCTAAGGGATTAGATACATGGTAATGTAGAGTGATGACATGGTGCAAAGAATGGCATGCAGTCTATAGGAATGGACATGTCAATAATTTTTTGATAACTGTTTTGCATTTTATGTCCTTAGTTTTGATCAAAGAGCAAGTGATGGATTTGGATGAAATGGAGACAAGATATGTATAGGATGAGAAAGACCAAATGTGATAATAGAGGATTGGAAGAAGAAATGGATAAGATAATGGATAGTGATTGAATGGCATGGATAAGGTGAAGCATATAGGATTCATGGTTCTTATGGAGGTCCTTAATCTTGTTAAAATCAAGATGGGAAAATGCGATATGGGTATAGATAGGATGCATGAAGGATAATGAAGGATGATGAATAATAGAGGAAGTGGTGGACATGATAATTTGGATGAAACTTTCCCCCAAGTGTAGGGTGCAAGAGTATAATGAACTATGCATAATGCATGTTTTCCAAGTTTGCATCATGGTACTTTCCCAAGGTGCTACAAGAAGTGGTTTTTACCATAGGATGAATTATTTCTCTTTACTTTTTTATTAGTAATATAGTTTTTAAAATTTATCGATAATAATAATAATAAATTGTACCATCCTAAAAAGTAAGCACCCTTGTTAGGTGCTCATTTTTAGCCCCATTTTAGCATTTATGGGTTCCCTCATTGATTTCACATCTTTATATCCCTTTTGCATCCTCCAAATCAATATTATTTGTTCAAAACTTGAGAATGGATCTAATTTCTATGCATGATTTTCCATTTTTCATCCCATCACATAATTCATATTCCATCTAGATCCTTTTACATGCATTTTACATCTTTGAATTAACCCTAATTTCCTAGCGGGTCAAAAATTCCAATATCCCTTTCTATCTCATAACCCTAGGTCCCAAGATAATCTTCGAAAAAAGGCTACCTAGACTAGGCCAAATTTGGCCTAGTCTTGGACAAGGATGACCCAACTCAGCCTAGACTTAGGGGTTTAATTTTTAGTGGGCTTTGGGCCTAATGTGGGGTTATTTCTCCTAGGTGTTGAATCCGGGTTAGCCTTATAAAATCTAGGCCCCAAAATGTGTATAAAAGGAGGCCTCTTCCTCTCATTTTCACACCTACAATTAATGATCAAGAGACATATTCATGAAAGCATTAGCAAGCATACTATTGTGTATTCAAGTGTGAGGAAGCCCTCAAGAATTTCAAGTATTCTTCTCTTCTTTCTCACTCCATCCAACATTATTGCAAACTAAAAACATTCATCATTCAAGGGTTTGGTTTCATGATTTTCTATTGGGTTTTTATGAAATACAAGCTATTGCATCAACACTTGTGATCATCTCCAAAGTGATGTGTTACCAATAATTGATTACAATTTCAAGTCCATTTCGACCTTCAAATCCATCACACATTTAATTCAAATCAAGAACAGTCAAACCTTTTTAATTCTTTTTACATGATTCTAATACTTGATTAAATCTGATCACCTTGAACAATGTAACACTAACTCAACATTAAAAACTTGTTATACCACATCACCTTAACACCTAGATCATGAAAACATCCACTGCAACCAATTGCATCATGAAAACTTACCGATCTAACATCAACTGGTCAACCTATTCAAACATTTTGTAAACTTCCACAAAATGATCTTTTGTCCCTTGAAACTATGCCTTGCGGTACTCCAAACAACTTGTAGTCATAGTATCAACATTATATCTTAGTCAAGATAAACATATCATGACAAAAACACTTGGATACACACCGATTTGATAGAACTATAAAATCATTCATCTTGTGTCATTGTTTGTTCTTCATGCTCCTCTATCACCATTCAATTGATCATAACTCTCTCCATACTTATTTATAGCTATTATAATGATACATACAACATCTAGAGACATATCTAAGTCTCCCATAAGAACCACACACTCCAATTATGTCACAAACTCACCACACATTGGATTCACCAGTGCAAACACTTATTAGCTCACTATCAACTAACACAACACTTAGTTGAAATCAATGACAACATCAATAATTGATCTCCCTGTCATCAAACATGTACCAAAACACTCTCAAAAATATCTTTAACATATATTCATCAATTATGCCAACATAGTTTTGATGAATTTAATAATTTATGTGAGAAACATGGCATTAAAAGATAGTTGTCAACCCCTAGAACACTACAACACAATGATGTAGTGGAAAGAATGAATTGTATAGTTAAAGAAGCAATAAGGAAAATGATCAAAGAAGTGAGATTACCATAAGTTTAATGGAAAGAAGCAATACATACAAGAGTAATGAACAAAGTAATTTATTGGAAGAAATATGGTAATACATCTTATGAGATATGGCATGGAAGGGCTCCCAAATTAAAATAATTCAAAGATTTTAGAAGTAAATGCTATATTTAGAGAGATAAAGAAAATATTGGAAAGTTTGATAGTAGAGATGATGAAGACATATTTATGAGATATTCTACAAGAAGTAAAGTGTGCTAGTGTTACCATAAGAGACTGAACAAGATAGTTGAAAGCACAAATGTAAAAATTGATGAAGACATCCAAAGAACTTATTATGGGCATATTGAGTATGATTCAAATGACTTAGAGGAAAAAAGAAAAGAAGACAAGAAAGAAGAAGAGACAAAGTAGGATCCAACATCTACAACTAAAACCCCAAGGTATGTATAGAGAAATCATTCAAAAAATTAGATTATAGGAGATAAGAATAAAATAATTATCACAAGGAGTATATTAGCTCAAGAATAGGTGCTATTATTTTTACTCTTAGAGGTTGAACCAAAGATTCTGGAAGAAGCTTGCAATGATTAGAATTGGGTGAAAATAATGGAAGAAGAGCTAGATTAGATAGATAAAAATTAACTTGGGAGCTTGTGCCTAGACTAGTAGACAAAAATGTGATTGGTACAAAGTTGGTATTCTAGAACAAGCTAGATGAAAATGGAAAGGTAGTGAGAAATAAGACAAGATTGGTTTGTGAGGGTTGCACTCAGATTAAAGGTATTGATTTTGATGAAACTTGTGCCCTTATTGCCCAAATGGAAGTGATCCAAATATTCTTAATATTTGAAACATTTAAAGATTTCAAAGTTTATCAGATGGATGTTAAGTCAACATTCTTGAATGAAGGACTAAAGGAAGAAGTCTAAATTGAACAACCAGAGGGATTCAAGTCCAAAAAGGATGTAGATGATGTTTTCAAGTTGAAGGAAGTATTTTATGGATTGAGTCAGGCACCTAGAACTTGGTATGGCAGATTGGATGCATATCAAATTTGATAAGGATTTCAAAATGGATCAACTAATAGTGAATTGTATTATAGAGTTTATTCAGATATCTTGATTATTGTGGTTTACGTTGATGACATAATTTTTGGAGAGAAAGATTATTTGTGTAGAAGATTTTTCAAATGAGATACAGAAGGAATTAGAGATATCCATGATTGGTGATTTGAATTAGAGATATCATTATCTACTACTGAGTTTAAATACATTACAACATCTTCAAGTTGCACTTGAGTACTATGGATGAAACAAGCTTTGAAGGATATTAGCATAACATTTGATGAATTGATCTCAATTATGTGTGATAATACCAGTGCTATTAATATTTCCAAGAATTAGATACAAAACTCTAGAACAAAACACATAATCAATAAAGATAATTTATTGGGAGAGAAGACTTTGGACAATGAAGTTAGACTTGAATATGTACCTACAAAGGAGCAGATTGTAGATATCTTTACAAAACCATTGTGTAGGGATACTTTTGAGTATTTCAGGTAGAAGTTTGGGGTTCTTCCCCTTCCTAGTCATCATTAAATGCACCAATGCGTGCACTGGTCTAGGGTATTACATGCTCATTCTTTTCTGGAGAAATTCTTGGTGGCTTCCTCTCAGGGGGATCAAAGGGAGTTTGTTAGGGGGAGTTTTTTCCTTTTTCATTATTGTCATCAAGGGAGAAGAACATAAATTTTAATGATGATATTATTTGAAATTGATTTTTTCTTTTTTATTGATAAATGTTGTCATCAATGACAAAGGGGGAGATTGTTGGAATGATATGTTGATGCTATTATTGTTGTTGTTATTAATGGTTGTCATTGATGTTAATATATTTTATGTTTGGATGTGGATTTAATACTTTGGTGATCTACATTTGTGTGTTTTGGATGATGTGTTGAGTAGATTTATCTTTTCCCATGTTTTTCCTGGTCCCATTAATGTTGCACCGTATTGTGGTTTACTCCTTTGGGTCTAGACCTATCTTGAAAGTGGATATCATGCTTCAAAACAAATGCTTCCATTGTAACTTGTATATCCTATTTTTCTGGTCTTGGATGCTATGGTGAATGTGTAGCGTATTGATTTAAGTGATGTGTGTTGTATTGAATGAGGAGGTTTTGTGTGTTCCATGTTTCATTCCTTACCACTGCGAGAATTTTTTGTGGTGACCTATATTCAAATTATGTTAAGAAAAATTAGAATTTTATATGGCATGGCATGGTATAAGAAATCAATGATTTTATTTGACGCTTGTGTGAATGAATATGTGTAGTAAATGTGAATCTGACAAAGAAAGATTTGTATGCGATTATGTGCAACTTGTAGAAGCCATAAATACTCTTCTAGTGTTTATGATATTGGTGACAGTGGTTTCAGTGGTGGATTTTGTTTCATTATTATTATTCTGGTAGTAGGTATCCTTGTATTGGCAACAAGCCTTATTACTTTTGGTCAATGAGCATTATCAACAGTGATCCTTACTTGTAGTGAGAAAATTGACATCGAGCCCTTGTAAAAATTACCTTAACTAGTATTTATATTTATGAGAATTAGTTTCTCTATGGGTTTTCCCATATTGGGTTTCCATGTAAATTCTCGTGCTCATGGTGTATAGTGTTGATGTGCTTTCATATTCATATGTATTTTAATTTTCATATTGCATTAAGTTTTCTTGACACTAAATACAGTTAATAAAAATATTTTATTATAACTAATTCACCCCCCTCTCAGTTATTTAGTAGGTTCATCAATACTTTCCTTTCCTTGTCCATCAAGCCATTCACCCAATAGTCTTCTAAAGCGTAGAACACCTCTTTCTTTATTTTTCTTCTTTTCCCTCTTTTACTCCCTAACCTACATTTATTTCTTCTTTGTCTCTAGCCCTAGCACCTACAAGTGGTCCTTCAATAATGCCCATCCATCCCTTGCTTCATCCCACCACTTATCCTTGTTGGAGGTAGCACTCTAAATAAGGAATGACTTGAGTTCCTTTGAATTTCCTTCAACCACCCACCAATTACCATCCTCTAATATAAAACCATTGCTTGGTTCTACCATTTCCACCACTAGGATTAAACCAACCATCTACTCTGGTTTCACACATTCCCTCATCACCCATACCACCCTTTATTTGGCACCAAGTTCAGAGGCCCCTTCCAACACTATCAAAGAAATATCAATTAGATCTATATCTATGGTCTGATAGCATGAATTCCTCTCCCATAAGTAAATTGATTATTTTACAAAATTGTGGATTATCAACCATGAATATTCTCTTTATTCTCTTCATGGTCACCTCCCCTAGAAAACATTGTTGTTGACATGTTGTCTGGAGTAGAAATTTTGCTTCCATTGCTTCACTCTACTTCGTAGATTCTCTAACAAAAAACTAAAATAATTTTTTAGCCCAAAAAAATGCCCTATTCTTTACGTAATACCCTTCATCACCTTCTCACATGCTCCACCTTTGTTATATCTAGACGCTTCTTTGTGATGAGTATTGAGCACTCCATTCATCACCCACATCATCCTAGGAGGAATAAGCCATCAATTTATTTGATGCTAACATTAAATAATGACTTCTCTTGGCTACCATTTATCTAATATCATTACCTTTTCATTTAAACAATGTCCATCAATCATCCCTTCAATGACTATCAAGGTGGTTTTAGATGGTTTAAGTTTAAAATTTAAACCTCTAGCTTCAAGAATTTCATCCTCAATGAAATTTTTAATTGCCTCTCTCTCCGTGAACAATATTGTCTCCCAATAGATACCAATTCTCCATCCAAAATAAAAATTCAACTCATCTATATGGGAGCTAACTCCAAATCCTTACCATCAACATCCCAAAAGTCTTCTAATAGTTCCTCTTTCATCTGTACTCTAAAATTTACACCAAATTTGGACAAAGTGTCCTCTACCTAATTCCCTTCATGCTTAAAAATATACAAATGCTCCTATCAATAAATTAATCCTTTTTACATATTTGTTCAAATACCACACTCCAGGCTCCCCTTTAATAATGACATTTACAATTATCAATGAATCCCCTTCCAAGTGAAGTTTATCAACATTTATTTTTGTGGCTTCCAAGATTGCATTAAGGGCCACATGCACTTCAGCCTCATTGTTTTCCCCTTCATACAATCTTTAAGCACCAATCATAAGAATATTTCATTTCCAATCTTGAGCCACAAAGCTTGCTCTTGATGGGCCCGAGTTGCCCTTTGACACATCATCAAACTTAATTTTAATCCAGCCTTGTTATAGGGGCTCCCAAAACTCCTTCAATTTATCTTGATTGATTGGATTAACCCAACTCTACCTATTAATGAGCATCTCTTTAACTTTTTTTTTTTTTTTTTCATTTTCATTTTTTTTCCATTTTTTAAAGGAAGATAATGGATAGGAGATGGATGAAGTACTCGAGCATCTTGTTATTTGGATAATAACTTTGAAATATGTGCTATAATGACCCATGAATATTTAAGATATGCTCAGAGATGTTGTTAGGATGATGGTAAAGGGAGATGAGATGGAGGATAAGTTGGAATGTGGTAAGGCTTTATGTAAAGGATTGGATAAGAGGGGTGGAAGGATATAAAATGGGTGTTGGATAATAGATGGGAAGTTGAAAGATTTGTGTAGGAGTGGATTGAAATGTTGAAAAAATCAACATTGACACACACCTTGAAGGGTGGTGGAGTGATGGTGGGAAAATGGATTTTGGAGTTTGATATTTTGATGGAGAAAAGTATGTGGATTTTGTGAGGCAAGGACACAAAATAGTTGAAGGAAATGATGGAGGATTTAAGATTGTGGATTTTCGGACATAGGGACCAAATATAGATATGGATAATGGAAGATATTTAGGTAGAGTATTAGAGGATCCTTTTGTAATAGTAAGCTTGGATGCCAATTTCAATTTTTTTTAATATTCAAATCTTTTATAAGTGACTTGGCAATCCACATGGTTTTTATTTTTTATTTTCTTTGTGGTTCTATGGAATGCATTTCTTTAAAGAGAGATTTGATAATACATGTGATTTTTTATCTTTCTTTATACTTTTGGACCAAATTTTACTTTCTATTTACACATCTTTTAAATGAAACATGTTGATAATTGGATGTATGTCAATTTTTGAACTTATTGATTTTTTGTTTGTCATCTAGTTTACTTCTAAGAGCATTGGTATTCATGAATTAATAGGAAGGATACACATGCCTTGTTGATGAGCTAATGTAGGTAGATGGTTGGAAGGTTCTCAAGGATGTGTGCCTTTGTGGATCTTGATTTTTGGTAGGGTAAGTAGGAGTGATAGGGATGGTAGATGGAGGGATATAAGGACCTGAAATGGATGGAATGGATGAAGGATTTAGTTGTAGGATGTATAAGCCTAAAATGGATCTGGATGATGCGAAAGGTATGTTAGAGTAAAAAGGCTATTTAACTTAATTAATTTAATCATATTGATTAATTAATTAAGTCACCTTTCTAATTTTCTCACTTAAGCTAAATTTAGGAAGCTTTAGTTTGCATTTAATAATTCTTTTATTTTATGCATGCATCATAGGGTTTTCTTTTTTAAGGTTGAGTTAGCTCTTCTATTTTTCAGTACCATTGCTTTCTATAAAAGAAACATACCCCTTTGTAATTATTACGATTATTGCAATACACATTATTTTGCTTTAGGCTTTCAAAGAACATTCTTATTTGAGGATTTTCTCTTGTACGTAGCAGGTTATTTGCATATAGTAATTTATTGGGTTTCTGTGTGAATTTAACATTTTAAAATTCTAACATGGTATCAAAGCTCCAAACTTGATGCTTCATGATTGTCTTTTTAAGAGTTTTTCTTATAGTGAAATTTTTATGAATCTTGGGGCAATTTGGATCTCACAATTAGATTTGTAAGGTTTGAGATAGTCAAAATCGTCTTTTGTTTTGCTAAAATTAGATATACGAGGTAAATTTTATAAGGGTACCTAAAAATTCAAAGTGTTTTGAGCCCAAATAGACCTCACCATCAACTTTCAAAGGTTGATTCGACAAATTTTGATATAAAATTCAACCTATTTTGGTCACTAGAGCATCTAGCGCAAAAATTTGCCCTCTGAGCTACGGTCGTACATACATGATTTTTGAGGAAAAAAATAGTGCATTTTGATTTTTTAATAAAGTTTTTTCAAACAAAAAGTATGTTGACAACTGCAGGAAAGTATGTTTGCATGTGTAGGTGCTGATATCAACATTTGTAGTCAAAATTTGATGGTCGTCAACCTGCCAAGTAGTTTTACCCTTTTATCATAAAGAGAAATTTGTGGGCTTTTGCTCATATAGTATCAAAATTGGGCAAATGAGATATTGTCAAAAAGCTGATTTTGAGCCCGATCTAGTGGTGTAGGTGGAATTTTCCATTTTTTCCATTTTGCAGGGTGTTTCCTAGTCCAAGTTAGAGGCTATTTTTTCCTCTCTAGGGGCATAACTTGTGCATCTAGGCTCTATTTTTTGAAAATGAATAGGTGTTAGAAAGGTGTTTTAGTGATCTTTCCAAATCTACAGTCAATTTCATTAGATTTTTCATTAGGTGCACAAAGATCATACATTAGTGTTTTTTTTTGCACTTTCTAGCTTTTATATTTGTGCTAGGGTTTGAGTTCTATTATTGTGGGGGTATTTTTCCCCTGGTTCATATGGTAGAGCCTTCCTCTATTGAGAATCTTACTCCACACAATTATCATACTTTGAAGGCACATATGACCTACCTTCTCATGTCAAATGGGTTATGGTCCTATTTGGATGAGGTTCAACCTCATATGACTTGCTTGTTTGAGATCATACATTACAAGAACATAATGGATGTGTCCATGGGGATGAGTTCCATGAAAATTTTTGATAATATTTTGTCTCACCTTGAGGGTTTCACTACACCTTGGAACACGTGGACCAAATGTCATTATCTTTTTGACACCATCAATCAATTTATGACACTTCATATTGAAGCATAGTTGACCTCTTTGGAACCTCATTCTTTTTCATCTATTGAGGATTTCTCAAGATGAAATTAAAATCACTATGATCATTATTATAGGGTTGTGGTAAGGAAAAAATAGACACCAAGTGTATATACCTTATCCTCTCTAAGATTCAAGGTCCATTTTAGATATTTTCTTTTACATTCTACTCCTCCATGGATGCTTTGGGTCCATGATTTTCTATGACTACCTTTGAGGTATTATACGATTAGTTGACATGTGAGCATTCCATGCTCAGACAATTGGATGCTCTTCTAGGATCATAAAACCAAGCACTGTTAGCTTAGAAATCTCTAGGAAAGTAGGAACATAAACAAAAGTCACAAACCACAAAGTTTAGGAAGGATCCTAGTTCTCAGCACCCCTCTGGCCCACCTTCTCCTAAGAAAAAAATAAAAGATAGAAAGATCTAAATGTGCTTATTGTAAAAATCCAAATCATGATGAGTCTCATTTCTATGAGAACAATATAGATGGATATGCAAAACAAGTTTCATATTTGACAACTCTTATGAAGACTAATATTGATATTCCTTCTTCATCCACTATTCACTGGCCTTCTTCTTCATCATTCTAGATAGATGGATAGGAAAAATGAAAGTATCATTCATTATGTGCAACCATTATTCCATAATATTCTACATGGATATTGGATTTAGGTTCTTCACACCATATGTCATCTTCTCGGGATTTATTCTCTTCTTTTTAGGCTTCTCCTACCTCACACATTTTCTTGGGGAACAACACTGTTATGACTATATGTGGGAAAGGTTATATTGAAATTGATGATGATTCATTCAATGATGTGATATGTGATCCATCTTTGTCCTCTTACATTCTCTTTATATATCAAATTACTCACAGTATAACAAGGAAGATAGTTGAATTTACACAATATTTAGCGCACATTAGAGATAGTGAGACAAACAATATTTTTGAAATAGGGATATTTGATCATTCTTCTCACTTGTACTCTTTCTCTCATTATGGTCCACCATCTCCACTCTTAGAGAATCACTCTCTTTATTCACAAGAGCCTATTGAAGTGAAGTGAAGTCATTTGAGCTTATGTGTTGTTCCTAAGACCAGTTTTGTGACTTCTACACCTCCACCTCCTATTGATTTTTCATATGTTCAAAAAGATTCCTCTTTGGCTTTATTTGAAATTGTAGCTCCATGCATCGGGCCACCTCATGTAGTTGTTAATGACATATCAAAGGATATTCATCTCATCTTAGATGACATATTCAACACATCTATTTTCCCACCTTCATTGGAGCTTCCATTATAGGATTCTTATGTGTTCTCCTTTGAGCATCATCTAGGCCTTCTAGTTTCACCTCACATTTAGGGGTTTCCTCTTTTTTTTTGTTGCCTATGTTTCTTCTACATTGAAGAAACATTGTTGTGATCATTGACACAAGGGTTCTATCATTCTAGAGGGGCTTTTGAGTCTTGATCCTCTCTCACAGGTGGGTTGGTTGTACTTATGGTTTTGAGAGAGTCTCTTGATTCATTGCATTTGTACATTTTCTTCCATATCTTTTTGGAGAGGAGTTTTCCCCCATTGGGTTTTCACCTTTTCTCCAATTTACAAAGATTTAGTTGTGATTGGGTACCTCATCAGGCCTTGTTACCAGGACCCAAATTTGCATTCATGCACTTATATTTTTAGCTACTCCCTAAGTTTATGGTAGGGGGGGTGTTAGAGTAAGAAGATTATTTAACTTAATTAATTTAATCATATTTGTTAATTAATTAAGTCACTTTTTTTTATTTTTTCACAAAAGCTAAATTTAGGAAGCTTTAGTTTGCATTTAATAATTATTTTATTTTAGGCATGCATCCCAGGGTTTGTTTTGTTGAGGTTGAGTTAGCTTTTCTATTTTTAGCACCATTTATGTCTATAAAAGCAATGGAACCCTTTTTAATTATTATGATTAATGCAATACATATTATTTTGCTTTAGACTTTCAGAGCACTTTCTTGTTTGAGGATTTTCTCTTGTATGTGGCAACTTCTTTGCATGCAAGTGTTTATTGGGCTTCTATGAGAATTCACCATTTTTGAATTCTAAGAAGGTATGTGTGTGAATTTAGATGGAGGGATGTAGGATTTATGAGGGATACCAACACCTTAAGAGTAAATTATGTAACCAGGGGCATGATAATGAGGCTTTGGTATTATATAAAGGGGTTATAACATTCATTGTTCATGTATACCTAACCCATTTCTTTGATAACTCGTTCTTTTAAACACATTTTTAGCAAAGGGATACTTATTAATTTTGAAGTAAGATCCAAATATATTTTGAGGAGGAGGCATTTAAGTTGTTAGGCTTGATATTTTAGCCCTCATTTATGATGAGGATCTATAAATTGTGTAAGGTAAGACGTGTAAAAAGTGACATTAGTTCCCCTAGGCCATTTAAAATGATATAACATTTGTATTCTCATGTGTTACAGTTAGAATTCTCCCTTCCTCCCTTAGGTCAAGTTTTCTTCATCTTCCATATTTGTAAAATAGTCAATTTCCCCTTGGTAGAAATGACCTACCCTATGTTCACACTGGACCACCTACATTGATGCAAATAAGGTCACAAAAAGGTGGGGTTGTGTATGCAAAGGGATGTTGTTTGTCCCTGGGTTTTCACTAGAGTACCGCTAAGCAAAGAAAATGGGTTGCAGAAGTGTGGGGTATAACAAAATGCGACAAGCAAAAGAAGAATAGTTAGGCCCTAGCTTTCTGTTGTGGTTTTTTGAGGGACCCTTGAATTGGAATAGAGAAGTGGAGTAACATTTGATGTGAACTTGATAAATCCTAGGCACCCTAGAATTTTTTGGAGCACATGATGATTCAAGTTAGAACGTCACAAAAGGGTAGGGTGACACAAAGAATAAGTCTAACACAGAAAAGGAAGTGATACCCTATGTTTCCTTAGGATGCAAAGTAACATAAGAAAGAAGGCTAAGGAAGTATGAGGTGAGATGTTAAAATTTTATAGAATGTGAAGGACCCCACCATTCTGATCGAAACCCTCAATGAACACCAAGAAAGACACAAAAGTACATGGTTCTTGTATGCTAGTGTCATGACAAAGGGTAGTCACCTTGGAATTTTGTGAGGGAAATATGAAACTTGTCAAATGAGTTGTGGAAATACGAGGAGTGTGTTACAAAGAAGATACTTGTACCTTGTGTTCCCACAAGCATGAAACATGATTTTTTGGGATTACTAGCAAAAGAACTGGGTTCTCATATGCTAGATATGTGAAGGAAAGAACACACACCATCTTTATGTGATAGAAAGTTAGAGCCAGTTGAGTAAGTGACAAAAATATGGGGGTGCCTATTACAACAAAGATAAGTAATACCTCGTGTTCTCGCGTGGAGTATCCATGACTATTGGGATTACCAGTAGACCAATGAGGTATATAGATATGCATGCTTGTTGTGATCCACAAATGATCAAGCCTATTAGATGATGATGTGTTGTGCCACATAAACAAGATATTACCAAATAGTCAAAGTTGACGCAATTTGATAGTTCATTTTAAAGGCAAAATGAAGGATTGAGGATCACAAGTATGAAGTGATACTTACAACTTGAATTGCAGAGGGCTTTCTAATAAATCAAGGCATGAGTTAATGCATTTTATTGTCAATGGATTTTGAGTGTCAGATTGGGCCTTTTTGTAGCATATATTTTAGTAGGCTTGAAATCATTTTCACAGGATCCGTTCAGTGAATGTTACATCATAAATAATAGCATGTTATCACCATAATTAGTAAATTCAAAAAACTTGGAGGACAAATATTTGAAAGGAAAAGGATAAATACCCTATGGATTTATACAGTCACATTCAAACTTATTTGTTCTAATGTGTCATCGGTATGGAGTTGTCCATAAAAAGATATATGGTTGTTGTTGATGTTGTTGTAGGAGATATACAAAGATTTTGGCCACAAGAAGGAGGATGGTTTGGCTTGTGGCTACAGGGGTATCAAAACCTTCAAGTTCAAGAGAAGGCTATGTCTTCCTCTTACAAATGACCCTTATCTCTTTTTTTTTCCCCTTAATATTTCTTTCATGGTATATTGCATCAAAAGGTCTAGGTGTGAGAGCTAAAGATGGGGGCTTATGGGTATTTTAAACCTTTTGAGACTCATCTATGACCCTTCTCTTCATGAAGGCAAAAGATGAGAATCCACCACCCACAGTCTTCCCTTAAAGGCATGAGGTGACAAATATTGGATTTGTGGCACCATTACAACACTAACCTACTAGGTCCGATAGAGGTATGGCTCATAGATTTTGTGGGTTCACTAAGTTGCCTTAACTTGGGGACCATCAATGAGCCAGCGCAAAAACTACACTAGAAGATAATACTGGTGGATAATATTTCTAGATAGGTGGAAATCCTCTTCGAATAAATGGTATCAGTTAAATGTGTTTTTAGGAATGTTGGATTGTAGCTTGTAGCATCCCTTATTTCCTATAAAAGGGATTATAAGGCCAAACAAAAAAAGTGTTGAAAATCTAGGTAGGATTAGCATGCACAAAGGAAAATATTAGTTTATGGGAGAAGGGGCTAAAATATTATTGTATTTCATTTTTATAAGCATAGGTATTTTTTTAAACTAAAGAGTATTATAATTGGTGAGAAATTGTCCCATAACATTACATCAATTATTTGAATATAATAAACTAAGGGTTTGTTTTATTCATCTTTTCATTTGTTGAATGTAATTTGTATTGTTTATCCATCTGCTCTCCTTTAAGGGCAGAGTTAGAATGTTGTGTATAAACAATAATAATTCATGTATGTGATAAAGATGCTTAAGTAAGAGTTTCAAGCCAATACGAGAGGGATGTGTTGATTCTAGGAATTAGCATATGGAAATCTAATGATTCTTGCACTAAATGTTTGTGGGAATTTGATATAACCTAGTATTTGACTCTATAACCCAAAATTAGGCACTGGTTTGTGCATGACTACCTAATTTCTTGGTAATGATTGAAATAATTCAAATAGTTTTACTTTTTGTTATTCATTTAGGTATAGTTACTTTCAAGCTTCTAGCTCATATTGAAGGTGTAATAAATCAGAGTTGATCCAACTTTGTATACTGCCAATGTATACTCTGTTGCATTAAGATAGGAAGTGAAATTTTCATGAATATGCGATATCAAGCCCCACTTGACATCTCAGTTAAATATTACATAAAAGGGATAACTGCCTAGGTTTTTTAGAGCCTGAAGTGAAGGAGAAATTCCACATTTATAAGGAACTATTGAGAAATTGGCTAGTGATTTTAGGTTTCTATTGATAGAAGAAGGCTAATTCTTAGGAAAACCTAAGGAATCACCTTGATCAACCAACAAAAAAATGACTATGTTGGGGAATGGAGATGTAAAAGTCTTGTTAGATCTATCCTAAATCTATGGTATTTCAATTGTTAGATTATACCTAGTTGATTTATCCCATCCGAGTAAACAACCAATAAAATGGTGACTCTACTAGGGACAATATAGTAATTTTTCTTCATACTACCTTAAAAGCTCTAGCTACTATTTTATCCACTAATGTTGAATGTTTATGTGAGAGCATGAGTTGGTCAAAACACGAAGATTTACAATATCCTATGCAAAGGGTTTACTTGACTCTATTGAAGGGACAAACCCAAAATGAAGACATTCTTTTAATGCCCTTTATTATTTGAGATTTTTCATGTATAGAGAGGTGGCGACTCTAAAGAACTAACCGAACAAAGGTAATAAGGAATCCCCAATTTTCCTTATCATCAGTCACTAGAGATGTGGACACAGATTGTAAATCTTCCAGGTATTTTTGTAAATTTGATATTCCCCAAGTTATTTCCATTTAGGGTTACAAATGGATTCATGGGTAAATGGTCTTGATTTATTTCACTGAAATGTATTAGAAAATTTTGGGGAAGGTGTTGTAATTTCTAAGCTTTCATTTTTGTAATTCTCAAGTATATTGGTTTGTTGGTTTGGGAAGATATAATATATGCCCAATTGTGGATATGATGAGAAGGATTGTTATAATTTTAGTCGAGCCTTTATTTTATTTGAGCACATTAATATAAACTAGTTTATTTTTGTGATACCCGAGTTGTTTCATTTTGTACACTTTGGTAAGATTCCATAGTAGAAAATTATTTGTAACCAATATGAATTTTGTTTTCCTATAAAGGGTTTCACAATGAGGAACTATCACCCTCTAAGTTTTATGGGTATTTCCAATTATCTAATGTTATGTCACCAAAGATTAGGGATAAATTACCCAAGTTTAGTGGGCAAAGGGAGGAATCTTCTTCAAAGAACTTACAATTGTTTGCAAATTTTCTTGAGGGTTATGAAGTAGAGCATGTGGACACAGTTATGAAATTATTTTTCCAACCCCTAAAATGTGAAGCTAGAGATTATTTTTCAAAAATCATACCATGTTCTATCAATTCGTGGGCAAAGCTTATGGAAATGTTCAATGAGCAGTTTGGTGAAAGATTTAGTGAGTATTATGTTATTAATGGGTTTATGGAAATCCATGTCAAGCAAGATGAGTCAATCTTGGAGTTTAATTTTAGATTCACTAGGGCACTAATGAGGATTCCTAAAACCTGTAGACCCCATGGTGCAATGGCCTTGATTGTTTATTTAGGATCCTTTGTAAATAAAATGAGTTATAGGATAAGAAATGAAGATCCATAGAGCCTACATCAATCTTTCCAAATTACTAATAACATAGAAATGGTCTCCAAGCATGGGATGACAAGAAGTTTTAAGCCTAATAACAGGGCAACACATATAGATAAGGAGTTCTCCTTTGGGAATTAAAAGAGAGCCCCAACTGATTGATTAAGCTAATATCCCCAATTGTGTTATGCCACAAGCATGTGTTGATCAAGAACTTTATAATAATCATACAAGTAATCAACAACCTAATAAAATTACATTTGAAGAAATCATCCCATTCGTAGTGCTTGCTATTCTAGGTCAAAGTAGAAGGATTGATGAGAATTTGTTTAGAGTTCAACGATTGTGTCAACACCATGAGTCTTGCCTTGATTGTGTGATGCATATCCAAACAATGATGGGTGAGAAAGAAGGGAGGTTAACCTAGATTAAAAATGTTCAATCACCAAAAATCCATGAACTTTCATATGATAACCACACTGCAATCATAAGAAATAGGACCCCTGATGCCGGGGAGATGATATCCAAGTATTCATACAAAGATAGTGAACATTTGTATCCAGGAGGGAAACTTCCAATTTATACTAACATGCCTTGGTTAGAAACTATTAGTACACCATTCCATATGGGAAGGGAGTGTGTTTTTCATTTTGATGATTGTGACAATATTGGTGAATAAGAGTTGTAAGAGTACATTATGCATGGATCTAACAGTGGCTTGGTCAATATTGGATACTCTTATAGTGTGGAGTATGACAATTTTGAATTCTTGAAAGTTTCCCCAAGTGTTGAAATGGGTTGTGTAAATTATTTCCCTATTATCTCAAGTATCTTAGATGAAGTAGAAATGGAATCATTTGATATGACCAAAGGTGGTATCAACATTGAGATAATCAGGTATTTATGCAATGATGAAGAGGAGGCAATCTCCATTTCAGTGATCTATTTCAATGATCTAGAGGGTTGTCCTAATAGTGAAGCTCAAATTTTGAATAGGGAGAAACTCATAGAAATGACGATAGATAGTATTAGACATAGTTATTCCAATACTTATGAGAATCATGAAAGTGAATTTGAGAATACATTTCTCATCAATATTGACATGGTTTCTATCATTCATGATGAAATGGTACAAATTTGACAAAAGATTCTTGCAGGGACGTGTTTGATTGTATGTTTGAGCCTAGCTATGAGACAAGATGTGTTGATATTATGGATGAGACCAAAACATTTGGTATGTTGGTACCTTTTTATTAAATATTTATTTGGGACATGTATTATGATGATAAGGAAGGGGATACTTCCTTTCTAGAGCTAGAAGTGGATAACTTCATTTATGACATGAATGCGAGTAACATGGGTAGTAGGCCTGCAACAGATATTGAAGCATATAGTAAGATCCCATGTTACAGGACTTATACAAGATGTTCTTGTAGCTAGAATGACATATAGTATGGCCTTGAATATGATGTTTTCCCTATTCTCACAAATGATGATTCTGGTTGGAAACAATACTCTAGGACTATTTATGTGGATTATTTACAAAAGTATCATGGGAATAAAATTGAAGATATTGCAATGGATTATGAATGCTTCATATTTCCTCAGTTAGAACAACAACAATGTGTATACAAAGATGATATGAATAAAGATAAATTCTCTACTAAGTATGAATATGTGTTTTATAATGCTATTATGGAACCAAAATGATGCAATAAAAGTCATGTTCATCAGGAACCACGATACACATCACAAAAGGATGGAGGGGATACAAATCATGGTGTTGAACACATTCAACTTGGTGCCAACCTATGTATGGTAAACCTCAATTATGCTGAAAGGTATGGGGCTGGAAAGTATTAGTTCTACTTGTTTTGGAATCCCAGGACCACCAGTGTAGACATGGTTGTCTTCTCTTTTTATGTGTACATTATGTAAATAGTTGTGTTTTTTTCCAGTTGTGTGGTATGCTCCGAAGAGTCTTCTAGATCCCTTTGCTAATTTGAAAATCAGTTATCCCCAACTAGAGCCACTATTAGGATTGACACTTTTAGCCCTCATTTCAAATGAGAATATACAAATTGTGTAAGATAAGGTGTGTGTTAAAAATTACATTAGTTCCCTTAGGTAATTTAAAAGGATAAAAAAATTGTATTCTCATGTGTTAGGGTTAGTATTATCCCTTCCTCCCCTAGGTCAAGTTTTCTTTATCTTCTATTTTTGCAAAATAGTTTATTTTCCCCTGGCAGAAAGGACCTACATTGTGTTCCCACTGGACCACCTAGAGTGTCATAAACAAGATCACAAAAAGGTAAGGTCATGTATGCAAACGGATATTGTTTTTCCCCAAGTTTTCATTGGAGTATTGCTAAGCAAAGAGAACAGGCCACAAAAGTGTGGGGTATGACAAAATGTGGCAAGCAGAAGTAGAACAGGCAGGCCCCAAATTTCTTTTGTGGTTGTTCGAGGGACCCCTAAATTGGCAAAGAGAATCAGGGTAATATTTGATGCGAGCCTAGGTACCTCAATTTTCTATGAAGTGTAAGATGATTCGAGGCATAATGCCTTGTAAGGGCGGGGTGACAAGAAGAGTAAGTCCAAAACATGGAAGGAAGTGATACCCCACGTTTCCTCAGACCACAAAGTAACATAAGAAAGAAGGTTGGGAAAGTATAGGGTGGGATGTTAAAATATTATAAGATGAAGGATCCCTCTATTATTCTAGAAACCATCAATGGGCACCAAGAAAGGTGTGGAAGCATGGGGTTCTCATATGCTAATATCATGATAAAGGGTAGTCACCCTGGCTTTCCACGTGGGAAATATGAAACCTGCCAAATGAGTTGTAGAAACATGGGGAGTGTGTTATAAATAAGATATTCATATCCCCATGTTCCTGCAAGCATGAACCAAGATTTTTTGGGATTACCAGTGGAAGTGCAGGTTTCTCGTATGTAAGAGATGTGAAGGAAAGAAGGCACCCCATCTTTCTACAAGTGAAAGTTAAAGTCAGTCGATTAAGTGGAGAAAACACACAGGTGCTTGTTACAATAAATATATGTAATTATATACACATAAAAATGGTCAAAGAAAAGATCAATGAAATTCAAGCCATTTGGATTAATTAAAATAAAAATAAAATAACTATGTAATGGAATTAATCATTTGATTATATACTTCATTTAAATAATTAAATCCAACCCATTCAATATTCATACATGGCTAATTTCTTTTGAATTAATTATTCCTAAAATTCTTCACCCACCACTACATGACAAAAGTGGATCAACCAATGGGAGAAAAGGAAAATGTGCACATGGACCACTAAAAGGATTTGCTATCCTGAGCATCCAATCTTGAGAATCAATCTTGTCCCTTCAAATTGGACACCTCAACAAACACAACTCAACCTCTTATCTTGACCATGGTTAACTCAACTCACATCTAACTCACCCCTTGCACCTTGAGAAATCCTATAAATAGGATGCACAATTAGAGTAAATAATCAATTAGCATTTGCATCATCATTATAGTCAATTTCATTTGATATCATTGTCATTTTAGTTTCATTTAGCCTAGAATCTTCATCTAGTGATGTCATAATGGAAGAATTTAATCAAGCTTTAGAGTGGCTTTGATCATTTAGGATAGAATTTACGTCAATTTGCATCAACCTTTCATCATAGATCTGGCTTCCATATCATATCATTTAAATTTTCATTTTATAGTTTGTCATTTAAGGATCATAATGTAGCTGAGAGCATACCTCAAATCCTTATAATTAGAGATCCATGAGATTCTTTTGATTTCTTTCATTTTAAATTATTTAACTAGCTAGATCTAATGATTTCAATTTTAAAGTATGTTGAGTTAATATTTCATGAAGGTTTGTAAAAAATTCACACACACACACACACACAAATGGTGCCCAACATGGGGATCACACTTTACTAACATCATTTTGAGCTTTTTTTGGTTGCAGATTTGGATCATGCAGAATGGTGCCTTTGAAGAAAATTTCATCACTTATACACGAAATTTCAACGCCTATACACTAAATTCCATCGCTTGTGTAGAAAATAAAACCACTTATGCACTAAAGTTCGACGCTTGTGCACAAAATTGTGTTTCTTATACCTTAGGGAGTTGCCTATTTAGTACATTATGTCACCTTCTCTCATTATTTTGTCTCTTTCTAATATAATTTTGTCTCTTTGCTAGTTGAATTCTACCGCTTACTATTATGTCGCATGTAGCTTAAATTTTAGCACATGTAAGCAAAGTTATGTCACCTGTGAGATAAAGCTTGTCATGTATGAGTTATGTTCTATTGCCTACAAGTAGAATAATGTTGCCTACAAATTAGAGGTGAATAATTTAAATTTTAAAGCTAATTCATGTTTAATATGTTTGTAGATGGCTAAATTTAGGAAAGTCAAAAAGCCTACACTCACATTACCAAATCATTTTGAGGAAAAGGAAGCAAAGAGATCAAATAAAAGTGTAAAGGAGGTGTATTTGGAAAATGAGGATGAAAGACTTGGTGGGGAAGTGATGCAGGAGCATCTCAGGTCCTTGGCAATCCTATGTCACCAAAACAATTTGGAGTTTGTCTGTGTTGCTCAGTTTCTACTTTGACCGAGTTGGTCGGTAGTTGGTCAGTTTCCTTTGGTTACCGAGTGTGGTCGATTATCTCCTGGGTGGTTAGTTATTTCACTGGTGCTCGGCATTACCTATTTGCTGCTTGGTTATCTTGCTCACCGACGGGTTTAGTTTTAGTTCCTATTATGGATGACTTGTGAATTTATATTGGATCATGGATTTAATGTTGGAATCTATCATTGGGAAGTGTGTGGTCCTAGATTTGACCATTCCTTCCATTGATTATGGATCTGAAGGCCGACTCAACTTGGTAGCTTCTTGTATAAATGTAGTTGTTGGTTTATATTTTAGGGTAGTAGTTTTTGGATAGAAGATAGAAGTAGAGATTTTGGTAGATCCTCACATGTTTGAGGACTTTTGTGATTCATTGTAATAGCTAGCCCTAACTAAGAAGACCTTACAACCTGACATGTATGGTTCTATTTGATGATAATATATGAAAGTTTCTGCACTCTCTCTCTCACTGTTGTGTTTTTTGGCTTACGCATGTGTTTGGCAGGCTTGGATCATTAGGTTGTTCCATTGTTTGGCCCCTCTTGCTCCTTGCCTTGCACCAGGTGGTATTAGAGAGAGGTGAGATCTTGATCTAGTTCTGCAGATCTAGGTTTGTAGGTTCCTCTTGAAGCCCTAGCTGATTGCTGTAGGGTAGCAGATTGTGATCTGACTTGCAATTGTAGAGGGTTGTCAAGATGGTTCGTGGGAGGTGAGATGCAGATCCAAGATTGGCAGATATGCTAAGGTAGATTGATGCTAGGTTAGAAGCTGTTGAAACAACCCAAAGAAGAGGCAGACATCTTGAAGATGTTAGTGATGATGAAGTTGAAGAAGAACAAGTGAATGCAGAACCTCCACCTGTTATGGATCAAGGTGAAGAAAGATTTTTGAAGGTTTTGACAAGTCTGAAGTCAACACCACATTTCAATCCTCCTGATTATGGTGGAAAGATGGATTTTGATGAATTGGTGGACTAGATCACTGAGATGGAAAAGTACTTTGAAAATGAAAACATCCCTGAGGATAAGAAGGTGAAGATTGCAAGCACAAAGTTGAAAAGTCATGCATCCTTATGGTGGGAACATCTGCAAATGGATAGAAAAAGGAAAGGAAAATACAAAATCAAGGTATGGAGTAAAATTGTGAACAAATTGAAAGGAAAGTTCTTACCTTGTAAGAAAACAAAGGATAATGTCCCTGAGGAGATTGATAAGTTACTCACTAAGTACAGTGATATCATTTATGATAATGTACCTGAATGTTTTCCACTGAAAAGAAGCATTGATCATTGTATGGATCTAATCCCTGGAGCTAGTTTACCAAATAAGGCACCTCATTGGTTGACACCTACCGAGAATCAAGAATTGAACCGAAAAATTCAAGAGTTGCTAGAGAAAGGTTTGATTAGAGAAATTTTGCATCCTTGTGCAGTACCTGTTGTATTGGCACTGAAGAAGAATGGGGAATGGAGAATGTGTACTAATTCCAGAGCAATCAATAAGATAATAGTGAAGTATAGGTTTCCTATACCAAGAATGGATGACATAATGGACAATTTAATTGGAGCAAAGTATTTCATAAAGATTGATTTGAAAGTGGGTATCATCATATCAGAATTAGAGAAGGTGATGAATGGAAGGTTTCTTTCAAGGCAAAGGAAGGTTTGTATGAGTGGTTGGTTATTCCCTTTGGATTAACTAATGCACCAAGTACTTTTATGAGGTTGATGAATGAAGTTTTGAAGAAATTCTTGGGTAAGTTTGTGATTTTATATCTTGATGATATTCTGATATTCACTAAGACTAGAGAAGAACATTTGTTACATGTTAGAGAAGTTTTGTGGAGATTGAAAGAGGAGAAGTTGTTGATAAATCTGAAAAAGTGTTCATTCATGAAAGAAGAGATTGTGTATTTGGGATTTGTTATTTCAGCTGATGGTTTGAAGATGGATCTTGAAAAGGTTGGAGCTATTTTGAATTGGCCTACACCTGTGAATGCTAGTGAGGTAAGATCATTTCATGGTTTGGAAAGTTTTTACCAAAATTTCATAAGAAATTTCAGTTTAATTTGTAATGCTATGACTGAGACTATGAGAGGAGACACAAGAGAATTCAAGTGGACACATGGAGCTGATAAAAGTTTTGAGACTCTAAAGTAGAAAGTTGTTGAATTACCTATTTTGGCATTACCTGATTTCAACAAAGTATTTCAAGTAGAATGTGATGCAAGTGGAAGTGCAATTAGAGCTGTGTTGAGTCAAGAAGGTAAACCTGTTGCTTTATTTAGTGAAAAGTTGAATGATGCTAGAAGGAAATATTCTATGTATGATCAAGAATTCTATGCTATTGTTCAAGCATTGAAGAAATGGATACATTATTTGATAATGAGTGAATTTGTGTTGTATATTGATCATAAGGCTTTACAATATTTGGGTAGTCAGAATAAGTTGAATCAGAGACATATGAAATGGGTTGAGTATTTGCAGAGTTATACATTTGTGATAAATCATAAGAGTGGAGTCACTAATCGAGTTGCTGATGCATTGAGTAGAAGAAGATCTTTGATGACTGAGATGAAATTTGAAGTTCTTGGTTTTGATGGGATGAGAGATTCTTATGAATTTGACCCTGATTTTTTTGAGCCATGGAGAAAGTGTATAGCACCTATTCAAGATCAACAAGACACTAAATGGGATGAATATTTCATTTAGGAAGGTATGTTGTTTAAAGGTATTCAATTGTGTATACCGAGAGGAGTAATGAGAACTAATATGATAAAGGAAAAATATAGTAGTGGTTTGGCTGGATATTTTGATATTGATAAAACATGGAATTTGCTTAAGGAAAAATACTATTGGTTGCAGTTGTATAAAGATGTTCAAAAATTTGTGAAAAGTTGTGGAGTTTGTCAATTTGCAAAACAAATCAGAATACTAGATTGTATACACTGATTGCTATTCCTGAGAAACCTTGGATTGACATCAGTATGGACTTTGTTCTTGGCTTACCGAAGACAGTAAGAGGTAATGATTCAATATTTGTTGTTGTGGATAGATTTTCTAAGATGGCACATTTTATACCATGTATAAAGGCATCAGATGCAGTACATGTAGTAGATCTTTTCTTTAAGGAAATTGTCAGATTGCATGGATTACCAAGGAGTATTATCTCTGACCGAGATAGTAAATTTGTTGGATATTTTTGGAAAACCCTTTGGAAGAAATTTGGCACTGAGTTGAAATATACTTCTACATTTCACCCACAAACCAATGGACAGGCTGAAGTTGTGAACACAAGTTTGGGAAATCTTTTGAGATGTTTAGTTGGATACACACCGAGTAATTGGGATTCTGTATTGGCACAAGCAGAGTTTGCATACAATAATTCAATGAATAGGAGTACTAGAAAGACACCATTTGAGATTGTGAATGGCACACAATCAAGAGGAATATATGATTTAAGAGATATTGTTGATGAGAATAAGAAAAGTGCCGAGGGAGTAAAATTTGTTGAGTACATGAAGACATTGCATGAAGATGTGAAGTTGAAGCTAGAAGATAGTAATTAGAAATACAAAGATAGAGCTGATAGATCAAGGAGATTTAAAAATTTTGATGTTGGTGATGAAGTGATGGTTCATTTGAAGAAAGGTCAATTTCCTATTGGAACATATGGGAAGGTGAAGATTAAGAAGTTTGGACCTTGCAAGATTTTGAAGAAATTTGACACTGGAAACACATTTGAGATTGAGTTACCTGATGAAATGGACATATCACTAATTTTCAACATTATTGATTTGTATGAGTATCATGAACCTGATGAAGAAGTAACAGTACCAAAAGAATATCCTAAGAAGCAGAATAATGAAGTTGAATAGATTTTGAAGGAAAGAGTTGGCAAGAGTACAAGAGGAAAACAAAATATGGAATATCTAGTAAAGTGGAAGAATAGACCGATGGAAGATAGTTCATGGAATTCATAGTCTGAGTTGGATGCAGCTCAGACCAGACCTACCAAATGATTCAGAGAATCATTTCAAAATAACCCTAGGTGTCTGATGCAGGAGCATCTCGGGTCCTTGGCAATCCTGTGTCACCAAAATAATTTGGAGTTTGTTTATGTTGCTCGGTTTCTGCTTTGACCGAGTTGGTCGGTAGTTGGTCAGTTTCCTTTGGTTACTGAGTATGGTCAGTTATCTCCTGGGTGGTCGATTATTTCACTGGCACTCGGTATTTCTTGTTTGCTACTCGGTTATCTTTCTCACCGATGAGTTTAGTTTTAGTTCCTATTGTGGCTAACTTGTGCATTTATATTGGATCATAGATTTAATGTTAGAATCCATCATTGGGAATCATCCCAGATCTTACCATTCCTTCCATTGATTATGGATCTAAAGGCTGACTCGGCTCAGTGGCTTCTTGTATAAATGTAGTTGTTGGTTTAGAGTTTAGGGTAGTAGTTTTTGGATAGAAGATAGAAGTAGAGATTTTGGTAGATCCTCGTATGTTTGAGGACTTATGTGATTCATTGTAATATCTAGCCCTGATTGGGAAGGCCTTGCAGCCTGGCATGTATGGTTCTATTTGATGATAATATATGAAAAATTCTACACTCTCTCTCTCACTGTTGTGTTTGTTGGCTTTTGCATGTGTTTGGCAGGCTTGGATCATTAGGCTGTGCCATTGTTTGGCCCCTCTTGCTCCCTGCCTTTTTTCAGGAAGGTAAAGCATTTAATATATATTTGATGATTATTAATATATATCAAGCTTTCCATCAAATACCTATACTTAACGTAGATGCTTATCCTCTTTAAATTTCTATCAATAGTTCAATTATTTTAAATTTCTTCACTTTGCTTGTCTTGTGTTGGACTAAAATGTGTGAAAGGGGATTATTAAGAACTAGAAAAATCATTGAGGTAATGTAAATGAAAATGAAAATCTCAAAAATGCACAAAACATTGAATAAGGTGCACACTGCAACCTTTTAATCTTTCATGTACCTTTCATTTTACTTTTGGAATATTCAAAATCAAAACACATAGATTAAGTAAGACACCTTATTGTTTGTGAAAAAAGGTATTAGGCTTATTTTCTCACCTTTCTTAAGGTGATCAAAATGCCAAACCTACCGAAGTCCCATTAGATAGAAAAGGTCTAAGAATGAACCACATGTATGTTGTGTTTGGAGAATAAAGGTAGTAGGGATATGCTCTCAAAATTCTTAAGGTGATACAAATATCAAACCTACCTTTATATCAATTTTATTTCAAATAGTGCATTTACTTTAAGCCATATTGGGCTTGCCTCCCAAAACTTGTCTTGACGAGGTTGGTGAGAGGGATAGCCCAAAGTGGGATACAATTATTTTTGCCATGGTAATCCAACCCACTATAAAACAAAATGCCTTCATCCTTAATGGGGTGAAGGGCAAAGAGCATTATACAATAGCCTTCCTAGAGTAGTCCTCACAGATTGCACAAAACCTCCCTGGCGTTGGTGGGAAGCTCTCGTAAGAGAGGAAAAAATAAAGCTCTTTGAACAAAATCTTTATTTAAACTTGGTTAAGTAGTAATCCTACCTATTTTAAAGCCAAAAATGACCATAGGTATCTTTCTTGAAGTATTTTTTATGTGAAAGAGTCATGAAACGAATTGAGAACATACACTTTTTATGTATATTTAGGGTTGAAAACAAATATTTGTGTGTTTTTTGTGTTGGATGATCTAAAAAATTAGAAACAATCCACTGGGAACCAAAAATTCAAGCAAAAACTTAAAAAAGTCATGGATTGAGAAAATATTATCTAGCAAATCGCCTATAAACCATTTTATGTTGCCTACAAACAATGTTCTATCACCTATAACCAGTAAAATTTTACCTATAAGAAAATAAACAACACCTTTAAAAGATCAAAAATCATTGTTTGTCACTAGAACGTGGCTTATGAGCAGTAAAATGTCACTTGCACACTTTAAAGTGTTGCCTATAAACCTACTCCTCAAAATAGTGAATACTTGTTGACATTTTTTGGTCAAAACAAAAAAATGTTTTTAGATACCCTTTTTTTTCAAAGTAGTGTTCTCTTATATTGAAATAGGTTTAAAAATCAAGCAGCTTGTCTTCATACCACAAAGTTTTACAATAAGTCATAACCTAGAGTCTCACATCACTTCATCATACATGCCTATGGATTTTTTGGCTCAACAAATTCAAGATCTTAATAGATAGATTTGTGACATTGAACATGATAAGAATGAACCAAAAACAATAATGGCTGAGAAATACCTCTGAGAAACAAATAGCATCCTAGCTAAGGCACAAATTCATGGAATATAAAAACATATAGCTAAAATTAAACAACAAAGGGGTAAAAATCAAAAGAAAAATATTGAATACAACATTCCTTCTATAGTTGAAGCCAAATATCCCTTGGATAGAATGTTTACCCCTTTCAGACAGTCTTTTGAGTCAACATTAAACGAGCTTCTTGAACATAGTCTCATAACATTCCTTAGAGTAAAATCTCATGGATTTAAATTTTTGAGCAACTATTGTGCGTACCATTGACATAATAGACATAAAAATTCAAATTGCATGGAATTGAAACATAAATTCCAAGACCTTATTGATGATGGCATAATCAAAGTGGAAATCCTAATGATTCATCTAAATAAGAACAAGATACTAATCCCAAGAATGATCAAAATAATTAACCTATGTCTAATAATGGCCCACATGTCACCTCCATTTCTTCCACCATTCTTTTATCTCCTTAAGCTTTACAACAACAAGCCATACTATCTCCATCAAATAATGAACCTATTGATGACACTTTTTATGTTGACCATGTTGACCCTCAAGTTCTCTCTCTAAAAGAAATCCAAGATAATTCACATCTTCATGCAATTCCCTCCCATGTTTCAAAAATCCTAGATCTCAAGCTATCATGTGTTTCAATACCCATCATACCTATTAAAAATGATCCCGCATCATCCCTTCAAGAATCCCCCATGCATATCCAAAATCCTACCTTGTCCTTAAAAGTGGCTCCATGTCAAGGGGGTAATCCAAAGTGTGAAGAAACAAGTCTTAGTAAAGATCAAGATACTATCCAATCCTATCAAACATTTGACCAAGGCCCCATATACCTAGAGTCCCACTATGATCCCCTCATACCCTTTCACTTCTTCCAAGATGATATCCTTCCATCTCAAGAACCAATTAGCCCTCCAAGTCCTATACCTTATTTACCCCCTCAGAAAGATTAGGATATCCCTTCCATGATTTCCAATGATCCTATTGAAAACCAAGAGCAAAGTACCCTTTCTACACCATCCAATGAGCCTTGTCCATGTCAAGATCAAAGTATCATATCATATCCTTGTCATGATCCTCCATGTCTACCTTAAAATCCTCTCATTCCTCCTAATCCTTCTCATGATTATAACTCCCATTAATCTTCAATTGCTCCTATCAAAGCTATTAATGCACCCATTGATATTAAAATAAATCTTAAAAATTATGGCCTTGGTGATGTATATCACTCTAAAGATGTTAATATTCTTTCTACAACTTATATCCCTCAATTTAAACATAAGCATATACTTTCACCATCCTCCAATTCCATTCTTGGTCCCTATATCCCAAAGCTAAAGTCTTCATCCCATCTATCCATATTGGTTCCTTATAACTATCCATAAACCATGCTTATTCCTAGCTCTCCACTCACTTACCCTATCATTTATCAAGTTCAAAAAAGGCACACATACTTGAGAAACTTCCAATCACCTATCCATATGAACCATGCATATCATTTCCATTCTTCCATGATTCATAAAACCTTTGGAATAA
This sequence comes from Chamaecyparis obtusa, assembly GCA_027943335.1. Classification (NCBI taxonomy): domain Eukaryota; kingdom Viridiplantae; phylum Streptophyta; class Pinopsida; order Cupressales; family Cupressaceae; genus Chamaecyparis; species Chamaecyparis obtusa. Next base: position 211,694 of record BSBK01003374.1, on the reverse strand, counting down.
AATTGGATGTCAAACATAAAAATCATAAATTCAAGAGTCCACATACATTTAAAGACCAATATATCCAATATAATCAACTTGTGAATACAAAGAAAAAATAAATATCCAAAAGGACACAATGGTCCACCAAGCAAAAAAATTAATTAAAGACAATGTGGGTTCCTAAATCTCTCATTAAAAAAATGCATCCTAAAGCATAAGAACAAAAAGGAAAATCAAAGACTATGTGGGTTCCCAAGTTGCTCTTACAAGACTGGCATACAAAATAAAAATAAAAATTCACATTCAAGATTTTAAAGGTTTCCAGTACACCTCCACCTAAATATTTTCCATCTTCCAAATCTATTTTGGGTCACTATGTCCTTGAAAATCCACTGCCTTATATACATTGTCACCTCTTCCATCCATTTTGGGTTCTTGTGTACCAAAATATGCATTATGTCCTCCATTAAATTCTCAAGCTTTGAAATCCATTTTCTTTTCATTATTTCCTTTCCCCTTTAGGTTTGTGTCAAATTTTATCTTTCCAAGATTTCTATCCATACATATACATGCTTCTTATGCTCCCATACATTATCCAACACCTATTTTCCATACTTTCATTCCCTTTGCTCCATCATATGCATGAATCCTCAACCATCATATACCTTCATCGTCCATGTCATCCCCTTACCTTCACCTTATCAACATCTTTGAGAATACTTTCAATAGCCATGGTCCGTTAGAGAATATATTTCAAAGAAATACTATCCAAAGAGAAAGATGCTTGAATTCCTCCATTTTTCATTGCACATTCATTACCTCCAAAAAAAACCAAAAAAAAAGAGAAATAATCATTCCTATGGTGAAAACCACTTCTTGGGGTGCCTTGGGAAAGTACCATGATGAAAGCTTGGAAAAAAGGCATCATGTGTAGTCCACCTTCTTGTAATCTACACTTGGGGGAAACTTCCATTCATACCATCTTAGTCATTGTAGCCTATATTATTCATCATATCCCTTACCATTCATTATCTTCCATTTATCCTATCACATATGTAACCCCTTTTCCACCATTGACCTTGACAAGGTTGATAATTTCTATGAACATAAAGCATCATATCCATAAACTTACTCTAATTTTCTTGTTGCATCCATGCTACCTTATTGTGATCCTACTTATCTTAGCCATTTCTTCTATCACCCCTTATCGCCTTTGAGCTTCATCCTATCCATATATACCCTTTGGTATTGATAAAAAAATTGACATAAAATGAAAAACATGTTCTCAAAATTCTCTTGACATTCCCACTCCTTTGAACAAAACATGCCTTTCATTGCACCATGTCATTAACCTATATGTTATTTGAAATCACCTCTTTAGGATACATTGCCATATCCTTTTTTCCTTAGCTTGGGTAATCTTAAACGAGATAATCCTTAAGGGAAATATCATACACACTTCCTCCATCATTTACATATCCATTTTCAATCCACTCATTCATCCACTCATTATACCTTACATATTTCTAGACATTGGGGAAAAACAAATGTGATCTTGATTTAGAACTAGTGATCAATTAAAAATCCAAAAAAATCATAGTCTTTTAAAATCCCCAAAAATAATAAAACCTTTAAAAATCCAAAAAAAAATAAATAATAAAAAAATGTAATAAACAAAAATTCATCATCCTTGTTCATATCCGTTTACAGTCCTTCATCCTTGTACATAGCCATAATAAACCCAAAAATTTGCATGTCTCAGTTACCCTAGTCCATTATCATTGTCAAAATCAAACTAGGGGCGCAATCCAAACTTAGTGAGCTCATCATTGAAATAGACATGAGTAGAACACAAATGCAGTTAATCAAGATCAAGAATCGAGACATTTGAACCTTTCAATCAATCCAAAATGTCAAATTTCAAATATCTAAACATTCAATTAAAATCAAACAAAAATAACACATCCAAATTCTAGCATCAAATCGAACAACTTGAACAAGATCAAAATGGTGAAAATGGATGAAATTCTTTTGAGAACATGGATCAAATAAAATAGGTAGATATATTCAAATGTTTATTTCTTGATTTTGATAAATCGTGTCTTTTAGCAACTCAAGGATGTCTTTTGACTAGAGGAGTTTGGTTTTCTACTTGTGAGATTAATTCATTGAAGTATGCAAGTTCATCTAAAGACATGATCATCAAAGAATCATCGAGGACATTTGCATATGAAAGGGATTAACTATTTGTCTATTTACACTAAAGGATGCCTTGGACAATTAGTTTTTCCATACCTTAATGTCAAGATCCACTTACAACATTGAATTTGATGAAAGCGGTATTCATACCATCATGGTTGAAAATATAACCAATTAGGGTTGTACCAATTTTGATGATCTGCAAAAAGCTCAATGATGATAATTGCAAACTAAATTGATTCGATGAAAATTGACAATATTTTAGTTGCATTTGAATTTTATATTCATGTTTAGATTAGATCTTGCATTGGTAATCATTATTGGATTTCTCAAGGGTCAACAACCAAATCAAATCAATATTTCTCCTTTTAGATGGAGTACATTGGACACTAGCAAAAATAAGTGCATTCCATCACATAGATTGCATCATTGCATATCATTACACTCATTATAAAATAAAATCATTTCTTACATAAAAATATTATTATAATAGATCCATACATTATCTCATATTTATCATATGCATAACCATCAATATATGCATTGTATATCCATACATCCTACATAAAAACACAAAAACATGCATACATCATATATTCATACATCCATCATAAGTCCACTACATCATCATATATCCATCAAAATCATAATGTTCAAAGTACAAATGACATCAATAAAGGAGAATAAATCATGGGGGCAAAAATTCTATCAAATTTCATCATCAATACACATCAATGTCCTCAAGAGATAAATGCATGTATACATCATCACAATCTGATATCATCAATGGGAACTAAGCACAAATGCCTCTAAAATCTATGGGATGGCTCATCAAAATGTCATCATCTACACAAATTTTCCCATCAGTCCCTAATCCTATATCTTCTAGACATCTAATTGATCCCACATAATCAATGCATCCAAGTAAGTCTATTAAATCAAACATCAATGGTCAATCATTTATCGATCATCCTAAGCAGTCAATCATCAAACATCATCCATCTTATCCACTCAATTGAAATTTCTATCAATCTTGACGAGCACATCTACCTTCAACTCTCTATATCGTGAGATCGAAACATCATATCCTATCATTTTACATCTAAATACACATTGAAAAATGTTGACTTATTCATAAAAAAGGCATACAAACTAGTCTTTGAGACACATCAATGATCTAATCTAATTAGCACAATTACATTTCTCATGAACTCTTTATCGAGAAATAAATAAAAATTTAAATTTCACTATTTTTTTTAAATCATAAAAATTCTAAAAGTCAATGGACCCTTGGTCTAATGGTGAAATTGAATGGCTCCAAATGAGCCCACCAAGGATCAAGTCTTGCTAAGTGCAAGGCTCCAACATCATAAGGGATGAGGTCGAGATCATGCCTTAGGTGAATTTGGCAGAATGGATACCCCTCGGTACTTCTCTCTTAGCCGAAGAGGTTAGCCTAAGGCTTGTGCTCCCGTATCAAGTAGAAAAAATTTCATGGTGGCCCTTGCTAGGTTGGTTTTCTCGTAGGCTTCATGCCTCGCTGGGCAGCCATGCTCGCAGGTTTGTAGCTCCATAAAAAACAAAAAAAAAATCCAAAATCATTTCAATTCATTTCTTGAGGGGGTATATGATCATCAGAGTGCGAAATCATCAAAATGTTGACACTTGTCAAAATTTAGGGATGTTGAACATTAGAAATTCTAAATCATCATCGGGGCATCAAAATCAATCATAATTGGAATCAAAGATCCATATCATAATTTTATCATCAACAAGGACAACTTCATATCATCAAATTGATCAAATCAATATTAGGACATAAAATCAATCGCAATTGGACATCGGACATCATATATTCTTTGAACCAATGTGCTTTTCACATTGATTCAAAGAGGGAAAATTGTATACACCTAAAAATGATCAAAGCAAACATAAGTAAAATTCAAACCATTTGGATTTATTAAAATCAAGATTCAAATAACTATGTAATTGAATTAATCACTTGATTATATAGTTCATTTAAATAATTAAATCCAACCCATTCAATATTCACACATGGCTAATTAATTAATTCTTTTAAATTAATTATTCCCAAAATTATTCACCTACCACTACATGACAAAAGTGGATCAACCAATGGGAGAAGAGTAAAATGTGCACATGGATCACTAAAAGGCTTTGGTCTCCTAACCATCCAATCTTAAGAATAAATCTTGTCCCTTCAAATTGGACACCTCAACAAACACAACTCAACCTCTTACCTTGATCATGGTCAACTCAACTCACATCTAACTCACCTTCTTTCACCTCGAGAAATCCTATAAATAGGATGCACAGTTAGAGTAAATAATCAATTAGCATTTGCATCATCAAAATAGTCAATTTAATTTGAGAGCATTGTTATTTTAGTTTCATTTAGCTTGGAATCTTCATCTAGTGACATCATAATGGAGGAATGTCATCAATATTTTGAGTGAATTTAATTATTTAGGATAGCATTTATTTCAATTTACATCAATAATTCATCATAGATCTAGGTTGCATATCATATCATTTAAAATCTCAATTTATAGGTTGCCATTTGAGGATCATAAGGCAGCTAAGAGCATACCTCACATCCTTATAATTAGAGATTCATGAGATGCTTTTGATTGATTTCATTTTGAATTCTTTAACTATTTACATCTAAAGATTTAAATTTGAAAGTATACTGAGTTAATGTTTCATGAAGTTTTGTAAACAATTTACACACACACAGTAATACTCTGCATTCCTGCGAGGAGTAGCCATAACTGTCGAGATTGCTAGCGGACTGGTAGGGTATACATATATGCATTTTTTATGTGATCCATGTGTGGTTAGGCCTATCGTATGATGACACATGGTGCCACATATGCAAGATATTGCCAAATAGTCAAAATTGAGGCAATTTGATAGTGCATTTTAGAGGAAAAATAAAGGATTAAGGGTCCCATGTATGAAGTGACACTTACAAATCCAATTGCAAAGGGCTTTCCAAGTAGTTAGGACATGAATTAATGCATTTTTTCATCGAGGTATTTTGAGTATCATATTGGGATTTGTTGTAGTGTAGATTTTAGTAGGCTTGAAATCCTTTTTGTATGATTTGTTAAGTGCATGTTATATAAAAAATAATAGCATCTTATCACCATAATTATTAAATTCAAAAAATATAGAGTATAAATATTTGAAAGGAAAAGGATAAATACCTTGTGGGGTTATACATTCACATTTAAATTTATTTGTTCTATTGTTTCATCAGTATGGACTTATCCATGAAAGAAGAGAGATGGTTGTTGTTGATGTTGTTGCAAGAGATATACAAAGACCGTGGCCACAAGCAAGATGATGGTTTGGCTTGTGGATACAGAGGCATCAAAAGGTATCATGGTAAATACAAAGGTATCAAAACCTCCAAGTGCGAGACCAGACTTTTTTTTTCTCTCGCAAATGATAACTATCTTTATTTGTTGCCCCTTAATCTATCTTTCATGGTAGATTACATTAGAAGGTCTAGGTATGAGACCCAGAGATGGGGGATCACATATATTCTACACCCCCTGAGAATCATTTATGAACCTTCTCTTTGTAAAGGAAAAAGATGAGAATCCACCACCCATGGTCTTCCCTTAAAGGTGCAAATCTACAAATCTAGTATTTGTGGCAACATTGCAACTCTATCCTGCCATGTGCGATAGAGGAATGGCTCACAAATTTTGTGGGTTTACTAAGTTTCCTTAAGTTTGGGACCATTGGTGAGCCAGTACAATAATTGTACTAGAAGACAAGACTAGAAAATAATCTTTCCAGATAGGCAGCATTCCTCTTTGAATAATCAATAGTAGATAAATGTGCTTTTAGGGTTGTTAGATTGTAGCTCGTAGCATCCCTTATGTGCTATAAAAGGGATTCCAAGGCCAAACAATAGAGGTGAAGAAAATATGGGTAGAATTAGCATGCACATAGGAATATCCTAGGTTCTAGGAGAATGAGGCTAAAATACAATTGTATTTCATTTTATAAGCATAGGTGTTTCATTTTACTGAAGAGTATTATAACTGGTGAGAAATTATCTCGATAAAATGTAAATAATTTATTTGAATATAATAAACTAAGGGTTTGTTTGAATTCATCTTTGTACTTTTTGATTGTAATTTTTATTGTTTATCCATCTTCTCCCCTTCAAGGACGGAGTTAAAACCCTATGTATAAACAATAGTAATTCATGTATGTGATATTGATGCTTAAATAAGAGTTTCAAGCCAATACGAGAGGGATGTGTTGATTTATAAGAATAAGCATACCATAATCTTAATGATTATTTCCTTTAATATTTGTGGGAATTTGATATAACCCAGTATTTGACTTTGTAACCTGAAATTAGGCACTGGTCTATGCATGACTACCTAAGTTCTCTGTAATGATTGAAATAATTTGAATAGTTTTACTTTCTATTTTTCATTTAGGTATAGTTACTTTCAAGCTTTCAGTCTGTAATGAAGTGGTAATAAATTAGAGTTCAACTGACTCTATATACTCCCAATGTATACTATGTTGCATTAAGCTTGGAAGGGAAATCTGCATGAATATGCAATATCAAGCCCTACTTAACATCTCAATAAAATATTGAATCAAAGGGATACCCACTTGGGTTTTTCAGAGCCCAGAGTGAAGGATACATTCTACATTTATAAGGAATTTTTGAGAAATTGGCCAATGATTTCAGGGTTCCATTGATAGAAGAAGGCTAATTCTTAAGCATCACCTCGATCAAAAAACATAAGGAATGTTAGGATCATGAAGTAGACCTAACCAAATGAAAGTGGGGAAATCCATTTAATAAATAAGGGGCTCATTATTAGTTTGCATATGGTTGTTGGGATCTGAAGGAGGATTAGAGTCATGAGTGCAATTAAGAGGAACATAACAAGGAGATAAAGTGGTGATTTGATTTTGACATGGAAAATGATCATTAGATGGAGTGGAAAGGGCACTTTTCTCTTGTATTTCAATGGGATCATTGGAAATGATGGAATGGATATCATGATCTTTCTTAGAAGGTGGATTAGGAATGATACCTTCCTCTTGAGATGGAAGGGTTCATCTTGGTTTGGGTCCCATCGAGCATGCCAAAATAATGATGATGGAAATTGATAACCTAATTGAAAACCTAATCAAGCCCAAATACAAATGCTAGATTCACAAAAATAACCAACATCACATCAATGGAACACTTATTCATGAATACACAACAATGAAAGTAAACACAAATTACACATACACATTCAAAAAATGTTTAATTCTATTGTTCTCTTATCTTTTAAGATCTTGTATTGAAATGATGTGCGCTCAAATTTGGGGGCATCATCATGAAATTATAGAGAGATGGGATATTAATCTTGATTTATGTTTGGACTTGTTTCCTCATTTTTTGGACTATCCTCTTGACTTAGAGCCACTTTTAAGGATGACATGGGAGTTTGTGTTAGCTTATGGTGACTAATCAGGAAAGTACTATACACTTTTGGGGATGACATATTTTTGGCCATTTTTGAGTAGACATGTTGTAACTCATTCTAAACCTAAAGTGACAAAATATTGTATAATATGGCTTGGGGTTAGGGATTTCATATAGGTACATTTTTAGTAGCTTCTTGCAGCGGTATTGAGCTATAAGGGATTACGGATTGTAATCAGGTTGTAATCACTGGATAATAATAATATTGGACTCACTGTTGGTGGATGTAGCCTTATTAAACCTAACAAGTGGTATTAGAGCAAGGTTGTTCTTCAGTTATCCTCTATAGGAAGATCTCACGGTTTAGTGGGAGTCTCACGGTTGAGTGGAAGCAATGGCAGACGAGGGTAGGTTGAAGGTTGACAATTTTAACGGGTAGAACTTTTAGTTATGGAAAATGCAAATGGAGGACTATCTCTATCAAAAGGATCTATGGTGGCCATTGGAAGGAAAATCCAAGAAATTGTCAATAATGTCAGATGAGGATTGGGATATTCTTGATAGAAAGGCTCTTGGTAGTATTCAATTATGCCTAGCACAATCAGTGGCATTCAATATTACACAAGCAAACAAGACTGAAGATTTGATGCAAAACCTAGCGAAGTTGTAGCCCTCCGCTTCAAACAAGGTATTTCTCCTGAAGTGTTTCTTTAATATGAAGATGGAAAAAGGTAGGTCTGTCACTAATCATTTGAATGAGTTTAATATGGTTAGTCATCAATTATCTTCTGTAAATGTTATTTTTGATTAATAAATTAGGGCTCTCTTGATTTTGTGTTCTTTGCCTGAAAGCTGGAATGGCTTGGTAATTTCTATCAGTAACTCTATTTCTGGTTCTAATACCCTAAAATTTGATGATGTTATCAGTGTAATTCTGAGTGAGGAAAATCATAGAAAAACCTCAGGTGGATCTACATTTGGAAGTTTCTTGAATGCACAAAGCAAAGGTAGAATGAATGAGAGAGGAAACAATTCTGGAAATCATGGGAAATCAAGAGGAAAATCAAAGGGAAAGAGGTTTGAATTGAAAGGACCAAATGATTGCTGGTACTATGGAAAACTAGGTCATAAGAAGAAGGATTTCTGGTCTCGAAAGAATAAAGGAGACAAACAAGAAGGTAAAAGGAGGAAAATGTGGTAAGTAATAAATATAAAGAGGATGCTTTGATTCATTCTATAGAAAGTATTGATGATTCATGGGTTTTAGATTATGGGGCTTCATTTCATGCTACACCCCATAGAGGTTATTTTCTTTATGTCCAAGGGGATTTTGGGCTAGTTTATTTGGGAGATAATGAACCTATTGGCAATTTGGCTAATTTGGTTGCATAGATGTTGTCATTATGGAAACATATGATCTACATGAAGATCGCATAGGTCAGAGAGCTAGTATGTCAGAGCGCAATGTGAAATTGTCTAAGTATGAGACAATGTGTTTTTACCAGTGAACCTGAAGATAGTTTTTGTTTGTGATGTTGACTGGAGTAAGTTTAGTGCTTGTTCACTTCAACATAGACTCTATGGTGACTGTTGAAGACTCATCTTAGAGCACAAGTCAATACGGCATGTATGAAAGAAGTTACGATAGTTTTTCTAAAGATAGTGTTAAGCCGACAGGACAAAATATGAAGATAGAATTGATAAAGAGTTAAGGGATTATTTTGTTTATCAAAATAATGACCTAAAAATATAAAGGGATGACATCCTAGATGTTAACCATTGGGTAAAGTTATTTTGTAATATGATAGCCGACTAAAAAGTTATTAGCCTTAATAACTTGTATAAATGTAATTGTAAATTGTAAGAAGGAAATAATGAAGGAACGAATGTATGTAATAGCGATAGTGAAAGAGTAGCAAAGAGATATTGATGCAAGAAGTATAAGGTTATGTACCTTGACCTATTTTTGTAATCAGTAAATATTTTATATTACTTGTTTGGGCAGTGGGCTCATCTGGTAATCACATTTTAACTGCCAACTCCTAATAGGGTTGAGGCTTCTAACAAGGCCTATAGTCCCTTAATTAGGACTGAGACACTATATGCATGTAATATATTGCTAAAAGGGTCAACATCCTTAGCAGGATACTTTTGATTAGTGGATCTTTGTGGGTACCATCCCCACCGGGGTTTTCCCTTGGTCAGGGTTTCCTCGAGAACAAATAATGTGTTATGAGTTCTTTAGTTTTATTGCTATGCATGTTGTTTAGCTTCTTATGTTATGCATGTGCTAAGATAATCTGTTATATCCATAATTGGGCAAAAGATAAAGTTTGTAGAATACTGATTCACCCCCCCCTCTCAGTATTCCCTATTTCTAATAATTGGTATCAGAGCTTAGTTACTCAGAAAAGAATCATTCAAGGAAAGCCTAGTAGCTTGAGTAAGATCTCTATGGATATGGATCAACTTCAGAAGAATCTTGAAGAAGCTCTTGAACAGATTGATATGCTTGTTGATGAAAGAGACACTCTAAAAAGAAAATATCATGATGTAAAGAACCTCATTGAGAAACTGAAAAACAAGTTGGAAGATCTAAAATCTGAAAAGGAATCTGAAGTTTTTATTGAAGATTGTGATGACAATTTAGAAAAAGAAAATGAGATCCTTAAGCATGAACTAAAGATAGAAAATCTGAAGCTAAGTTTGAAAGATGGAAATAGCAAGAATGATGCAAATCTGAAATCTAAGAATGAAAGTCTAAAGACTGAAAATGAAGGACTAAAATCTAAACTTGGTAAAGTAACATTTGAATTTGAGAAAGTCAATTTGCAGTATGTTGAACTTGATAAATACAATGCAATAGTGAAAGGAGAACTAACTCAATCTAAACAACAACTTGAAAGGCTATATTCAACTAGTGAGAAGATTGATGAACAAATATCTTATCAAAAACCATTTTATGATAAGACTAGTCTTGGATTCAACACTTTTAAAGCAAATGAAGAAAGCAAGGAACCAGATCTAAAAATATATGAAAGTATAGATGAGAAGAAGTCTGATGAGACTAACAAATCTGAAGATACACCTAAGGAAGAAGAATCACCTAAGCAGGAGGAATCACCTAAAGGTATGCAAAGAGAATTCAAAGGTAGATGTTTTGCTTGTAATACTATTGGTCATATGAAGAGAGATTGCACAGGTAATCAATTCAAACCTCTTAATGGTTATTGTTATAATTGTCATGGTTTTGGACATAGAGCTATTGAATGCAGGAAACCTAAATTTATTGAGAATAATAATAGTAGTAGAATGTTTAGGAATACTAACAATGCAGATAAGAAACCTACTGAAGATATGAACAGAAGAAATGGAGTAGTCTGTTATAGATGCAACAAGGTTGGACACGTTGCTAGAAATTGCAGATCACAGACCAATCAGCCTGGACCAAGATATGGGAACAATGGAATAGTTTGTCAGATATGCAACAAGATTGGACACACAACAAGGTTTTGTAGAATGAACAATAGAGTTTTTCATCCCAACCCTAACCCTAGAAGTCATGCAAGAAGAAATGAAGATGCAAGTAACAGTCAGAAAGGATGCTGTAGTAATTCAGATGAAATGAAGTTTATCAAAATCACAAATCAAGGAGACATATTCAGCATTGAAGGTATTCAGGAAGGTAAAGCATTAAAAGGTAAGAATGATTCTTTACCTAACCCATCTCAAAGTACTTAATTTATGAAAATTGCAGTAGAATAGGAACTTAGATTAGTGTAGAAGTAGATATATGATGAATTAAGTCTTTCATAATTAATGCAAGTTAGTATATGATGTTCTAATGCTATGGTTAAGAGTGCAAAGAAAAATATTATGTTTTGCGAGATCGTAAGAAGTTTTAATTTTTGCAGGTTAACAGAATCAACCTTTTTGGAAAGAAGCAGCAAAAGAATTGAATGCGATGTCAGATCTAAGTGAGATTGAATTAATAAAAGGTCATGATTAGTATTATTTGATCATCAAAGTGAATTCAAGTGTTAAGGAGATCAAAGAGCAATGATTAGAAGCATTTTGCAAGGATTTGGAGAAGAATTTTGTGCCGAATCTACACAAGCCCTAAATCGTGAAATCGAAGTATTTTACTTGGTAGATCTTTAAATCAGTTAAGAAATTAGAGGAAAACATGGATGTTTCTTTGATTCACAATGTCAGAGATAAAAATAGACCTAAGATGAAAAGGGAACCAGTAGAACCCTTGGAAGATTATCCTAGGTTAACTTTATCTTCTGTACCAGATGAAGTTTTACATCTAGAGAATGTTAGAAGTTATCCTGGATGCAAACTAGAGACTATCAGTGATAGTGATTTCACCAAGGAATATCAGAAGATCTACAATCAGGACATGACATTGAGAGAAGGATTTGAAAATTTGAAAGATAATGAGATCATTAAGTATGCATTACAGTATGAATTTGATAATGAAGAATGTACTAAGATTATCCTAAGTAGAATTCATAATGGAAAGTTTTGGTTAGAAGATAGAGTGATAGATATCACAGCTGATTTGATTCATGAAGTTACTGGACTATCTAAAATTGGAGCCATTCCTTTAAATGAGAAAAACATGAGGAAAATAGTCACAGACAACACAAATTCATCCTATAATGGTAGAGGAATTGTGATTAGTAAGATTCAACAAGATGATGTCAGATACTTATGTAAGATCCTAACCACTAAGTTTTGTGCAAACTCAAGAGAGGATGACATGGCAACTGGATTGATACATGTAGCTTATCTGATGTGTGTTGATAAAGTACAAGTTGATATGTGTGAGATTCTAAGAATTCAACTGTTTGAGAATTTGGAAAAGATTAAGAAGACTAAGTATACACAGTTTAGATTCTCATCCTTAATCACTTATATGTTTTTTCATCTATTGAGAAGATTTCCTTACACCATTGGAAATGACTGGGATGATGGCCAAACTACAATGGAAAGGATTAACCTAGTATATAGAAGGCATGTTATTGATAAAGTGAATGAGAGTGTAGTATTGGTAATCAAGACATTTCAGGATTTAGTGTCTAGTAGATCAAGGATCCCACAGTCTCTTGCAAAGAAGTATAAAAGTGAGATATGTTTCATGGTTGATACTGACTTTACTTACATTGAAGCAGTAGAACCTAGAACAGAGTTCATAGACCCTCTTGGCTATGAGATATCTGAGGTAGAGACAGAAGAGTATGTGAGCGGGTTACTTAAGTGCAAGATTGATACTCACTGTAACAGGTTTGGAACCTTTTTGGAGAACTTCAACTCTGCAAAGACCTTACTTGAAGAGAAGCAGTCAAAGAAAAGAGTTGAGAGTACTATCAAGAAAATTCTAAAAGATACAAGGATGACTAAGCATAAATTCTTGGTAGCCAATCAAACAATAGCAACAATCAGAGATATTAGACAAAAAGAAGTTTTGTCTATTCCACCTCTATCATCAATTGTAGCACAACAAGAAGAATCACTAGTTAAGGTGAAAGTGGAAGAAATAGGGAAGGATCAAGAAGCAATGATATCCACTAGATCCACCTCCTCCACACCTAGAAAAAGAGTAAAAGAGAGGGCTACTGGACCAGGTAAGAGGTAGAAAACATTGGTGCAACTAGTTCCAAGGAAAGTTGCAGAAATCAAAGATGATGACACTTCTATTAAGAAGAAAACTTGGAAACCTAGAGTTGAGAAGGTTAATGAGTAGATCATTCAAGATGGAGACTTTACAAGAATGAATAAGTATTATAATCTCTATGATTATGCAGAGAGATTAAATCTGGAAAATGTAGTGGTAAAGCATATGATTTTGTCTAATAAGAAGTTTGATACAATTTAGGGTAAGATACCTAATGACTTGTACAATAAACTTGTAAATAGGAAGAAGAGAGTATCATAAGAGGACATAGCTATTAGAGAAAAGCTTGTAAGAAAGCTTTGTGTTGTAAGAGATGAAGTACACTTTAGTCAGATTATGAAAGCTTTAAGCACTCATTTGAGAACCAAAAAGAGAACCATTCAGATTATGGGAGGCAGATATGAAGAAGTTAATGCAGAAATAGAGCAAGCAATCATTAAGGTAATGCCAAAGAATGCTGGAGAATCATTAGTTGTAGCTAAATCCAAAGATCAAGAAGTAGAAGAAGCAGAACAAGAGGACATTCCCTCTCCACCAGCCATACACATTGAGGATGAAGTCATGAATGTAGAAGGAACTAAGATCACCTTGGATAGTGATGATAACTTATTCAAGAATCTTGAAAAAAATTGTTGACAATTTGGCTTTTGAAGAGCAAGAGACTACCAAAGGAGAAGAGAAAATAGAGACCATAGTTGTAGAACCTAAAGTGAAAAAAAAACTAGTACCTGTTCCCACTAAAGAAGATATCAGTCTTACACTTGAGACTGGCAAGAAAACTCAGATTGGCTCTATAATTGAAAATTTGGGAAAGGAAGTAGATGATGATGATCAGATGGAATTGATCACATCTTTGAACAAGATCATTGGAAAGAATAAGAAAGTAAAGAGTCTTAAAGGATGCTTGAAGGAGCTTACTGAGAAATTACAAGGTGTTATTACTACAAAGATTGCAAAAGATGACCCTCTAGAAATAGCAAAGGAAGTAATGAACACTTTTGATAATGAGTTTACAAACTTATTTGATATAGAAAAAGTGAAAGCTCATGCAGCTTATGAGGCCAAAACACTCCTGAACATCAGTCAGAATATCAGGAATGATATCAATAACCTTGATATCAGTATAAAGGATTTGAGGAAGAACTTGGAAAGAGGTAGATCCTTGTACATTCAGTGTAAAAAGTTAGAAATCTTGGCAGTAGAGGAAGATCAAAAGATGAAGATGAAGGAAGCAGAAATTCAGAATGAAATAAACCTTCTTTCAAGCCCCAATGTGAAGGTATCTGATGTTGAGAAGAAAATTTGTAAGATATATGATGAGATCAAAATTTTGCAAGATGAAAAGGATAGGAAAATGAAGAGATTCACTCTTTTGAGAGAACACATTTCTATAAACTTGAGCACTATTGAAGGGCAATTGGAAGAATGTCTTTCAGCAAAGACATCTTTTCAAAAGTCTAGCTTTGAGAATCTCCAAGCATGTGAGATAGAATCTTATGGATTGTGCACACTACTCAGTGTGGTGGATTCTATTAAGAAATCATGGAAGACAGAATTAGAGGCTATGAAGATCAATTTTGCAGATTGTGTTGCAAGCCTACCGGCTTTGCAATATTGAATTAAGGTATAACTTTTTGTGAACACAGTTTTGTTACCCTCCTTATCCTTTTTTTGTCATTGTTGTCGAAGGGGGAGAGATATATAGAGATATATAGCAGAAAATTGTTGAGGATACATATTCTTAGGGGTAGTATAGTATATAGAAAGGATTAATGAATTCATAAGGACAGTACATATATATTTTGTATTATGGCCACAATTTTGAGATTTTGAAGTTGTAAGACTTAGCCAATTTTCTCATATGTTGCCACCAATGACAAAGGGGGAGATTATTGGAAATTTAGCTGATTTTTTTACATAGATGTTGTCATTATGGAAACATATGATCTACATGAAGATTGCATAGGTCAGAGAGCTAGTATGTCAGAGTGCAATGTGAAATTGTCTAAGTATGAGACAGTGTGTTTTTACCAGTGAACCTCAAGACAGTTTTTGTTTGCGATGTCAACTGGAGTAAGTTCAATTCTTGTGCACTTGAACATAGACTCTATGGTGACTATTGAAGACTTATCTTAGAGTGAAAGTCAATATGACATGTACGGAAGAAATTATGATAGTTTTTCTAAAGACAGTGTTAAGCCGATAGGACAAAATATGAAGATAGAATTGATAAAGAGTTAAGGGATTATTTTGTTTATCAAAATAATGACCTAACAATATAAAGGGAAGACATCCTAGATGTTAACCCTTGGGTAAATTTATTTTGTAATATGATAGCTGACTGAAAAGTTATTAGCCTTAATAACTTGTATAAATATAATTGTAAATTGTAAGAAGGAAATAATGAAGGAACAAATGTATGTAATAGCATTAGTGAAAGAGCAGCGAAGAGATATTGATTCAAGTAGTATAAGGTTATGTACCTTGACCTATTTTTGTAATCAATAAATATTGTACATTACTTGTTTGGGTAGTGGGCTCATCTAGTAATCACATTTTGTACTGCCAACTCCTAACAGGGTTGAGGCTTCTAACAAGGCCTATAGTCCCTTAATCAGGACTGAGACACTATATGCATGTAATAGACTCTTAACAGGGTCAGCATCCTTAATATGATACTTTTGATTAGTGGATCTTTGTGGGTACCATCCCCACCAGGTTTTCCCTTGGCCAGGGTTTCCTCGAGAACAAATAATGTGTTATGAGTTCTTTAGTTTTACTACTATGCATGTTGTTTAGCTTCTTATGTTATGCATGTGCTAAGATAATCTATTATATCCATAATTAGGAAAAAGATAAAGTTTGTAGAATACTGATTCAGCCCCCCCCCCCCCCCTTAGTATTCCCTATTTCTAACAGAACCCTTTCAAATAGTTGGTGAATGGTGTAAAATAGTAGTATGGTATCGAAATAAATAGTGTGATATGGAAAGGGGAAATATGAGATCTACTTCTAAATCCAAATTCCCAAAGGATAGATCCAAATTGATCAACCAAAAGGTCAATACACTAAAGAATCAATCTATGGAGGATATGAATGAAGGAGAAAACCTTATATTTTGCTATGAAGAGTATATGCTTGAAATCTGAAATAAATGAAAGGAAAATACTAACCTCAAAATAGGGAAGATCTGGAAAATGCTAATTTCTGATGTTTGTGCACAGTTTTAGGCAATTCTACAACCTGTTTCAAACTAGAAATGCCGAGATGGAGAAAACCCAGAAAACTTATCTTTCTGGCAGCAGGTAGTCTTTGACCCCGATAAAAGGTCAAAGACTACTTTGGAATTCTGAAGGTCATCTTTGATTTTGTTCGTGGATCTCGAAATTTTTCCAAAAGGGTATCCATATCCAAGCTTCAATCCGTAGTCCTGCACCTGTACCTACAAGAAAAAGGGGTTTTTGTTGTTTGGATGGGGGGTTTGCCTTGGTCAAACCCCAATTTAGGAATTAACCTTGAAATTGAATTGAAATTGCAACATGTATAAACAAAGTAAATGAAAAAATTCACCTTGCTTATGTTGAAGCCCTTGTGGAGGATTCAAATCCTTGAATCCACAAGTAGGGATACTCCAAATGTATGTAGAAATGAATGTAGGATGTCTCAAATCAATGGCATTTGATCTTGAACACCAATCTTGAATGGATCTTTGCATATGAGGAGGCTTGGATGAATGTGGATGGAGAAATCTTCAAGGGGGCTCCAAAGAGATTGAATCCTTCAATGACTAATAATGGATATCCTTGATGAATGCTTGAATGCTTGAATGGATGCTAGACTTGAAGATAAATGAATGCTTGCTTTCTTTCCTTCTCCTTCTTGCTTTCTTGCACTTGAGATATTACTTGATAATGGATGCTTGATTGCAAAAAGTGATGGATGAAATGAGAGAGGAAGGCTTCCTTTTATAGTGATCTAGGGCACAAACCTCTAGAGAAGGCTGACATTGGAGAATTAAATCCCAATTAACCTTAACCCCTATAAATGGACCCATATTAAATGTAATTTAAGGATTTACCATTCTGAAACCAAAAATGGCCGACCCAGAAGCGGGAAAAGAAATATTTCTAAAACCTGACATCCAGAAATCATGGGACCTATAAATTTGAACCCTAGGTCAAGGATGAGGTAGACCCCACCCTAGGTTAGGGTCAAGGTCATCCCTAACCTAGGTCAAGGTCAAGGTCATCTTTGACCCTCAAGGTCATCTTTGACCTTGAGGTCAAAAACCTCAAGACCTCAATCCAGAGTGCTAGGAAATGTAGAAAGATAGTGGAAATAGGCAGAGAGAGAAGCAGAACAGGGGGAGAAAGCTAGATCCGTGCAAAGATGTGATCAAGGTGCTTGACATGACCCCAAACCACTCACTTAGATGGCTAAACACTCTTAACATGGAAGTGCTTCCATTTTAAGATGATACAGTTGGAGAGGGAAAAATTAAGATTAAGTTGCAGACTGGGAATCATTGGTTACTAGAAGAGGTAAGACATGTTCCAAGGTTTAGTAGCAATTTAATTTCAGCAAGGCAACTAGGTGATGAGGATTTCATAGTTACTTTTAATGATAGAAATTGGAATGTTTCAAAAGGTTCCTTAGTAGTAGCAAAATGTGTGAAAGTACGCACCTTATATCTTTGTACAGGTCATATTGTTCCTTCTACTTTAATTGTTTCAGAGGAAAATGAATGTTCAGGAACAGTTACTACAGTAGAGCATGAAGAACATCAAACTGTTGTTGTAGATTTTGACACAGCACTTTGGCACAATAGACTCAGGAACATGAGTGAAAAAGGCATGAAATTACTTCATTCAAGGAAATTTTTACCTAGTTTGAAATGTGTCAATATGGATTTTTGTGAAATTTGTGTGTATGGAAAACAAAAGAGAGTTAGTTTTGTAAAGAGATGGAAGGAAAAGAAAAATGAAAAATTAGAGCTTGTGCATACATATGTATGGGGACCAGCTCAGGTATCTTCCCTTGGTGGCTCTCTATATTATGCTACATTTATAGATGATGCAACAAGAAAAGTATGGATTTATTTCTTTAGACAGAAATATGATGTATTTCAAACTTTTAAGAAATGGAAATGCATGGTTGAGAATGAGATTGGTAAAAGGTTAAAATGTCTCAGATCTAATAATGGTAGTGAGTATTGCAGCACATAATTTGAAGATTATTGTTTCTCTAATGGTATTCATAGGCAAAAAATTGTACCAAGGACTCCATGAGAAAATAGAGTGGTTGAACGCATGAATGGGACAAAAATGGAGCTTGCAAGGAGTATGAGGTTGCATGCTAGGCTGCCCTTAAACATGTGGGAAGTGGCTGTAAATAATGTTGTTTATTTAATCAATAGAGGCCCTCTACTCCTTTGGACTGTGGTATTCTAGAGGAAGCATGGAGTGGTAAGAAGGTGAGTTATTCTTTTCTCAAAACCTTTGGCTATGAATCTTTTGCACTTGTAGATTCTAAAAATAGAACCAAGCTGGAAGCTAAGTCTAAGAAATGTGTATTTTTTGGATATGGCATTGATGAATTTGGTTATAGGCTTTGGGATTTTGAAAATCATAAAATTGTAAGAGGCATGAATGTCATATTCAATGAGAAGGTGTTGTACAAAGATCTGTTGCAGTGACATGAGAAGAAAGACAATGATTGTGTAGTACTAGATGATACTACAAAATATGATGTTCCAATAGTCCCTTATGCTTCGCAATAATAGCAAAAACAAATACTACACACCCCAATGAATGTTAGATGGTCAACAAGGCTAAGTAGATCTCCAGAAAGATTCTCTCCCTCTTTGTATTCTATTTTATTAACAAATGCTAGTGAACCTAAATGCTATAATGAAGTTGTGCAGGTGGATACAAAGCTTCAGTAAGAGTCTGCAATGAAGATGAAATGGACTCTTTGCTACAAAATCAAACATGGGATTTATGTAAGTTAACTGCAAGTAAAATGGCTTTACAGAATAAATGGGTTTACAGGATAAAAGAAGAGGATGGAGGTAAGAAAATATTTAAAGCTAGGTTAGTTGTAAAAGGATTTGCACAAAAAAAGGGTATTGATTTTGATGATATATTTTCTCCAGTTGTTAAAATGACTTCTATTTGTACTATTTTAAGTATTGTGGCTATTGAAGATTTGCATTTAGAGCAGCTTGATGTTAAAACAACTTTCCTTCATGGTGATTTGGATGAAGAAATATGTATGGTACAGCCACAAGGATTTGAGGTCAAGGGTAAGAAGAATTTGGTGTGAAGATTGCAGAAGAGTTTATATGGCTTGAAGCAAGCACCTCGAAAATGGTATATTAAATTTGACACTTTTATGAATGAGCATGGATATAGTCAGTGTCATTCTAACCATTGTGTTTATTTTAAGAGGTTGGATGATGATAGCTACATTATTTTATGTTTATATGTTGATGATATGTTTTTAGCTGGGTCTAACATGGATCACATTGAGGGGTTGAAACAACAGTTAGCACACTAATTTTCTATAAAGGATTTGGGGGCAGAAAAACAAATCCTTGGTATGAAAATTTGTAGAGATAGGAAAAATAGGAAATTGACTTTATCTAAAGCTAATTATATTGAGGAGGTGTTGCAACGTTTCTCTATGGAGAATGCCAAAGCTTTCAACACACCTTTGTCTAGTCATTTGAAATTTACTGAGGAGATGTATCCTAAGACACCAAAAGAAGAGGCAAAAATGTCCAAGGTATCTTATGCTTCAGTTGTAGGGAGCTTAATGTATGCTATGGTATCTACTCGGCCAGATATTGCACATGTAGTGGGAGTCATTAGTCGATATATGAGCCACCTTGGAATTGAGCATTGGAATGCAGTGAAATGGATTCTCAGATATTTGAGAGGTACATCCAGTAAGTGTTTACACTTTGGGGGCTCTACTACTTCTATACAAGGCTATGTTGACTTAGATTTGGTAGGAGATATAGATAGCAGGCAGAGTACAATAGTGAGTTGGGTTTCTCGACTACAAAAGGTGGTTGCTTTATCCACTACAGAGGTAGAGTATGTTGCTGCTATAGAGGCAGCTAAGGAGATGATATGGCTTCAATTCTTCATGGAAGAATTGGGACATCCGCAGACGGATAACTTTTTGTATACAGACAGCCAGAGTTTCATTCATCTTGTGAAGAATTCTACTTTGCACTCTAAGACAAAACACATATAGTTGCGATATCATTTCATTTGATTAGATTTGGATGATGGGTAGTTAAAGCTAGAAAAGATACATATAGATGATAATCCAACAGATATGTTTACAAAGGTAGTAACAAGGGAGAAGTTGAACTCCTGTTCAATTTTGGTTGGTCTTCTAGACTGAATAGAATAAAGGAACAGCTGAGTCCAAGGTGGTTCGATCCAGTGGGAGCCTCATATGGTAGCAGTATTGCTACAGGATCAGTCTCCAAGTGGGAGGTTTGTTAGTGTGGACCCTGATCAGTCACCAAGTGGGAGATTGTTAGCTTGTGGTGACTGATCAAGAAAGTATTGTACACTTTTCCTCCCACATTCACTGACATGTTGTAACTCATTCTAATCCTAAAGTAGCAAAATATTGTATACTATGGCTTAGGGTTAGGGATTTTATATAGGTATGTTTTTAGTAGCTTCTTGCGGTAGTATTGAGTTGTAAGGGATTGCAGATTGTAATCAAGTTGTAATCACTAGATAATAATTAGATAATAATAATATTGGACTCGTTGTTGGTGGACGTAGCCCAAGGATTGGGTGAACCATGTTAAATATTTGTGTCTTTGTGTTCTCTTTTGTGTGGTTTAATTTTTTCTAATATTGGTTATATTTGCGTGTAACTATTATTTCTACCTTGTTAAACCTAACAGTTTGGATAATCATGGAGGATTATTGGAAGGTGTCCATGTTTTGGAATGATGGGGAAGTATTTTTAATGAGACTCTCAGGAGGATTTATGATTGGAATTGGAGTACATGAGGGCTTAGGAACTATAATTATTGTATCATAGGAGATATTTGTATCAAGAATTAGATTATCCTAAATTTTTATTATATATAGCCCTCAAGGGTCAACATGAAAGGTGTCATCATTGGATTAATTATTTGAGGGAGATGGTGTGGATTGTTGTTAGGAAGATTTATGAGATGAGGAAATAATAGGAGAAATGGAAGCTACTTGTGGGCTATTGCTAGACACATGTATATGATTTTGATGATGTTTGGGAATCTTGTCTTTACTTATAACCAAGTTCTTATTGGGTAAATTTTCATGACGCTCTTCAATAGAAATGTTCACCATTATCAATGAGGTCTTTGATAAGATCTTTTAATTCCATATAATTTGAAGTCTCATGTCTTTCATATTAGTGATACTAACAACAACTATTCAACAACCATGGTTCTTTACACATTGGTTGTTTGGGTAACATGATAAGATTGCATTGAAGAATCTCTTTCAAAGCCAACTCAATAGATTATCCCAAAGCTATAAATTTTATATCCTATGGATACTTGGGTATGCATTTTTTTTTGGAGGAAGTATTTTTTTATTTTCGCGAAGAAGTCATGTGATTTTTCTTGAGTTTTTTCTTTTCATTTTCATCCATGTGTTATTTCACCTTATCTAATCATTTTAGCATTTCTTGAAGTTTTTTATTCTCTATATCTTGAATTGGTCAATCAAGAGGGATCATTGGTTTTTTTTGTTGGGCTTGAATACATTTATCTTTTGAGATATTGAATTTGTTGAGCCAAGGTGACCATTGGTTCTTCTCTTGTTTGGGATCTAGAAGTGGCATGTGTGGTTATTATTATTTTTTTGCTTTGTAATATTTATGATTTGTTTGGGATTTTGAAAATTTATATTTCTTGTGTATTTTCAATGAAAAAGGGAAAATCCTAAGGATGATTTTGGATTATGTGTTCCCTTTTTGGTTTCAAGTGGGGAAGGAGGTCTAAAAATTCAAATACATTAGACACATCAATAATCCTACTCATGTTGGATTATCAATCCTTGCATGCACAAGAAATGATGGTCAAAAAGTTCAATTGCGGGCTTTATAAGCTCGACTAGAGTATCCTCTATATACCACTGTTGGGAAATATGACTTGTACATCTTGCATAATAATACACATTATTGTAATATTTTATTTTATTCTATTAATGTTGCATCTGGGAGCACCTAGATGGATGTGCAAAAATTTAGAGAATCTTTTATAATATTATTAGGGCCACTTGATTTTGTATTGTAACATTGTAATATTATATTTGATATAATTATTTAATGTTGAGGAAATAAAATTAATCAAGTACTTAGGGTCAATGGGTTAGGTAGCACATGGTTTATATAATAACACATAGTATTTTTATGGGAGTTTGCTTCTAGGTTTGTTGTTGAGGTGAGCCATACTTAGCACTTGTGGACGTTGGTAGCATGACATGGGATGTGCAATTGCTTGCTAGTTCACACATAATGCTTGTTTATGGATGGGACTTTAAAATGATTTTATGGATATATTGTAATGTTGCATTTTTTATTAATACATGGATGATAGATGATGAATTCTTTTGGAGGCTTAATTTTTTCCTCATAAGATTTTTCCTTTGGTATTTCTTGTGTCACATTTTTTTTGCTTATGTTGTTCATTATTTTGCATGTATATTCTAATTACTTATTCGAGAAACTTGTGGGATATGTGGGAATTTTCATATGTTGGTTGTAAGTTCCATTACAACCACAAGGGTACATTGAGGCCTAAATATGTGAAATGAAAGACAATAATTCCAAATAGTCAAGAGGAGAGGGTAACCCACTCTATACCGTCACTTCTATAAGGTGTATAGTTCTAAGAGGCTCGACTCAAAATGTCAAAATTCCACTTATAAGAGGAATGTATTTTGATTCACCCTTTCTATTTATACTTTGTCAAAATACACAAGATAAAGTCATCCCCTAGAGTGATCAATTCATTAGGTAGACCCCCTAACGAAAAAATGTTGATCCCTTATTTATGGTCCACTCAAGCTCCTTAGTAGGATATAAGAGGAGAGAATACATAAGGAAATGTATAATAGGAAAAGGGAAGAAATACAAATGGGTAGATTACCCATCCCTTTCAAATTTGCACATTCAGAAGGAAAATGTCTCAATAGGAAAAGGAAGATCCCAAGTGTTACTGTTGAATGGGATAATGATCCTTCACTAAATATGTGAAATTAAAATGGAGAGAGATGATAAGATAAGAAATGCATATTAAGGAAGGATTTATTTAAAATTGGTATCAAGATAGGAAAGTAAGACTCAAACCTGAATTTCTAACAGAGGAAATCTAAGAAATACCTGTAATTGTTGATCTAAAACTTGAAGACTGTAACCTATCTCTAAACTAAATTTCAACTAATTTTTGGAGGTATAGAATGCCTATAACATTTTGTACCTGGGAATGTTATGCCTGAGTCATTCTGTACCCTGGGTTTTTTACTAAAACTTTCAAGGATGCCTTGATAGTTCCTAACCTACCTAGAAAAGTTTTGGTAGCTTTACAACTTTTTCTTACACATATAAAAACATGGAAGAAGGTTGAATAAAGGGTTTTTACTTAGTCAAACCCCTGTTTAGTAATAAACCTTATAATTAAATTAAATAAGGGAAAGTGTGATGTCATGTAGCAAAGTCTAGATCTAAGAAATAAATTATATGATACACTGGCAACACAAATGCTTCTTGGAATGTGATCAAGTATGTTGATGCAATAGCTTTGACTTAACACAAAAATAAAAAATGAAACCATGAAAGATAAAACATCATGTGATGGATGTTGTAATTCACCATAACATTTGATTAAGATAGAGAGGAAGAAGACTTGATGATAAGATAGGTGTATCTCCCTTCATTGATAGGAAACTCCTTTTCTTAGGTCTTTAATGAGGGAAATAAGCTAGAACTAATAAGAAGAACACTTTGAATGCTTGAGAATAATTATAGATCTTGAACTTGATTGCTTGATATCTCTTGATCTTGATTTTCTTCCTTGCACCCAATAGCTTGATTATGAATGCTTGATTGCTTGTAATTGGTCATGAATAGATTGAAATAGATGATGTACCCTAAAATAAGGAGAGATATGGTTTTTATATACCTCTCACAATATTTCAATGGTTAAAACTCAAATAGGTTGACCACATGACCTAATTTCCAACCTAACACAAGGCTCTAGTTCAATTTTGGGTCACTTTAGACAGGTACATAACACCTAAAACATTATGTATCAGGGTACATAATGTCCTATCCATTGTGTACCTATAATAAAGGACCAAAAATTGGACTAGGTGTCAGGATGATAGGCTAGATGTGAGATTAATAGGTACAACCAATTATGAGGTTGGGACAAAATTTATAAGCTAAATATAGTGATTTAAGGCCTAGGTGATGAAATTAATTATGGTATTAGAGGAAAAATAGAGGAGCACACTTAGAAATAAAGGCTTCCCTTAATTTTAAGTAAGATTGAAATGAAAGAGGACCTGCATTTGAATCTTGGTGTTCACCAAGTGCCATGAGGTCCTGTTATAGAAAATACACCAAGGTGGGGTGAAAAATAGTTCTTAAATTGTATACCAATTAGGTGCTTACAATTTTGGATAGTACAATTAGCACCACTTTAGCATGAGTATGGTACAATCAGATGCTCATGGTAAAGGAAATGATAGAGAATGGAAAGATAAATAAATGAGAGAGATGATTGTGGCCATACTGCAAAGAGATAGGACATTAGTATGTTTAAGGATATAATCCCCCCAAAAAACAATCTTAACTCAAACATCCATGCATAAGAGAATGAAAAATAAAAACATAAACAAAAAGTGGTTAGTACTTAAATTTTGTTTTCCAAATCAACTAGTAGAAGAGACTAGAATTGAGAATTCTCTCAACCAATAATACCATTTTTCAAAATCTATTGCAACAACATAAGTGGCCACATCAAAAGGGAAAGGGAATTACCAAAGATGGGATAAAAATCCATAATCTAACCCACTACCATAGCTATGGAAAGAAGAAAGAGGGTCCATGCATTCAACAGTCTGTCAAGTTGTGTTATGCTAGGTGATGTTTCATGGGAGAAGAAGAGGAGGAGAAGGAAATGCGAGCAAGTTGTGTTATGATAGTTCCACTCAACCCAAAGAGAGAGTTAAGGGGAATCGATGGTCTAGTAAGTTATGTTATGATATTCAATTATTTTTTCAAAAGTTTGTGCACATGAGTGGCTTGGGGGATCAGTCTTATAGAATGTAAATTCTTGATGTGGATCCATAAAAATGATCAGTCCTAAGGAAAGAATTGTTTCCCTAGGGATCAATAAACATAATCAATCCTAAGGAAAGCATTGTCTCCTCAAGGATAAATAAGGATGACTAGTCCTAAGGAAAGCATTGCCTCCTTAGGGATCAATAAGGATGATCAATCCTAAGGAAAAAATTATCTCCTTAGGGATAAATAAGGTTGTATAATGTACAAGGAGACTGCATTTATGCCCCCCTCCTTATGATGATGACATAGGAAAATAGAAGCATCACAATGAAAAGGGAACAAAGATACCTAATTCCAACAATAAGGAGATATCCTTAAATCAACAATATATAGCAAAAGCCTTAGAAAAAAGTGAAAACTCTTGTTTTCCAAGGAAGAGATAATCATTAAAGGATAACTAAAAGTAGGAAGAGACCCTTAAAAGGAGGAGATATTTTCTACAAAATATCTACCTTTTAGAGGATTTTTGAACAAAGATAACATTTTCAAGACAAGGAGGGGAGGAGAACAAGAGTGCACCATTTTATCCCCCTATTGCTAGGTGAAAAAGAGATTCTTGATGAATGATAAGACACTCTAAGGCCCCAAATAAGGGTATTTGTTTAGGATAGACATGCGCTTTGCAAACAAGGAAAAGGTTGTAACTCGGGATGTAAATATCCTCAAAAAGAGAAGATCCTTATGTAAAACAACAACCCCATGTAAGAAATGATATCATGTGATAACAGAATACCACATAACCAAGAGAAAGTGAATCCTTAGAAAGGAATAAGAGATTGATAAATGAAACCTTTCTCTCTAAAGGTGAAGGAAATGAAAAAGATAACCTATTATATACCCTAAGTGATAGAAATTTTATAGGAGACATGCACTTTCAAGCAAGGAAAAGGTCGTAACTATGGATGTAAATCTCTTGAAAAGGAGATCCTTATGTAAAACAAACAAATCCATGTAAGAAATGATATCGTATTATAAAATAAACAAGTCAAAAAAGGGATATTGGATCTTTTAGAAAGGAATAGAAAATGGGAAAGGAGGAACAAGTATACACACCTTCCCTATTTCTAGGCAAGGGAATACTTGATAAATGACTATACATTATGTACCCAAAATGGAAGTTCATTTATAATAGACATGCACTTTCAAGAAAAGAAACAATTGTAAACTCGAGATGTAAATCTCTTGAAAAAGATAAGATCCTTACGTAAATAAATAATTCTATGCAAGGAAGGATATCATGTAATAAAAGAAACAACTCAAAAAAGGGAGAAGATGGGTCCTTGGAATAAGTATAAGAGTGAAACAGTACCCTTGCATCCCAAGTCTGTAGAGAAGGAATAAGGACTATTATGTTGCTCACACATTATGATTACACCTAAAATTACACCACCATAAATGACAATGAGCCCCTAAAGGATAGGATAGCAATGTCACATATTGAGGAGCAACATAATAGGAACTTAGATTTTATTTAGAATGATCATGATGGAGGAACCATTTAATTATAACACATCATTGAATCATACCACAATCAACAACCTCTTGAATTTTACACCTCAAATCATAATATTCATTAGTCTCATGGCCAATAACTTGATGATACATATAAATGGATGAATTGTTTTACTTGTTGTGTGTGAATGTTTAACACCTTCATGAAATTAGGATAATCAACTATAATTCTATGAAAATACAATACAATTTTAATCTAAGAATTGAAATTAACATCCATGACATCTCATGGTTCTCTATCCAAGCTTGGTAAGTAGAGCTCTTAGCCTATTCTCTACTAGTGACAATCCTAGTATGAGAAGAATGATAGTACAATGCTTAATCTAGCTCTCAAAATCTCCAAATTGATACAATGATTGATTCAAATTCTTATGATATGCTCTCAATTGCTCTCAATTGCTCTCAATTTCTATGAAAATGCCTATAATGATGATGCTTTGCAAATGAATTTCTAAGATATATTATGCTCTCAAAATGACTCTTATTTATAGTAAAATCCCAAGGGTAGGGGGTAGAGTTATTTAATCATGATTTATCCTTGGTTGAGTCAAAAACTTTGAAATGTTTTTAAATGGGGGGACAATTTAAATGGTTGTCTCAAAGGTTTGGACAAAAAGATGAATTTGAGTGGATGAGATTCAAAGTTGAAATGTGTGATTGAGATTCAACTATTTTAGAGTGATCCATGTGCTTTTGTTCTCAATTCTCATTGGTTGCTCAAATTGTGTTGAAAGATATTAGGATTAATTAAATCCATTAATTAATTAAATTAGCCATGTAAGGGAATAGGTTCAATTTGATTTTTTATTTAAAACTATACAATTAATTGATTAAAATCAATTATATAGTGTAATTAACCCATTTAAGCTTGTATTTAATTATTTAATGTCATCATTTGATTTTTCCTTTAATTTTAATGATTTTGCCCAATTTTGATTAATAAATGTCCATTTAAAAATTGATTTGATCCATTTTGATGAGAATTAGGGCATTTTGTTAAGATTTTGCAATTCGAATGATTTTAAAGCACTTGCCTAGTTTTTTATGTCTACAAATGCCCCTCTTTGAATTGTTGTGCATAGCTCATTGATTCAAAGAAAATTTTATGTCCTGATCACTGATTCGATACTTGATTGACTGATACAAAATTATTTGAAAAACTAATGTGATATTTGATTTGATTGATGATTGCTACAACCTGATTTGATATTTGATACAACATGCCCCACTGTTATGCCTCACTGATAATAGTTCAAAATTTTTAATGCCCCAAATTCAATGATATTTGATACCAATTTGATACTCTTATGATGCCCCCTCAGAAATGAAAAATAGATTGATCGCTTGATAGAAGTGTATTGATGAAATTGATTGATTGATTGATCCAATGTGTTTTCATTTCTGAAAAACATTGATGATATGCAGATTTCAACAAATGCCCCAGTTTGATTGATATGTTGATATAGGTCACTAGGTCAAAAATTACCTCTAAAATTAGTTCAAATTAGCATAAATAGGTTGAAAAACCCAAATTTACTATTCATTTGTACTTTTGACTATTGAGATTTTGCTCTGATCCTGAGATAGCTGATCATGATGGTTGTGCCTATTTGAAAGCATCGGTTTCAGAGATGTCACCGATATCATAGACCTTTGGATTACAGACCTTCGGTAAGTGATTCAAACCTTCCTAGTGCATTTATTACAACTTTTTTTGCATTTATTGCATGATTTTCTTGATTTTTAGATTTAATTTTGCAAAATGCTGCCTAGGATATAGATTAAATGACACCTAGGCTTGTGAAATGATGCATCCACATAGTGAAATGCCACGTAGGGTAGTTTAAAACTCTCTTGTGAAAGATTTGAAGCCGCGTAGAACTAGGGTAAAATTGTCACACTATGTATAAAACACCGCGTGAATAAACCTTATATTTTAAATGACGCCTAGACATGGTTAAATGTCACTTGGGGTCATGAAGTGCCGCTTGATAGATGAAATACTGCCTGTGGTTGATAAAATGCCGCGTGTGAAAAGTTATTCACTGCCTAAGGTAAAATGTCACCTCCACATAGGCAAATGATGCCTAAAGGATTTTTGATAAATTTTTTGATTCTCAAACTTGATTTTCTGATTAAATTTGATAACTCTAGATGATTGATTGATCTTCCAAGATAGATAGGTATGTTGTAGTTTAAAAAAACAAGTGATTAGGATATCAGGATAATGGTACCAATGAATGTTTGATTATGTCAATCTAATCTGATAGAAAAACTCTGATAGTAGAACATTGATAGGTAGATAACTGATAATTCATTCTCAGGACATAGAGACACCAACAAATGGTAATAGGTGTGATTGCTTGATACTGATACTTTGATAGGATTGATTGACTCAAAATGACCCACTGATATAGAATATTGATATGATTCCCTTGATTTTGCCAAATAGGCACATATCCGTAAGCTATACATACAGACTGTTGCTTCTTGGATTATAGACCTAGGTCAAGCTTTGACCCAACCAGAATATCATGTGATTGAGATGTGTGGTTTGAGCTTCCTTCTAGATATCCCACAGTTTTAGTTGAACCATGGTCTATTGATAGTTATGGAAGAGCGTTGGCACTCTAACCATAATACCTTTCATTTACCACTTGGGGAGATGACCATCACTCCGAAGGATGTGTATAAATTGCTTCGCATTCTGACCCGAGGTGAGATGGTTTATTATGATTCAGTATATGATAGCATAGATTGTAGATGGGTGTTTGGAGATAACACCATTGATGATGACACTATCAATTGGGTGCAATTTTCTTCATTTCCCACTTTGCCAGTAGTTTTGGGTGCTTTGATGGGCGGATTGCTGCTTCCCAACCAGCAAGGTTGTGGTTTTTCTATTGGATGGGGCCGTATCTTAGAGGATTTTCTTGCACAGCCTCAGTGTTTTGATTGGGGCTCTTGCATTCTAGCATAGTTATACCATGATTTACATGAGGTGGTGTATAGATCTAGTGCTTCCTTGTCAGCAGGTGCTGTGATATTGCAATTGTGGGTATGGGAGAATCTTCCCATTATGAGACTATTGTCAGATCATATTAGACGTTGTGCTTTTCCTTATGTGTTTCTATATAGTAGCATGGTTGTCCGGCATCATCTAGGCAAGCTAGAGTTTTGGCATCGCATGATTGATGATATTGATCAGGTCATCTGGAGACCATATCTGGGCTGCGAGGGTTGGAGGGAAGATGATGACAAGCTCCCTTATATGTTTTCTCCACATTGGATGATTGGTTGGCCCACCTTTATGATAGAGACATTTTTCTTTGGCCGAGCTTCCTGACAATATGGTAGGTATCAGGATATGTCACAGGGTATGGCTTTGTATGTTCGCGTTCAGGTAGAGCGATCTATGTGGGGGGCACAAATTGATCTTTAGTTTGCTTGTGATTAGATTTCCAGGATGATGTATGTTAGATGGGATATATTAGAGCATGTGGCAGATGCTGGTATGTTTGTAGAGTACAAAGAGTGGTGGTCTCGAAACATATTTTTGATATTTACAAATCATACGGAGCCGATCCCAGATAGAGATAAGCGATCAGAGGATGATGGGGGAGATGATGGTGGGGATGATGGTGGTAGGCCTAGGTGACATCGAGATCATAGAGGACAGAGAGCTCCTTAGATCATTTCTAGAGGATGACTTGGGCCATGGGTACGAGGTGGACATTTCAAGGATAGGACGCAACTAGATCAGGGACCTAGGTTTGTTCATCCTAGAGCTGCAGTAGTGGAGGGACAACAAAGATAGCAAAGAGTTAGGAGATAGGTGCATATTGATGCTGCTAGAGAGGTTCTTGGTGGATAGGATCCTTTGGTTCAATTACATCAAGCTTTAGTAGATTAACAGAGATAGATTCTGGCACAACAGGTGCCTCCATAGATACCTATGTCTCAAGATATGGGTTAGACATCTCAGGCTTCTCCTAGTATTGATACTCTATCACATGATGTGCATTCATTACAGACAAGTTTATCAGTAGTTGTTGGTTGACTAGATCAGGTGGCCACTATGATGCAGTAGTTTATGACCATTATGACTCAGAGGCTGAGTATTGCTAGCACTAGTCAGACTCCTCCTACTTAGGATAGATCAGGTGATAGGGGTCCAGATGGATCAAGTGCAGGTGATGGATTAGGTGGCCTGACAGGATCTTGATGATTGATTATGGATCTATTTTGATGATTTGTATCATGTTGATGTTTATGAATCATAACTTGGATGTACCAATTTGTTATTGACATTGTATCATGTTATACTGATTTGATGGATCATTGATGTTATGAACATTTATATGATGATATACTTTCCGTGATTCTTGTGATGTGTTTATGTGAGATCATCTTTTTATGCAGTTCTATATGATGTTTATGATGCATTTACTTTTGATTATTCTATGGATGCAATGTATCTCATATATGTTATAGATAGATGGATGCAAATGATAATGTAATTTTTGATATGGTTTTCTGATTTTCAATGTATGGATGCAAATGTTTTATTTATGGAAATATGGATATGATGAATGAATGCAACTATGTTTTTTATTTTTTGATGTATACAACTCTTAATGTTTTATCCTTAACTAAATGTATGTAAATGATGTATGAATCTTTTTTATTTTTTTTTGATATAAGGATAATGAATAATGAGTAATGCTATGAATGAATGCAACAGATGATCTCACATGATTGATTTGAACCAAGGATAATGCATTTGATTAAACCCCCTTTTATGATTAATCAAGATAATTACTGAACCCCTTTTCCCTTTGAAAAATAACTACAAACCATGCACTTAATCTAACATGTAAATGCAATGCAACTAAATTGTCACTAGCTTTTAGCAAAGAAATGTCATAGAGAATTATTTTCATCATTGAGCATTGTAGGACCAGAAAGCAAGTTCAATCATCATTGACCACATCATGATGATATGAATACCGCTTTATATCACTTTTGGTAACCCTTAGGAAACTAGTACAACCCTCACTAGTTGAATGACCAACTATGGGAGTATGAATACCAGTTTCAATAGATTCAATGTTGCAAGTGGATTTTGGTATTGAGATATGGAAGATCTAAATAGCCAAGGTATCCATTTGTGTAAACAAGACAAGGTCAACCATCCACCCTATGTGAAAGTCCCCGATGGTTCTTTGATGACCATGTCATTAGATGAATTCACATGAGTTGTTGGATCTCCCTCAAGACAGTCACTCAGAAAGAAGAAAAATATCATGTCTCCATCATGGCCAATCTAGTCGAAACATCATCGATTAGCTAAAAAGATACGATAAAAAGTCAATTCAATACCGATCATCTAAAAGCTTCAAGTTTTTTGCAATGTATCAAGATTTTCAAAAATAATTTCCAAACATCCTGATCATTTAAGTGTTGTCAATTTTTAATCCCGAATAAATATGTCAATGAAGGCTCAAGGATCAAGTTGTAGGATCAAAATACTTGGTTGTGAACAATGATATCCATCAAAGGTTCAAGAAAATCTCTCTCTTCTGAAGCTCTGATAATTCTCTCTCTTATGTGTTGTGCCCGAATGTAGCACTAATTAAATCCATTTGTACCAAAAATCCAATCCTTTCCTACCCCCAAGTGATAAATGTGATTGTGTGACAAACTTAGGGTAATAGGAATTCCAAAATGCAACAATGTAGCTGAAAGGTTTTATTATGACTATGCACAAATGACGGATGCAATGAAGATTTACAAGTGAGATGATGGAAATGCAATATGTACACATGCAACTAGGAAAGACTTAAGGGAACAAAAGGCGCTTGATTGCCAAGTTTTCACCTTTTGGGTTTATTTGTCTTTTTCTCTTTTTTCATTTTTTTTTTTTGCTACCAAGGCGCCTATTGCTAGGTTTTCACCAAGGTACTTTTTTATCTTTTTCAATTTTTTTATCTTTTTTTTTTCAATTTTTTGGATTTTTTATCTTTTCTCAATGTTTTTGATCTTTTTGATTTTCTCATGTACAAAAGTGATGCTTGAGTCACCGGATACACACTCATCTAATACTCTTTCTTCTAATACTCTCTCATTTGATTAGGTATGAAACCTCTTTAAATGGATGCTATTAATGGGCTCTTGTAATTCTTCCCCATCACAATTGGCTAATTTGTAAGTCCATGTTCTAAATGAAGAAACAATGAGAAAAGGACCAAGCCAATTTGCTTCCCATTTACCCTTATTTTCCCTTTCTGCCTAATTTTTAGGGTTCTCACTTAGCACTAAATCACCCACTTGAAAGACTCTTGGTTTGATGTGCTTGTTGTAGTTTCTTGAAATCTTGTTTTGGTACACTTTCAAATGTTCATAGGCTTGAGCTTGATGTTCTTTTAACAATTCTAATTGTTGAATTCGGGCAACTCTATAATCCTCATCCATTACTAATCCTTGCAATGATACTCTTAGGGATGGGATTTCAACCTCCAAAGGTAGAATAGCTTCGGCTCCATAAACCAATGAGTATGGTGTAGCTCATGTAGGTGTCTGAATGCTAGTTCTATAAGCCCACAAAGCCAAGTTGATTTTTACATGCCAATCTCTTCCTGATTTGTTCACTGATCTCTTCAAGATCTTAAGGATATTCTTATTTATAGCTTCAGCTTGTCCATTTCCTTATGGATAATAAATGGAAGAAGAGTGATGTGTAATATGAAAAGTATCACAAAGTTCATCCACATCTTTGTTCTTGAATTGTTTTCCATTGTCGGTAATTATGGCATAAGGAATACCATATCTGCAAATGATGTGATTAAGAATGAACATAGAGATTTTCTTTCCCGTAGTGGTGATCAAAGGAATGGCCTCTACCCATTTAGTGAAGTATTCTAGAGTTGTGATGATGTATTTGTGCCCATTGGAAGAAGGTGAATAAATCATGACAATCAAGTCAAACCCCCATTGATAAAATGGCCAAGGTGTAACAAAATGATGCAATTCTTGAGCCAGTACATGTATCATATCACCATGATATTGACATTTTGTGCATATTTTAACAAAGTGACAAGCATCCTTTTCTAAGGTTTTCCAAAAATACCCCATGCGAAGGATCTTCTTAGCTAAGTTTAAACTACTTGAATGCGACCCACAAACACCCTTGTGAACCTCATGTAAATCTACCCTAGACTCTTCTTCCTCTAGACATCTAAGTAAAGTTCCGTCAAGACCTTTATGATACAATGTGTCAGAAAGGATAATGTAATGAGCTGATTGTCTTATGAAGTGTCATTTTTGGGCTTGGGATTAGTTTTCAAGTAATACTTGGCCTTTAAGGTATGTGTAGATAGGGTCGTACCAAGGGGAGTCATGTCCATCAAGTAAGGCAATAATTTGGGTATCGGGAAGGTCAAATGCCAATTTTTCCAACTCTTCCACCAAGAATTTGTACCTTCCATTTTGATCAGGCTTTTGGAGTAATGAAGCTAAGGTAGCCATTGCATCGGCAGCTCTATTCTTCTCTCTTGGAATTTGTTCAAATGGTATCAACACAAAGTACTTTTTCCAACCATCAATCATGGTCTTGTAAGGCATTAGCTTTTCATCTTTTGTGTTATACTCATTATTGACTTGATTGATTACTAACTGAGAATCACCATACACTTGTAGCTTGGTGATATTCCATTCTAAGGCCATCTTGATACCAATGACTAAAGCTTCATATTCAACTATGTTGTTGGTACATGGGAACAAAAGCTTGTATGATTTGGTAATAGTATACCCTTGAGGGGTAATCAATAATATGTCAGCACCAGAACCTCCTTGTGTGTATGATTCGTCAAAGTACAATTTCCATGTCTTTTCTTCTATGGTGACAATTGTTGAATCAGGAAACTCTACTTGAATAGGATGTGTAGAAACCAATGGATTTTTAGCTAAGTGATCTGCTATCACTTGTCCTTTAATGGCCTTCCTATCCACATATTCAATGTTGAATTCACTTAATATCATGACCCATTTTGCTATCCTACCTGTTAAGGCATTTTTGCTAAGCAAGTATTTTAGAGGATCAATTTTTGCAATAAGCTTTACTTTGTGCATCAACATGTAGTGTCTCAACTTTTGGGAAGCAAATATGATAGCTAGGCATGCTCTTTCCATGAATGTGTAGTTTAATTTATACTTGATCAATGTTCAGCTCAAATAGTAGATAGCTCTTTCCTTTCCTTGATCATCTTTGATGGGCTCCTAAATAACCATCTTTTTCACTACTTTTTATGCTCTTTCTAGAATAGGTTGATTGCACATAGACATGAATTTATGGTTTTTAGCATATGAACTTATGGTTTCTATGTATATATTATATATATGTGTGTGTGAACATATGTTGGAAATATGGATACCTCTAAAGACATAATATCTGCTTAAATTCATGGACAGGAATGGTGAATATAATAGTTATACATGTTAATGGATGTTTTCTCTCCTAAGCTATGTTTTGGGTAGTTACCTCCTGTAGCCATAGGATTTGCAAGAGTGATAATTAAGACTTACACCTTTTCCTAATATTGATGATGTGGATATATATGTATATGCTTGGATATGTGTGCATTGATTGTTTTGCAGGAGTTGACCGTGGATATTCAAAGACCAGCATACTGGCGCAGGAGTCATCAAAGCCAACCGTAGATTGCAAAATCTTTGCAAGAAAGTCAATACTTTTTGTTGCATGCAATACGTAGATTTAGTGTGTGCTATATTCTGGGAATGTTTATAGTCAATAATGTTTCTATTATGAAACTTTATGAGTTATAACCGATCCTCAATTATGAAGTGATCATAGATTTAGGAGTTAGTTGTTGCTTTCTTTTAAATAATCGACTATTGTGACTCTTTTGAAGTTAATCAAAAAAATTGGTTTTTAATAGAGCTTTTGCATACTATTTCAATCAAGTGTAATCATTTTATGGATGAATAGAATGTTTAGTTCAAGTTTGCAACTTTCATCTTGATTGAACTTCTCATTCACTCATTCAAGGGGGCCCACTTGATGAGTGAATTGCTTTGTTAGTATAGAGTTCATTTTCCTATTCATTTTTATGTTTTAGAACTTTGTTTCTCCTGCAGCTACTGATACCAGAATTAGTAGCCTGTTCCTGCAGCATAGTCAGTTGGAGTAGTTCCTAACTGTAATTTCCTGCTTTGATTAGAATACATTTGCTTACTAGTTTTAGTATAGTTTTCCTGAAGCATAAGCATTTGAATTCCTTAGATAGATTTAGAAGAGGAGGTTTGAAGCATATACTTTGTAGACACCATTCCAAGTTTACGTCCTTGGTCGATAATTAAATGAGACCAAATAATGAATTTAGGAATTATTTGGGGTGTCCAATCCTGAAATAGGAAGTCCATTGCTCTAGGTTTCTAATACTATTGTTTGGCCAAGCATTTTTGGCACCGCTACCGGGGATGGTGTTAGTTCAAACTAATCCTTGTAGTTGTAGTCTTAGTTTTGATTTAGTACTTAAGTAAGCATTTTTATGCATAGAAGGAGAGATCACCTTGGGAGATTTCTTCCCTGTAACTACCAAGGAGATCTATTTGATTTATTTAATCCTCAAGTTGAAGAACCACAAAGTGAGAACAAAGAAGAAGAACCTTTTGAAAATCCATTTGCTGATGCTCAGGAACACATATCCTCTTCATCATCTGAGGAATCACTACATTTAAACAACCTATTTACTGAACCTGAATATCAAGATAATCTGCTTGCTCTTGTTGTATATCAGCCACCACCACAAGGTCCTCCTCCCAGAATGGCTGCTCAGGTTCCCTTTCCTTTTCCTATACTTCAACAAAAAGGCAACCAAAATTTGAAAAATATACCTACTGCTGCACTTCCCAAATTTTATGGCCTTCTTATAGAGGACCCTGAGACCTTCCTCTTTGAATTTGATATTCTTTGCTAGAGTTATGACTATACCACTGATTCCCACAAGCTAAAGTTGTTCCCATCAACTCTAAAAGAAGCTACTTTGAGATGGTTCATGGGGTTAGGTGCCAATGTTGTAGTAAATTGGAATGCCATGTGCACAATGTTTCTTACGAAGTACAAAGAGTATTGTAGAGGTCAAGATTTGAAAGGTGATGACATTTTTAAAATGTCTCAGAAGGAGGATGAAACACTATGGGATTATGTATCTAGATTTATGTTCAACTTGCAGCGTAATACACAGCACCAGTTAAATGAGGCATCTCAGAAACACCTCTTCCTAAAAGGTGTGAATGATGGAAGTATTGAGGCTCTAGACCTGATGGTAGGAGGAGATATCATGCAAAAAGGTTGGGATGACATAAATACTATATGTCAAAATTATTCAAGAGCCACTATGAAGAAGGGTAGGGGACTTAGAGACCTACCATATAAGTCCAATGGTGGTTCAGGAGTATCCAAAGTGGAGTTGTCTAATTTGCTATCTGAATTCAAGCAAGACATCATTAATGATGTCACCACCTAGCTGGATAGCATGCAAGAAAGGAGGAAGAAGGAAGAGGCAGATGCTATGCTTGTTTAGTTTTGTTCTCATTGTAGAGAGAAGAAGAGAAACTACAAATGTAAGACGGTTGCATCTGTGGACGTTAGTCTAATGCCCATCGAGTTCAAAGCTATAGATGAGGAGAATGGAGAATTTTTCTACATAGCTCAAAGGCATCCATGGGCTCAGAGACAAGGTATGCCTCCAGACCCACTGAATAATTTTGGTTATAATAATAATAGCTATTGGCCAAACCAAAACCCCCAAAATTTTGCTCCTCAAGGTTAGAATTGGAATCATAATTGGTCCAATCAACAACCATACTATAACCAAGCCTATCCATAGCAACCACCATTTAACCCATACCAATAGTAGTATAACTCTTATTAGTAGCTGCAGCAGAATATCCAATGGCCACCTCAGGGCAGTTGGCAACCACAACCTTAATGGGGACCCAATCAGCCAAATCAACAACAAGCACTAATGCCTCCACCTTAGTAGCAAGCTATTATGCCACTGCCTCCTATAGCAAATAGCAATCCTCAAAATCCAACTCAACTTCCAGCTCAGCCCACTCCAAATCCTAATAATAAGCAACAAGATTATTCTTTGCACATAAATGATATCCATCTTAGATTAGGAACTACACTGCCTGCACCCAAGGAGCCAATAATCACTGAAATTGCTAATGCTAAAGACATACTCATGAACAAGCCTGTTGATGTTCCACATGTTGCTCAAACTACACCAGTGCCTAAGAATCCTCCTTATCCACAAAGATTGTCTCAGGTTGTTCCTCCAAGAGAGAATCTTGTAGCCACTGATTTGATTGATCAACTCAAGCAAATGATAGTGCAGATTCCCTTGTTGGATGCACTTAAAGAAATTCTATTTTATACCAAAGCAATTAAAGAAGCCTGTATTAAACAACCTGGAAGGAAAAAGAAAGACCCTGATATTGTCCATGTCTTAGGCTACCTCTCTGATCTCATGCTAAGCAAAGTTTTCATGCCTAAGTATTCAGATCTAGGAAGTCCAGTGGTAACCATCTTCATTAATGGTACCCAAATTTAGAATGTTCTCATTGACTTGGGAGCATCAATTAATGTTATGACTAGAGAAGTTCTGCTGAAACTTAGTATCATTGATTTGTGGGACACACCAACAATATTGCAGTTAGCTGATAATTCCACAGTTAAGCCTGATGGAATGGTTGAGGATATTATTATTACTTTGGATTCCTTAGAATACCCTTCTAATTTTATAGTCCTGTCACCTAAAGCCACCCTAGGAGGATATCCACTAATCCTAGGATGGCCTTGGTTAGCCACAGTTGATGCTTGCATTGCATGCTATTCAGGGAAGATGACCATATTAGATGGAATAAATACCAAAAATTTAACTTTGTATTCTCCTGCAAAACCCCAAAGTGAACTTGATCAAATTGTCTGGCCAAACTTAGGAGATGCTGCCCTTGAAGTAAGCTCTATGCAAAAACTCATGGTCATTGATAGAAATCCATTCATGGTATCACAAGAAGAAGATGATATACTAGCAGCAATCCTTACCAACCAATATGGTTCAGAGGAATCATCTTGTGATGATCCAAATTGTTCCCTTCAAACAATACTACCCAAGCAACCCACATCTCCACTTCCTACAGCACTTGATTATCTCCATAATTTGCTACCCCATAAGATAAAGTCTCCATCCATAGCAGAAATTCAGATGTTAGAAATAGTTAAGAAAGTTGAGATTGCTTCAGGAAAGGAGCTGAATGTTAATAAAAACCTCACAGAATCCCAAATGTCTAGTCTTATCATGCTTTTACAGGATAGTCAGCAAGCCTTTGCATGGGATTACACTAACATGAAAGGGTTGGATCCCAAACTCTATACTCATAGAATATACATAAGCCCAGAATACAAGCCGGTGAGACAAGCTCAAAGAAGAATTAACCCTGCTTTAAGAGATATAGTTAAGACTGAGTTGCAGAAACTTCTTAGTGCAGGTTTCATCTATCCTATTTTTGACAGTCAGTGGGTTTCTCCTCTTGTAATTGTTCCAAAGAAAGGAGGAAAGTGGAGAGTTTTTGTTGACTATAGAGAACTTAATAAATCCACTAAGAAGGATCACTTTTCACTACCTTTCATTGACCAAGTACTTGACAATCTTGCGGGTAAAAAGTACTTTTCATTTATAGATGGCTTTAGTGGGTATAATCATATACAAATATCACCAGAAGACCAGGACAAAACAAAATTTACTTGCCCTTGGGGAACCTTTTCTTATTTAGTCTTACAATTTGGACTATGTAATGCTCCTGCTACTTTCTAGAGAGCATTGCTTGGTATTTTCTCTGACATAGTTGTTGATTGTGTTGAAATCTATATGGATGAATTTACAACTCATGGCACAACATTTGAAGAAGCACAAGAAAACTTGGAAAAGGTTCTTAAGAGATGTCAAGATTACAATCTCTCTCTAAATAGTGAGAAGTGCTACATGATGATGGAGGAAGGTGTAGTCCTAGGACACTACCTTTCATCTTTTGGAATTCAGGTTGACCCTGCAAAAAATTGCAGTTATCAACACACTCCCCATGCCAGTTAAGCAGACAGATGTCTGAAGTTTCCTTGGTCATGTCAGTTACTACAGAAGATTCATAAAAGACTTTAGCCAACTTGCAGCACCACCATATAATTTGTTGAAGAAAGAAGCTGAATTTGCATGGACAGAG
This sequence comes from Chamaecyparis obtusa, assembly GCA_027943335.1. Taxonomy (NCBI): domain Eukaryota; kingdom Viridiplantae; phylum Streptophyta; class Pinopsida; order Cupressales; family Cupressaceae; genus Chamaecyparis; species Chamaecyparis obtusa. The sequence goes on along the minus strand of BSBK01003374.1, from coordinate 171,159 downwards.
GAATGTGAAGCATCATTCCAAAAGTTAAAAGATGTGCTAACAACAACACCTATTCTCAAAGGAACTAATTGGAAGCTTCCATTCCATATCCACATAGATGCATCTGACTATGTTATTGGAGCAGTTCTAGGACAAAAAGAAGGTATTATAGAACATGCAATTTACTACATTAGTAAAAATTTGCAAGGAGCAGAATTGAATTATACTGTTACTAAAAAAGAGTTATTAGCAGTTGTTTATGCACTAAATAAATTTAGGCACTACATCACAAGCTATGAAGTATTTATTTATACTGATCATTCAGCTATCAAGTACTTAATGAATAAACCTACCATTAGTGGTAGACTAGCACGCTGGTTACTCCTCATGCAGGAGTTTGATGTAAAGATCATAGACAAACTAGGAAAGGCTAATGTAGTGGTTGATTTCTTGTCACGACTGCAAGTGTCAGATGATCCTGCAGTAATTGATGATAGTTTCCCTGATGAGCACTTGTTTTCTATTGATTATTTTAATCCATGGTATGTAGACTTAGCCAACTAACTTGCTACAGGGAGAACACCACCTCACTTTTCTCCTAAACAATGTCATCTGTTAGTTGAAAAGAGCTTTAACTTCTCTTGGATTTTAGGCTTCATGTTTTATATAGGACCAGACCAAGTCACAAGGTGATGCATTTGAGAGGATGAAACTTATGACATCCTTCGGGCATGCCATGATGAGCCTTACAGAGGACACTTTTCCCCAAAGAGGATAGCCTACAAGATTTTGACAACTGGGTATTACTGGCCTACATTACATAAGGATGTAGCAAAACATACTCGGCACTATGACAGGTGCCAACATATGGGATGACCTACAAAGACTAATGAAATGCCCCTACAGCCACAAGTAGTTGTCACACCATTTGACAAGTGGGGTATTGACTTCGTTGGACCTATTGAGCCCTCTTCTCATGGAAAGTCTTACATCTTAGTATGGACTGATTATGCAACAAAATGGGTTGAAGCCAAAGCTATGAGACATGCCAGAGATCACAAAGTTGTTGAGTTTCTTTACAAATGCATATTCACTAGATTTGGAGTACCAAGGGAAATTATCATAGATCAAGGAGTACAATTCACCTCTAACCTTATCACAGAGCTGATCCAGGAGTACATCATGCATCATGGAAAATCTTCACCCTACCATCCCCAGGCTAATGGCCATGTGAAAATCATAAATCGGGAGATTGAATCCATTCTCACAAAAATAGTCACTGTGCATAAAAAGGATTGGGCTACCCATCTTCCTGAAGCCATATGGGCTTACCGCACCACATAGAAAACCACCATAGGATTTACTCCTTTTGAGTTGGTATATGGAAAATCTGCCTCTATGCCAATTGAATTCCAAGATAAAACACTTTGCACTGCTTTGGAACTGGATATAGATATCACCAAAGCACAACAAGATAGATTACTGCAATTAAATGGATTGGATGAATATAGGAAGTTTTCTCTCCACAATACAGAGTTGATACAGTAGCAAAGGAAAAAATGGCATGATAAGTTCATCCATGATAAGAAATTTTATGTCAGAGATTGGGCATTGTTATATGATTCAAGATACTAGCACACACCTAAGAAATTTCACACCAGATGGCTTGGGCCTTATGAGATTATATCAATATTTGACAATGGAGCAGTGCAGCTTTCAACAATTGATCCTGTTCAATTTAAATTACTTGTCAATGGGCACCATCTGAAACTTTACCACAAACCTATTAGTCGTGATGAGTTCCTAAAGTAGTTCTAGAGCACAACTAAAGTAAGTGATCTTGTAGCTGAAGAGTCTGAGTCTTCCACCCAGGATTCTGTCGATTCTTGATTCCATTCAAGAGCACCATAATAAAAATTTCACATCTTGTGGAATGCTTTCTCCATAATAAATTTTTCATCTCACCTTCTCTCTTTTTCCACCCATCCACCCCATCCCATCACTTCACATGCAGGTGCAACTTTTCAAACAACTCTTCCTGCAACGCTTCCAGGTTCGTGCCACATATACTCGTACATATATTATTTTTATTCATTAATTTTTAGGATTTTGTGTCGTTTTAATTTTTCACTCTTGCTTAACCTGGCTTGGTGGGACCCATGCAATTACTTAGTTGGGGGGGGGGGGGGAATTATTATATTTTCATTTCAAAATCTCAAATTAGCATGTAAAATTAAAGATCGTGTCTTTGAATTATGTCTGCGACATGACTTGATGACCTATCCTTTTATGATTGCATCATCGCATTTAAAGTGAATTAAAGATATTAAAAATCAATCTTGATTTCTAATGATACGCTATGACATGTTCAGGGTGGTAGCCTTGGCATGCGTGAGCTTTTATGAGATGTTATGTAAAACTCATATCATTAGATTTCGTGCAAAAAAATCTTTAATTTTATGAATCAAGTTGCAGTTTGTACATCGTCTTTCCTTCTACAACATTTTTTTTTATAATGCATTGAGGTCTGTGACTTGCCATTGTTGAACTCTACAAGAATTGTAGTTCTTCATATTCAAAAATTTGTTTCAGAGTAATAATGGGGGGTGACCTTCAAAGGCATGAACTAGTGGACCACATGGTTTTATTAAATGATGCACCCACCTATGAAATGTTTAGAAGGAGAGGATGGCTGGATTATTTTCTAAGCCTAAAAGGGTTTAACGAGGAAGTTGCTCTACAATTTATGTCCACCTTGAAGGATGGGTTTGCAGAAGTTAAAGGTTTGAAAATTGAGTTCACAGAAGATGTAGTAGCTGAAGTAACTGGTTTACCTTAGGAAGGTGAACAATGGGTGAAAGATTTCAACCTACGTTTAGCAAGAGCATAATTCACTTTGCACGGTGATCCACAGTTAGATGTCAATAGGAAGTAAGGGACATGGCGACTATCTTTGCCTATGGAGTTCATCCAGCCAGCCGCATTTGTTATTCAGTACTTCACTTGCAAGGGACGCTACAAATACCTGCATGCTTTGCACTACAAAATTCTCAGTCATCTTCGGCATGATAAAAGACTGGTAAATCTTCCTAGCTTCTTATTTAACATTGTGAAAAAATAAGCATTATTAGTCTAGTCATCAAGCAACCAGTCTATTTCACATTATTTCTTAATAAAATTAATTGTAGAAAGGGAGTTGAATAGACAAAAGGTTGGGACATGGGAGGAATTTTTACAAATGAATGAAGTTGAACCTAGTATAGTCGGCCCTAGAGGTCATGGTGTTGGTCGTAGAGAGAAAACATCTTTTGGGGTTCGTAAAATTGTTCACAGAATTGAGAATGGTCCTGAAGCCTCTCCTTCCATTTCTAGGTCACCTAGAAAAAGAATTTTCAATGCTAGAGCCTCTACTTCTCAGAGGAAGAAAAACAAAAAGGCAAAAGCTCCTAATATTCCTAAATCTTCACCATCTGTAAGGACAAGATCTACATCTAGGAAGGGTAAGGGAAAAATAACAGAACCAGAAGAGGAAATATTAGAACCTCAACCTGGTGATAATACTGATAATATAGAAGAAACCCTACGTTCCCCTAGGGAAGAGAATCCTGAATTTCCTCCTGAAGAGAATTTTGAGAACCCTCCTATAGAAAATTTTGAGAACCCTCCTAAAGAGAATTTTGAAAACCCTTTTGAAGCAGTGGCAGAGGAGGTAGTCGCTAAGAAAAAGAAATGAAAGAGTTCTTCGAGCTCATCCATACCCACTAAGAGAAGAAGTAGAAGGCTTTCTGAGAAAGATGTTGAAGCTTCTGTTCCTATCATTAATGTTGAGTCTTTTGAATTAGTAGAAAATGAGTCTTTGGAAAATTCCTCTTCTAAGGAATTGTTTCATCAACTTGCAACCAGTGACACTATATTAAGAGAGTAGAGTCTAAAAATAGAAGTTAATCCTGGAGTTGGAGTTAACTACATTCTGATTGATAGTGATAAGGACTCTGAGGGCATAGAGGAATTTGAGGATAATACTACCGAGCACGACACTAGTATGAATTCAAAAGAAATTCTTGACTTTGGAACTAGAATTATTGAAGGAGTACCCCAGCAGGGCAGTCAGGATAAGTTAGAAATGTTGGCTAAAGTGGCAGCTGATGTTAGTGAGGAAACCAATGTAATAAGGGCAATTGTTTTATGGAAGGGGAAGTCCTCTACACCAAAGAAAACAATTAAAAATCCTCAATTTTCATCTGGATGGGTAGACATACTCAATCAAGAACCTTTACCCCCACCAAATTTATCTACACCCCTTGCTGCAGGGATTAATTTATACCAGCAGTTGTTATGGGAAAAGACACAATGGGATTTAGAAAAGGAAAAATTGAAATGATTCATAAGTGAGAAAAATTCTCAGTTGGAGCAGAAATAAGATGAGATTGAGATATTGAAATAGAGGATTGATCAGATTACAGGGTTAATTCCACAGTTGATGGAATGCAGATCACCCTCACCAGTGTATGCAATATTCCTTCAAGAGAAACTTGTTAATTTTAAATTAACAAGAATTGTAGAAGGCCTCAATCCATCCATATCAACTCCCCATGAATTTTACTATGCCTTTCAGTCTGCCCCAATGACTCTGAAAAACCTATTGTGTGAATTGTACTTGCATAACCTGGCAGTACCTGATGACACAGAGTGGAATTCACTCCTCTATGTAGGGGATGTACAGTTGCGAGCAGTCATTTCATGGATGTAGAACGAGATAAGTAGAGAACACCAGGCTGTGCCATATAGAGAAAAATAAATGTCAGCTCCTTTGATGATGAGGCCTGAAGTTCAACACTCCAGGCAGACATATTTTGACTGGCTTTCTGTCACAACAAACACTAGTGGAGCCAATAAGATCTATCCAGTGAGAGAACAAGCCTTTGTAGACTGGGACCAGTATTCCTCATGAGATGTTGCTACACCAATTAATGCCTCTAGGTAGAGGTGGATAAGGATGTCATAGGATCTAAAGAAAATGGAACCTCATTCACCATAGAATCTGACCCTTGCCACAAGAAGGGCTCCATGGTACATTATGTTAGGAAGGACACTCCTTAACCATTGGTTTCCATTAAGGTTTCAACCAACACTCTTCCTTCAACCATTGTTGGCAATGAATGACAATGCAGCAGATTATGACATGGCCTCTGAAGTTCCACGCTAGGAAAAATTCAAAGAGACTCATGGATACTTTGATTATGTTCATGATGAGTCTGGACAGAGAACAACTAGTGATTTGAGGGTCCATGCCAGGATTCAAAACTTTATGATTGCTGGAGACCAACAATAGTTCAGTTGGGGGGAATGATGGGCTCCTAAATAGCCATCTTTTTCACTACTTTTTATGCTCTTTCTAGAATAGGTTGATTGTACATAGACATGAATTTATGGTTTTTAGCATATGAACTTATGGTTTCTATGTATATGTTATATATGTGTGTGTGAACATATGTTGGAAATATGGATACCTCTAAAGACATAATATCTGCTTAAATTCATGGACAGGAATGGTGAATATAATAGTTATACATGTTAATGGATGTTTTCTCCCCTAAGCTATGTTTTGGGTAGTTACCTCCTGTAGCCATAGGATTTGCAAGAGTGATAATTAAGACTTACATCTTTTCCTAATATTGATGATGTGGATATATATGTATATGCTTGGATATGTGTGCATTGATTGTTTTGCAGGAGTTGACCATGGATATTCAAAGACTAGCATACTGGTGCAGGAGTCATCAAAGCCAACCATAGATTGCAGAATCTTTGCAAGAAAGTCAATACTTTATGTTGCATGCAATGCATAGATTTAGTGTGCACTATATTCTGGGAATGTTTATAGTCAATAATGTTTCTGTTATGAAACTTTATGAGTTGTAACCAATCCTCAATTATGAAGTGATTTTTAGATTTAGGAGTTAGTTGTTGCTTTCTTTTAAATAATCGACTGTTGTGACTCTTTTGGAGTTAGTCGAAAAAATTGGTTTTTAATAGAGCTTTTGCATACTATTTCAATCAAGTGTAATCATTTTATGGATGAATAGAATGTTCAGTTCAAGTTTGCAACTTTCATCTTGATTGTACTTCTCATTCACTCATTCAAGGGGGCCCACTTGATGAGTGAATTGCTTTGTTAGTATAGAGTTCATTTTCCTGTTCATTTTTATGTTTTAGAACTCTGTTGTTCCTGCAGCTACTGATACTAGAATTAGTAGCCTATTCCTACAGCACAGTTAGTTGGAGTAGTTCCTAACTGTAATTTCCTACTTTGATTAGAATACATTTGCTTACCAATTTTAGTATAGTTTTCCTGAAGCATAAGCATTTGAATTCCTTAGATAGACTTAGAAGAGGAGGTTTGAAGCATATACTTTGCAGACACCATTCCAAGTTTACGTCCCTGGTTGATAATTAAATGAGACCAAATAATGCATTTAGTAATCATTTGGGGTGTCCAATCCTGAAATAGGCAGTCCATTGCTCTAGGTTTCTGATACTATTATTTGGCCAAGCAATCTTCTTGCGCCAAAAGAACTCCTAGGGACCTCTCGGTTGCTGATATGTACAATAGAAATGGTTTTCCTTTGATAAGTGGCATTAGAATTGGTGGATTAATTAAGTAAGTCTTGAACAAAGTGAAGGCCTTGTCACATTCTTCATCCCATATAAATATGGTGTCCTTGTGTAGCAATCTCGTGAATGAGTGACACTTTTCAGCTAGTTGAGAAATGAATCTCCTTATTGATTGAAGTTTTCCTTGAAGAGACCTCATTTGGCTAATGTTTCTAGGGATCTCCATGTCCATTATTGCTTGAACCTTTTTTGGATCCACCTCAATGCCTTTTTCTAAAACTATGTAGCCTAATAATTTATCAGATTGAACACCGAAGGCACATTTTTTTTGATTAATCCTTACTTTAAATTGTTCTAATAGGGTAAATATTTTCTCTAGAATTTGTAGGTGATCTTCTCTTTTATGTGACTTTGCCAATTTATCATCCACATAATCTTCCAAAAAGGTGTGCATCATATCATGGAAAATAGTGGTCATTACCCTTTGGTAGGTAGCTCTGACATTTTTGAGGCTAAAAGGCATTACGTTCCAACACAAAGTACCCCAAGGACATGTAAAGGCTGTCTTTTCCTGATCTTTGGGTGCAATCTTAATCTAGTTGTATTTGCTAAAATCATCCATCAATGAGAACATGGAGTGACCAGCTATTAAGTCCACTATCACATCTATGCTTGGAAGTGGGAAGTCATCTTTGGGACATGCAAGATTGAGATCTCAAAAGTCGATACATACATGAATGGATTTGTCATGCTTAGTAACTAGTACAATATTGGATATCCACTCCGCATAAGAAATTTCTCTTATGAACCCCACCTTCAATAATTTCTCCAATTCTACTTTGACTAGAAGAGCTATATGGGGATGCATTTTTCTCATTTTTTGCTTGACTGGTTTAACCCCTAGTTTAACATTCAAGTGATGCATAATGAAGTCTGGATCTAGTCCTAGCATGTCAGCATAGGACCATGCAAAGTTCACTTTCTTTTCTTGGAAAAATTTGATGAAGTCCTTTCTCTCTAAAGGTGTAAGTGAAGCTGCTAGATGTATGAATTTGGGCTCCAATTCTATTCCAATGTTAACTTTCTCCGTTGGCTCTATGAGAATTGGTGATCTTTCCTCTTCATATTCAGGTAGGGTATCCAACCTCTCTTCCTTAGGTGCCACAGTTGGGTTTTCACCATAGGAAACATCCTTTATCTTTACTTTTTTTGGTTCTAGTGCTGCCACATGGTGGTTTTCACCACTAGAACTTTTCATTTTTTTACTTTTTTTTATTTTTTTCTTTGGATTAAGAGGTTGGACCCCTACCTTTTTCATCATGTTGGGATTAAATTCTTCAGTGAAAGAGGGCTCAACCACATTTAGGTATTGGGTCATCGCTTGGTAATTTGGAAAGTAGAGTAAGTCACTTGGTTCGGTTAGGTCCCAATCAATAAGTTCAGGGTGCATTAAGGGTAAATATTCACTTGGAAAATTTTCATGGGCCAAATTTAAGGATATGACCTCATTAGATGGTTCATACATTGTATCGTTAAGGTCAATAACATGAGCTTCCTCAAGATGATCCATGGAAGAAGGATCAAAGTCCTCTTCATTTGATTCCTCAAAGACTTTTGGAAAAGAAAACATGTGATGTAAACCTACCATACAAATCATCCCACCACAAAGGTATATAAGCTTCACCTACCCACTAATAATTGTGTACTTTCTCTATGAGAGATTCATGTGGATTGGTTTGCATGGGTGTAGGAATTATCTCTGAATCTTCACTATCTTGAGTTTGTTCCTTAGGCACATTAGTATAAGAATTCATTATGAAAATCCCTTTGTCATGGCAAGAGTCTTCAGATAAAGAATCCCACTCAGTCTCTAGAATCATCACTATCACCCTCGGACTCTACTACATTCACTCGTTCATAACAATCATGCATAGGGCTAGAACTTTCTCCTTTGTATTGGTAACCTACCCCTGATTTTTCTTCTTTTGACCTCCAAGAAGGCTCAATAGGTTCCAAAAAACCTCTATTCCTCGTACCTAAGGGTCCTCTTCCCTTATATCCCATTTTTTGCATAATTTCAAACCCTTTTCCATATTGGTCAGTTTGAATATTGACATGTTGAACTCTTTCTATGAGATTGTTTGAGGTATCACTCTCATCTTTGTAGAGCCATTGTAGAACCTCATCCTCTTCTTTTTCAAATGTTGATTTGTCACTCTCTCTTACAAAATGAGAGTTATATTTGTGAGGAAGATTCTCTTTAGAAGGTTTTCCATGTGTTTTTGGAGAAGTAGGTAAGTCAAATAGAGAAACAGAATATTCCTTTACTCCCTTAGAACCAATTCTACATTGTTTTTCAAATGTGTGCATCATTTCACTCATTTATTTATAGTGTTCTTCCTTGGCTTTTTCTTTCTCCTCTTTAGTAGGTTTAGCAAGTTCCACTTATGGTGTGGATGTTTTTCTTGAATTCTCCTTTGAACTTGGACCCTCATAACTCACTTTTTCCTTTCCTTTATTTGATGTAGTTGAGTTAGTTTGAATAGGGTTTGATGTAGAGGTAACATTTGATGTTAGCTTTGGATCAGCACCTTTATTTTCTTCCATGGTAGTATTTGGCACCATCCCTTCGCTATTGTGAGGAATAAATGATTCATGAAGAGGCTTTAATGTGCTGCAATATTGAAAAGGATTTGAATCCCCTCCAATTGTGATTTCTTCTTCCATGTATGAAAATTTGATACATTGGTTATAGGTAGAAGGAAATGCTTGCATCTCATGTATCATGGCCTCCCAAATAAGATATTATAAGCTATCTTCATATCTAAAACTTGACATATGGTGTCTTTTTTTATAGGACCAACTTGAATAGGTAATACAATCATGCCTTTGGAAGATCTCTCCTCCTCATCATAAGCCTTTATAGTAATTTAATTCTTAGGATCAATAGAAGATTCAGATAGACCTAAAGATTTGACAAGGTTTAATGTGAAAATGTTCAGACCAGCTCCACCATCTATAAGAACTCTCTTAACCCTATGTATTTTAATGAGGACTTCTATATGCAATGGCAAATTCTGAGGATGAGTGATGGACATGTCATCCTAATTTGAAAAATGAAATGCAATGTGGTGTTGTGAGGTGTCCCACCATGTTTTGAAACTTCTCTTCCTCCAAGTTAATAGTAACATTAGTCCCCAATAGAGCTTGTTCCAAGATCTCCCTATGATTTGGAGATAATTTTAACAACTCCAAGATAGAGATTTGAGCTGGAGTCTTTTGTAATTGGTCCACCAAGCTATATGAATTTTCTATTGTAGATGGTTTCTTAACCATAATAATTGATTGTGTAGGACCAATAGGTTTAGGATCAACCCCTTGTAGGGTATTCCTTGAAGTTTTCCCCCTAGTAATGGCGTAAGATGTTTCTTCTTTGGGTTGTTCCTTGATTACAACAACATTGACACCATGCTCATGTCTATATAAAGTATTGATGATTTTTTCATAATGAGGAGAAAAATTGACATTGTTGTTGCTTTGCTTATTCAAGTTAGAAGATTCACCCTTCTCATGGTTATAGAAAGGCTTCTTAAATGTTGTGTGATCTCCATTATTTTTAGGCCCTTCTATCGTGATCACACCATTTTCAATCAAATCTTGCACCACATTTTTCAATTGAAAACAATCATTTTTGGTATGTCCTCTATTTTGGTGGTGCTCATAATGACTAAACTCACTCCACCATCTGGGCTTATTTTGCGGTTCATACGATTGAGGTGATCTAGGTAGATCAATAATCTTATTTGCAATGAGAGTTCTCAATGCATTCTTGAGAGGTTCACCTAAAGGCATGAATGTCCTCTTGGGAGTTGGTGCAAATAATTTCTTGGACTTGTTGGCTCCTTGATTGTTCCCAAAGTTATTGTGATTATTGTTGTTGTTGAAAGGTACTTTGGAAATTTGATTTGCCTTATTCACTTGGGTAGGTGTTCTTGTGTTCTTGTGAGAGCAAAAGGAGTGACTTTCAAATTATTAGAGTCAACAACCCCATCATTGACCACACCTTTATTGTTGTTCCTCAACCCAAATTGATTATAGTTATTAGAAAAATTCTTATTGTTATTATTATTGTTGTTGGAGGTATTGTTGTTGCTGCCATTCTTATTATCCTTGTACAGCTTTACCTCTCTGCTTTTAACCAATACTTCCTCTGTAGTCACTCCATTTTCAATAAGATCTTGAAAAGTCTTAGGACATTGCATCCTTAACCTATAGTTCATCTCATTACTCAAGCTATTTATAAATATGTCCATCTTTTCTTTTTTTGGTACACTTCGAGGATATCTAGCAAATACTGTCCTCCATCTTTATAAGAAAAGTAGGAATCCTTCTCCCTCTTTTTTCTCAGTGTTGCATAGGGTAATCATTGTAACCTCATGTTTGATATTGTATGAATAGTGTGTTACAAATTTAGAAGCTGGCTCTTCAAAAGTTTGGATGTCGGAAGGTAATTTTGAAAACCATTCCATGGCCATGCCTCCCAAACTTCTAGGGAATAATCTCATTAAATACGTAGTGTCATGCATGAACTCCAAGCTCAATACACAAAATTCCCTTAAATGATCTTAAGGATTAGATGCTCCTTCGTATTTATCATACTTAGGAAATACAACATTGCTAGGGAATGGTATCATAATTAAACTCTTGTTGAATGGAAATGAACACAATGCTTCTATTGAAAAGGGTTTCAGAGCCCTACTTTGCTTTATTGTGTCCAATTAAGTTTGAAATAACTTAAATTGCTTGTTCATGATGTCAATCAGATTATCGTCAACTTTCTCTTTCTTAAGTTGATTGACATCATAATCATGAGGGAGTTTAAGACCTTTTTGGGCTAAGTCTAGAAAATATTTCTCCTTATCTCTCTCTAATGCTTTCTCCATAAGCTTCATGAAGTATGGGCTTTATATAGCTTCATTTACTTTCTCATCGGTAGCATTGTCAATTGTTGGTTCACCATTGCCCCCATTGTTATTGTTATTAATTCCTTGATTGTTAGGGTCTATTCCTCCATTGTTGTTGTTATTTGACCTTGGGTTGTTTGGGTCAATACCTCCATTGTTGGTTTGATCTAAACCTGAGTTGCCTAAAAATATCATGTTGTTTTCTACTTCTTTGACGAGTTCTTGTGGTATTCTTGGTGCAACAAATGTATCACTCGAAAAAGGAAACTCTTGTCTCAGATAAGTTTCATCTGCTTGCAAGGTTTTCTTTACGTAATATGATCGAGTGAAAGCCGACATGAGCATACAAGCTCTTGAAAATAGGCTAGATCTTACTTGCTTGTGGCCAAATCCTTATAAAATTTTCAAAATAAGGATTTCTAACCAGGCAGAATATTGAAACAGATAAAATAGCCAAAAGGGTATCTGAATATAAAATCAAAATTTTTTGAAACCCTCGGGAAATGCTCATTGTTTTCCCTTTTTTGTTTATGGGCGTCACTTGCTAGTGTGTAGGCATGACTTAACAACTGAAACACAGTTACTGGAATATTCTTAGGTGGCACTCTCCAAGTCTGCAGGTGACTTTTCTCTATTGATAGGCATTTCTTAACACTTTCTAGGCATTTCTTGAGATGTCACAGGTGTGACTTCCTTATTGACAGACGTTTCCTAAATAGTCATAGGCATGACTTTACTGCGTATAAGCGGTTTTTCTCTGTGTAGGTGGCACTTTGCAAACCAGGTTGTAAATTTCAAAATTTAAAAAGTTGTAAGATCAGGTCTACAAAATATTCTTGCTTGAAAATGAAGTACAAATACAACACACACATCAAATGTGTACCATATCCCTAAAACCACACTAAAAGTGTATGTTCTCAGTCATTTTTCACAAGTATGAACAAGAATATCTTCCAAGCAATCTACCTAGAGTCAGATTTGGCTTTTAAACACGTTTGGCTCTACAAGGTAGATTACTATTTAGCAAGTTTTTAAAGTTTACCTTCGTTCTAGATCATGTCAAGCTCTTTTACCCACTTGTGGGCTTCCCACATGCACAAAAGCACAATTTGGCACAATCCAAAAGGACTACTAGAGGAAGTGAAGAAACTTGCACACAACCTAGTCACTCTCCTATTAAGGAAGAGTGTATTTCTTTTTATAGTGGGTTGGATACTACCATGGCTAAAGCGATTGTCTCCCACTTGGGTCATTCCCTCTCACCATCCTCGTAAGGAAAATCTCAAGAGGTAGGCCCTCTAATGCTCTAATTTATCTAGCATGTATAGAAAAGCAAGAAAATTGAACTTAGTCCAACAAGTTTGGGAATTTGGTTCACTTAAAAAGTGAAGAGCATATCCCTATTGTTGTTCTTTGTTCCAAACACCTCAATTAGTTTTGTTGTTTTTCAACCTCTTAACAAGGAGATTCTTATAAATGAAATGTTTGGTTAATTCCTTCCTTCCTTTCTACCAAATTGAACTAACATGTTTGGCTTTTTTATCCACTTCAAAAAATGGAGAGCATATGCCTAATGCTTGTTCAATTTGACAAATAGTAAGGTTTTTCTATTAATCTAGATTCAATGAATAGCCACAATTTAAGAAAAGCAAGCTTGATGTGAGAAATACCTCTTTTTGTAGCTAGCAAAGGCTAGGCACTTTTATGAGGTTTTTGACTTTTTATTTTGCTCACTCACCTAGTGGCGATCGTTCCCACTCCCTCCTCCAACAAATTAGTCAACAAAGCCAAACAAAATGAGGGAAACCAAAAAGGAACAAAGTGTAATTGCAATTAAGTGTTTTGACAAGATTTTTCAAAGAAATTATAACACCTTAATGCAAGCAAATTTAATCCAAAGTAGGGAATTTCTTGGGAATTTCTTCTTGTAAGCATCTAATACTTTAATGTAATGAGCATACAACTTCTCTTCTAATCCCAAACTTTCTAAAATTGTAGCACTATGAATCTCTTTTTTACGTTTAATTTGTGTTCTTACCTCTTTTCTTGCTTGAGTGACTCTGCTTTCTGGTTTCTTGACTTTCCTATGTTTTCTCATCTACAGGAAAAAACATAGACAGAGAGTTAGAAAACCAAATTTAATAATTTGACAGCAAATTTAAATGAAACATGCTAGGCATCATTTATCAGCTAAAGCGCGTCATTTAACAATTAGCAGGCGTGACTTTAAAATTCATAGGTGTCACTTTCCAGTGACTCACGTGATTTTTAAAGATTAGTAAGCATGACACGTTAACTGATAGGTGTTAAAAGTATTGAAAATTGCGTATGATAAAGTATTCAAAGCGGTGAATAACAACTACTAAGCGTCAATTAAAGAATAATAGGCATGACAAATCACAGTAAATTGCACAGCAAAAGTCATCACAGGTGGCAAAGTTCAACGAATAGGCATTAGTTCTCATATCACAGGCGTCACTTTATGCTCCTAGGTGTAACACTTTATCTCATGGGCGTCAGAAGAATAAAAGATAGAAGAGAAAGAATCACTCAGGCATCAGTCAACTACTTTCAAGCGTCGACAAAATGCTTAGGAGCATCATCAAATCCTTCGTAGGTGTCACTTCACCTATTTTTTGCAAAATTCATGTAAAAGTGAAGATAAAAGCACACAAAACTTGATAAAAATGATAAAGATGAGGCTCAAAGCCCCATGGTGGGCGCTATTTGTGTGTGAATGTTTAACACCTTCATGAAATTAGGATAATCAACTATAATTCTATGAAAATACAACACAAATTTAATCTAAGAATTGAAATTAACATCCATGACATCTCATGGTTCTCTATCCAAGCTTGGTAAGTAGAGCTCTTAGTGTATTCTCTACTAGTGACAATCCTAGAACGAGAAGAATGATAGTACAATGCTTAATCTAGCTCTCAAACTCTCCAAATTGATACAAAGATTGATTCAAATGCTTATAATATGCTCTCAATTGTTCTCAATTTCTATGAAAATGATGATGCTTTGCAAATGAATTTCTAAGATATAGTATGCTCTCAAAATGACTCTTATTTATGGTAAAATCCCAAGGGTAGGGGGTAGAGTTATTTTATCATGATTTAGCCTTGGTTGAGTCAAAAACTTTGAAATGTTTTTAAATGGGGGGACAATTTAAATGGTTGTCTCAAAGGTTTGGACAAAAAGATGAATTTGAGTGGATGAGATTCAAAGTTGAAATGTGTGATTGAGATTCAACTATTTTGGAGTGATCCATGTGCTTTTGTTCTCAATTCTCATTGGTTGCTCAAATTGTGTTGAAAGATATTAGGATTAATTAAATTCCATTAATTAATTAAATTAGTCATGTAAGGGAATAGGTTCAATTTTATTTTTGATTTAAAACTATACAATTAATTGATTAAAATCAATTATATAGTGTAATTAACCCCTTTAAGCTTGTATTTAATTATTTAATGTCATCATTTGATTTTTCCTTTGATTTTAATGATTTTTCCCAATTTTGATTAATAAATGTCCATTTAAAAATTGATTTGATCCATTTTGATGAGAATTAGGGCATTTTGTTAAGATTTTGCAATTTGAATGATTTTAAAGCACTTGCCCAGTTTTTGATGTCTACACTTGTATTTGCTATTTTTTCATTTGTTTTTTAAAGACAGATTAATTAAGTTAGCATTGAAAAAATCAAACAAAATATTCTCTTGTTGCGACGAGAAATTAGGAGTAGAATTTATTTAGTGATTGGACAAATGAGAAGGTTGGCAACCTAGAGTTTTTTTGGAAAAATGTGATGTGTATTTCTCATTGGCTTCAATGATGTACCATGTCCATCATCAATATTTGGAATATAAAATAAGACGAGACACTCTTTTGGGTGGGATTGGATTGAAATTCAAAGAGCCTTAATCAATATATATAGATGTGTTAGAATAAGGTGTTTGGTTCTCAAATTTAAGGATTTTTTTTTCACTATGGAAGGTTGGTGTGAAGTCTAAAGTTCCCCTATAATCATTTTGAAGAGTTGGTAGTTTTCTTGTTTGTATTAGAGAAATAATTGAAGGAGGTGGAGATTGAATAGTGTTGACTTGATTAGGATCCTTGTGTTCTAAGCTTAAATTTATAAAAGGGAGGACATCAAGGATATTATCCTCTTGATGATTGTCAGTATATGTCTATGGTATTACATTATAATCAAGTTATGTAGCACCTTTTACAACAATCACTAGTTTGTTTTGAGGGGTATATTGAATGGTATTAGGTTTTTTATCCTCCAAAAATTAATTTTGAAAAGAGAGTGTCAATGATATCATCCTTTGTTTCTTAGGTATTTTTATGAAAAACTTTAGGAGAAAGACAAATACAAATCACTAATGGTTCATCTCTAGAGGGAAGATTATTGAAATGGATAAGAGCATAAGTGTCATTAAGGGATGTGTCAATCATATCACCCTCTTCTACCACAAAATCATCATCTTACACAAAGGTAATCTCATGGGGGAGGTTTATATCAAGAGAATAATCAGTATCATTCTCTAATGGTTCATCCCAAAGAGAGAGATCATTGAGGGACATGTTAGAAGTATCTTTTTGCATCAATATATTTTCATGAGGGAGAATAACTTTGGGAGAGGATTCATTGATTGGTTCATAAAGGGGATTGTTTTATACCCTAAATTATTCCGTAACATTAGTAAAAATTTTGCAAAAAGATAGTTTAGGGGTCGAGAGGAAGACTTAGTAGAGATGAAGTCATCAAGGATTTCATCCATCATATCAAATTCTTCACTACTAAATGGATCATTAAAGGCAGTAAAACTTTGTATAAGGAAATCAGATATTTAATAATGAAACAAGCTAATGCAATGAAATAAAGCATAAAAGGAAGTAATCTAGAAATACATAACAATGCATGATAAAAAAAATTTGAGATTTTTATCATTTTCAAATATGAAAATGCAAGAATGAATCTATATGCAATTTTGATTTCTTTTTTATCAATAAGACTAAAACTAAATGCATAAAATGAAATCTAAGCACCAAATCAGAAGTGGAAATGTTATGAGTCAATTTCACTAAACTGTACAATAGGAAAAGGTAAAATGCAAAGGAGTAGATTACTCCTTTTCAAATTTTCACATTCAGAATGAAGATGTCCCAATAGGAAAAGGAAGATCCTAAGTACTGAATGGGTCAATGATCATTAGTTAAATACGTGAAATTAAAATGGGGAAAGATGATAAGATAAGAAATGCATATTAGGGAAGGATTTATATGTACTTGGAATCAAGATAGGAGAAATGAAGACTCAAATCTAAATTTTTGACAGACAGAATCTTAGAAATACCTCCAATTATTGATCTAGAACCCGAGGACTATAACCTATCTCTAAACAAAATTTTAGCTAATTTTGAGAGGCATTGAATGTGTGGAATGTTTTGTACCTAAGAATAGAACAATTGAGCCATTTTGTACCTTGGAATTTTGACTTAAACTTTCAGGGATGCTTTGATAGTTCCCAATCTACCCAAAAAAGTTTCAATAGCTTCATAGCATGTTTTTACAAAGAAAAATGGGGAAGAAGGTTGAATAAATGGGTTTTCCTCAGTCAAACCCCTATTTAGGAATCAACCTTATAATGAAATGAAATAAAGGAAAGTGTGTTGTCATTTAGCAGAGGTTAGATCTAAGAAATTAAGTATATCATACCTTGGAAATGTAAATGCTTCTTTCAATGTGATCAAGTTGTAGGAGCACAATTAACACTGAGAGGGGGGAGGGTGAATAAGTGTTCATACACAACTTAAAAAAATTCAATTCTTTTAAAACTTTGTTTATACAAAGTAAACTATAAAGAAATGAATTATAAATAAGAATATCATACACAAGAAATTGACACAAGTATTTGTCCTGAGTGGAAACCCTCCAGGGAATAAAATCACTCGAAGTGCCTCACTGGCTTATTTAAAAACTACTTCTACAAATGCCTCACTGGCTATTTCTCTTTTCAACTTCTTTACATGAACAACACAAAGTACTAGTTGCATTTCACTCAATAACATGTGTACTTTTTGATCTAAGAGTACATACATTATACTACTGTATATATTATGCATTAGACATACAACAATATATTTTATGTAATCTTCTATCAAATTTGCATATTGAAACCAATACAAAACATACCAATTTTGAAACATGCCATTAAACCCATCTTCCTCTATATCTGACTTCCCTCTGAATTATCAATATGGATCTAAGAGTTATTAAAATACACCATTGCATATAACTTAATTTTACATACAATATTACATCATAATAATTCTATGGATCTTTCCATATAATGTTTAATATGCATCAAATCATTCATCACTAAAAACAAAATTATTTTTCCCTTAAGCTCACAATATTCTACCTCAATTCTATTTTTCAAATCACATAAAATGCCTTTAATAAAAGATGCACAATGTCTTCTATTTTGAAAAAGTAACATTGTAAATGAAAAATGATATATCTTTGCCAACTAAATCCTTTTTCAAAATTGATCTTCAATTGAAACAAAAACATGACCCTTAACAAATTAAACTATTACCAAAGACACAATCTATACATGCAAACTAGATTAACAAAATATAGACTTAATAATGCATAATCTTAGGTGATCACAATGACAGAGAATTAAACAAGACTGATACAACTAGTTAAAACCTGAATTAGGCTTAAACACAAATCTTACTTTTAACCCAACCGACCATGATACCAAAGATATTTATTGGTCAAAAGAAATGAAAATTCTTAACTAGGGTTGTACCTTGTTTATTACAAGAAGACTAAAACAATGAAACCCTCACTAGGGTTTCAAGATTAGACCCTACCAATAAATGTTTTACATATTTTGGAAAACAATGGAGCATAAACAAAGAAACCCTAAATTGTAATCTTAAAAAAATGAATAGGGAAATGAAAAATCTATACATAAATATCCTATGCTAATAAAAAAAAGGATAACACAGGATAAGAAAACACATGGGTTTCATCAAGATTTGGATTAGTCCAACTGTCATGCCAAGATCTTGAACACCATGTCATTTCTAAATGACCTAATTCTCAACTATCAAATGAAAGATGTCATCGCTCCATTGAAACTATTTCAAGATAATTAAACCTTAAAAAAAAAATGTTACTACCATTATCTCCATGCAATGTGGTTCGTGAATGATGCCCTACTTTCTTGGTAGTGCCCTAGCTTAGGGTTCACAATGAGCATAACAAATATTATGACATAATGAAATGATGATAACTTTCACATCATATTAATAGGAACTTTGGTGATTTTACTTATGCCAATAATATTATTCATATTTATTTCCATTGTGTAATGCTGACCAAAAGGCTTGCCTTAAACATAAACTTTAATGCATGCTTAAACAAACAATATGATCCCCTTTTAAACTCAATATGCCAAGGTATTCCTTAGTCACACAGTGACTAGTATATTACAAATGTATTTAATTACAAATGGTATATATTGAATTTGAATAGAGTGAACATTTGAATAAATTGTAGAACCCATATCGACCTAATATTTTTCATGTTACTTTGCCATGTCGAGTATAAATTGACTAAGTGTGTAAACTTAATATGCATCAACCTGTTATGTAAGGTATTCACTTTATTAATATCATATCCATATCACATATCAAACTCAAACTAATTATCATATCCATATTACTAAATGAATACATCATCAAGTATGATCAGGAATGTTTGATTATATTATGTATTCAATATCACTACAAATATGATCATCAAGTATGTTATAAGTTATTCATCAAATATTACTATGATGTAAGCATATCACTGCCATGTATGATATCATTAAGTATCCCTAGTAATAAATATGATCATCAATTAATGCACATGATCCAGTCATTGTTGTGTCATCAAGGACTACAAACTTAGTAGAAACAAACTCCCTCTTTTTCGTTGGTGGAAAAACACTAACTCCTCTCCCCCTTTTCGCATCAAGCACAAAGGAGAAAAAGGAAAAAAAGTGCAAATGCCTCAAGAATCTAAACTTAAAATGATATACATGTACAGCAAGATGTTGACATATAAAAGAATCAAGGACAACAAAAGAATCCATTATCACTACAAGATGTCAAATAAAAAATAAAGATCCACTGATTGTAAAAAAACTTATGAAAGCATTCTCAAAACCTCTTGAAAATATCTTATCATTGAATATTCCTATTTAAAATCAAAGTATAAGAGTATGTAAATATCCCTATTACAATGCACAACAACCCATTAGTACACCTAAAGATATGTATCTGTAATGAAAATATAAAAAGTCACCTATGATATTTTATATAAAAACATTAGTATATCTGCATATTTTAGAGAACCAATCATGAAGTTCTAAGTCACCAAGTATTCTGACACCAAGGAGTAGAATTTCAACAATTGAGATCTTATCTAAAATTGACTTAAGAAAACTCATAAAACAATTGAATTGAAATTGATCAAATGAAATAGGCATCGAAGAATCTGAACCAAAGACTTAACCACATGAACAAATGAAGAAAATTATCTAGAAATCTTATCAATAAAAAGACTGCAGAGATATATTGGGCATACCAATGCATTACATATTCAATCTAGTAATTTAAACTATCAAGAGTTGCAAGATTAATTATGAAATGCTCCCCCTCTCTTTAATACAGGGAGTAATAACTTCAAATTCATTAGTGTTTCATATATAAAATCAAAGAATTGTATTCATGTAATAAAAACCAAAAATAGTAGATAGAACTTGGAAAGAAAGAGTCCTTTCAATATCAACAACCACAAAATAAAGTATTTTTTTCTTTGAGTTATTTCCTTGAAGTTTCAATTTCTTGTGTCAAACCTTGTATTGTCAGCATTTCACTAAATATGAGTAAATGATATTATTGAGATTTCAATGTCATATTAAAATATCTAATTGAATTTAATTGATAGACTATTAAATTTTCTATCAAAGACTTTAAGCATTATAACTTAATTATTCAAATATTTGATCATATATACTAAAATGGTAGCAAAGCAAGAATTTAACCTACAAAAGAAATGAGTAGACATTTTTATCTTGGAAAAGATATTTCACTACATCAAAAAATGATTCAATCAACTAAAAAGAATCCTTCCAACCAAAAATAGATTGCACAAGGGATGAAGGACATAGTTCCCTTGCAACTAGTTTACATTAATTACATATGAAAAGTTGGAAGTGGAACACCTCCTAACTTATGTCATGTATTGGTAACCAGATCATGCTGACTAGAGAACATGAAACCATTTATTAGTTTTCTTGTCTGAAGTTTTACAAAATCAAATCTGACAATCTTTGTCAATCTTAATCAGTTTATTTTTCAACCACTGAACATCACTTTCAAGTTTATGGCATTCCTATTATTTTTCTTTTAATTTAGCCCTTATCTTAACAATAGACTTAACTACATTTTCCATTTAATAGGGGTGATTTGCAACTCTTGCATTGATTTGTTTTTCTAATTTATAAATGTTCTTTCTAAGATTTTGTATATCTTTTAGAGCATAAACTAATTCTCCTTCATAATCTATGTGATAATTTTCCTCTTCTTCACAAAATTTACCATCCAAAGCATTTTCAAAGTCATGAATCTATTTTCTAAGGATTTCAACTTCAACCAATGTGCAAACTAATTCTTCTTTAAGATCTACATAACCCTCAAAATCTATTCTTGATTGATTTTTAGTTTTAGGTTCAGCACTTGTTTCAATTGTATTCACAAGGTAAGTTTCACCATACTCATTAATTACACCATTTAAAGTATAAAAATTTCTATCTATATTGACACCCTTGAACCAAAGACTTAACCACATGAACAACTGAATAAAATTATCTGAAAATATGATGAATAAAAAGACTACAGGGATATATTGGGCATACCAATGCATCACAGATTCAATCTAGTAGTTTAAACTATCAAGAGCTGCAAGAGTAATTATGAAATGCTCCCCCTCTCTTTAATACTAGGAGTAATGACTTCAAATTTATTAGTGTTGCATATATAAGATAAAAGAATTGTATTTATGTAATAAAAATAAGAAATAGTAGTTAGAACCTAGAAAGAAAGAGTACTTTCAATATCAACAACCACAAAATAAACTATTTTTTTCTCTGAGTTATTTCCTTGAAGTTCCAATTTCTTATGTATCAAACCTTGTATTGTCAACATTTCACTAAATATGAGTAAATCATGTTATTGAGATTTCAATGTCATATTAAAATATCTAATAGAATTCAACTGATAGACTATTAAATTTTCTATCAAAGACTTTAAGCATTGGAACTTAATTATTCAAAGGTTTGATTGTATATACTAAAATGGTAACAAAACAAGAATTTAACCTACAAAAGAAATGAGTAGACATTTTTTTGGCAAAGATATGTCACTACATCAAAAACTGATTCAATCAACTAAAATGAATCCTTCCAACCAAAAATGGATTGCACAAGGGATGAAGGGCATAGTTCCCTTGTAACTAGTTTACATTCATTACATATGAAAAGTTGAAATTGGAAAACCTCCTAACTTATGTCATGTATTGGTAACCAGATCATGCTGACTAGAGAACATGAAACCATTTATTAGTTTCCTTGTTTGAAGTTTTACAAAATCAAATCTGATTATCTTTGTCAATCTTAATCAATTTAATTTTCAACCACTGAACATCACTTTCAAGTTTATGACATTCCTATTATTTTTCCTTTAATTTAGCCCTTATCTTAACAACAAACTTAAATGCATTTTCCATCCGATAGGGTTGATTTTCAACTCTTGCATTGATTCATTTTTCTAATTTATAAATGTTTTTTCTAAGAGTTTTTATTTCTTTTAGGGCATAAACTAATTCTCCTTCATAATCTATGTGATAATTTTGCTTTTGTTCACAAAATTTACTATCCAAACCATTTACAAAGTCATGAATCTATTTCCTAAGGATTTCAACTTCAACCAGTGTGAAAACTAATTCTTCTTTAAGATCTACATAACCCTCAAAATCTATTCTTGATTGATTTTTAGTTTTATTTTCAACACTTGTTTCACTTGTATTCACAACGCAAGTTTCATCATACTCATTAATTACACCATTTAAAGTATAAAAATTTCTATCTATATTGAAACCTACAAGCCAAAGATTTAACCACATGAACAATTGAAGAAAATTATCTAAAAATCTGATCAATAAAAAGACTGCAAGGATATATTGGGCATACCAATGCATCACAGATTCAATCTAGTAGTTTAAACTATCAAGAGCTACAAGAGTAATTATGAAATGCTCCCCCTCTCTTTAATACTAGGAGTAATAACTTCAAATTAATTAGTGTTGCATATATAAGATAAAAGAATTGTATTTATATAATAAAAAGATTAAATAGTAGTTAGAACCTGGAAAGAAAGGACATAGTTCCCTTGCAACTAGTTTGCATTCATTACATATGAAAAGTTGGAAGTGGAATGCCTCCTAACTTTTGTCCTGTATTGGTAACTAGATCATTCTGACTAGAGAACATGAAACCATTTATTAGTTTCCTTGTCTGAAGTTTTACAAAATCAAATCTGACAATATTTGTCAATATTAATTAGTTTATTTTTCAACCACTGAACATCACTTTCAAGTTTATAACATTCCTATTATTTTTATTTTTATTTAGGCCTTATCTTAACAACAAACTTAATTACATTTTCCATTTGATAGGGGTGACTTTCAACTCTTGCATTGATTTGTTTTTCTAATTTATAAATGTGTTTTCGAAGAGTTTTTATTTCTGTTAGAGCATAAATTAATTCTCCTTCATAATCTATGTGATAATTTTCCTCTTGTTCACAAAATTTACCATCCAAAGCATTTTCAAAGTCATGAATCTATTTTCTAAGGATTTCAACTTCAACCAGTGTGCAAACTAATTCTTCTTTAAGATCTACATAACCCTCAAAATCTATTCTTGATTCATTTTTAGTTTTAGGTTTAGCACTTGTTTCAATTGTATTCACAAGGAAAGCTTCATCATACTCATTAATTATATCATTTAAAGTATAAATATTTCTATCTATATTGACACCTACTGCAATTATTCTTCCATATTTTTTAGTAATCTAACAATATAAGCCAATAAAAGTAAACACGAGGTTATTTTTGTAGATTTGGCTTACACTTAAAAGATTGTAAACCATACCTTTAACATAATAAACATCTATTACAAGAGTAAGACTATTAAAAAACAATAGTTCCTATTCCTTCTATTTGAAAATAGGTGTTGTTACCAAATCTATTTGAACCACAATTAAAATCTTCATAGTTAAAAAAATTATTCTTATCGCTTTTCATGTGATGAGAGAGTCCACTATCCATAATCCACACATCTTCTATTTATGGGAATTGGACTCTCTTGAGTAGTCATAACAATTTTCTTTGGTATCCAAACCAATTTAGCTTTAGAAATTTTATCAGATTTATTAGAATACGCTAAGAAACCCTCCTTATAGAAAGTTTTTATATGACCTTGTTTATCACATTTAAAATATTTAATCTTGTTCAGTGATTGGTAGAGATTTCCATTCACAATATTAAAATTTCTTCCAAGTGTCAATTTGCACTCATTTTCTTTATGCCCTGGTTGTTTGTAGTTAAAACAACAACCAAAGAAATGTGATTTAGAAGAAATAATTTTACCTTTCTCAGCCTTCTTGGATGATTCTCCTTTCTTGTTAGAGACATTAGATAGCTTGTTGTAGGAAGCAAGTTGTTTTCATAAATCAACAAATTTTTCTTCTAACATACAACATTCATGTTCTTTACAATGCATTTTTTCTTGAGTTACCTCAAGAATCTCTTTTGTTCTTCAATTTACAGTTTTAGGTTAGAAACCAAACCAACATCTTCTTGATTTTTATTCTTTTGAATGACTGATTCCTTTTTTAATCTTTCTAGTTCTGTAAGAGTTGCTTTCATCTCTCCTTTGAAATCAATTTCATATTTTGAAATTTCTAATAAATTATTTTCTTGTTGTATATTTGGAGACACAATAGCCATAAAAAGAGTTTCTTCTTCTCCATCAAGTGGTTCATATGAACCACTATCAGTAACATCTTCTTACAAAGCTTTATTCTTTTGAAAAAAAATCTTCTTAAATTGCTTCTTTTTCTTTTATGACTCATTATTTTCATCATTGTCACTCTCTATATCCTTGTTTGGATATTGGGTAGCATAATGCCCAATTCTACCATATATAAAACATTTGAAAGTCAATATTCTTTACCAGATCCCCTTTTAAGTTTACTAACAAATGTTGATTCATTATTTTCAGTTCTATCATAATCTGAATTAGTATCTAATTTAACATATTTAAAAGAAAATTCTTTACTAGGGGGGTCAATATTAATCCTCATTTCATATGTAGTAAAAATACCATGAAGAGTATCAAAAGTTACCTTGTTGATATCCCTTTATTCAACGACTAATATCTTCAAAGTATATTTTGAGGTCAAGGACCTTAACACTTTCTTTACAATTGTTGTCTCTTCTTGTTCTTCTCCAAGTCCTCGTATGGAATTAAGAACATCTCTAACTCGGAGAAAATGATTAGCTATTTTATCCTCTTTAGTCATATTAAGGCTCTCAAATTTTTCCTTATAAGCTTGTAATTTTTCCTCCTTAACTTTATCATCACCTTCATAAATATTTGACAGTTTATCTCAAATAGACTTAGCATTATCACAATCCATAACTTTAATAAGCACATCATTAGAAAGACCTCAGCAAATGACATTTTATGCTTTTGCATCACTTGCATATGCCTTATTCTTATCAACAGTATAAGGTGGTGTTGTACTAGTATAAGCATTTTATGTTGTTTTCCATACATCATATCCTAAGGATTTTAAATGACATTTCAATCTAAAGTTCCAAAATGCATATATAGTGCCATCAAACAACGGTGCTCTAAAACAAAACAAACCTTCTTGACCAACCATAGTGTGTAATCCTCTATGAGGAGACCTTTAAATCAAAATAAATTGAATAACGGTATGTCTCTGATACCAATTATAGGAGTACAATGAACACTTAGAGGGGGGGTGAATTAGTGTTCATACACAACTTTAAAAATTTCAATTCTTTTTAAACTTTGTTCATACAAAGTAAACTATCAAGAAATAAAGTGTAAAGCATAATATCATGCACAAGAAATTGACACAAGTATTTGTCTTGTGTCGAAACCTTTAGGGAATAAAACCACTCGAGGTGTGTCACTAGTTTATTTAAAAATTAATTTTACAAATGCCTCACTAGCAAGATTGTCTCACTGACTATATGCCTCACTAGTTATTTCTCTTTCCAACTTCTTTAAAATAATAACATAGAGCACTAGATTTGTTTCACTCAATAACACATGTTTAATTTTTTATATAAGAGTACATATACTATATTATTGTGTATATTATGCATTCTACATACAACAATACATTTTATGTAATCTTATATCAAATCTACGTATTAAAATTAATACAAAATATACCAATTATGAAACATGTCAATAAACTCCTCTACCTTTGTATTTGTCTTCCCTCTGAATTATAAATATGGAACTAAGACTCCTTACAATACACCATTTCATGTAACTTAATTTTATATACAACGTTGCATAATAATGATTATGCAAATCTTTCCATATAATGTTCAATATGCATCAAATTTTTTATCACTAAAATAAAATTGTTTTTCCTTTAACCTCACAATATTCTTCCTCTGTTCTATTTTTTAAATCACATAAAATGCCTTTAATAAAAGATGCATAATGTCTTCTATTAGGCTTAAACATAAATCTTAATTTTAACCCAACTGACAATGACAACATAGATAGTTATTGGTCAAAAGAAACAAAAACTCTTAACTAGGGTTATACCCTGTTTCGTTACAAGATGAATGAAATTGTAATGAAAATCTCACTGGGGTTTCAATATTAGACTCTAATAACAAACTTCATACATATTTTTGAAAAAAATGAAGCTTCAAAAAAGAAACCCTAAATTATCATCTTAAAAAAAATGAATAGTGATATGACATAGCTAAATCATCCTATACTTATAAACAAAGGATAACACAGGATAAGAAAACATTTGGGTTTCATCAAGATTTGGACTAGTCCAACTATGATGCCAAGATCCTGAACAACGTGTCATTTCCAACTGTCCCCATTTCTCAACTATCAAATGAAAGATATTGTCCCTCTATTGAAACTATTCCAAGATAATTAAACCTTAAACAAAAATTGTTACTACCATCATCTCCATACAATGTGGTTTGTGATTGATGCCCTAGCTTTCTTGGAAGTGCCCTATCTCAAGAGCTTGAGCTTGGGGTTCACAATGAGCATAAAAAATAATATGACATAATGAAATATTGATAAATTTTGAATCATCTTACTAATTTCTTCAATGCTTTTACTTATGCCAATAATATTATTCATATTCCTTTTCATTGTGCAGTGTCGACCAAAAAGCTTATCTTAAACATAAACTTTGATGCATGCTTAAACATACAATATGATCCCCTTTTAAACTCAAATTTCCAAGGTATTATTTAGTCACACATAGTGACTACTATATTATAAATGTATTTAATTGTAACAAATGGTATATCAAGAAATTGAATAGAATGAACATTTAAATCAACTCTAGAACCCATATCAACTTGGTATTTTCTCTGTTAGTCTGCCATGTCAAGTATAAATTGACTATGTGTGTAAATTGAATATGCATCAACCTATTATATAAGGTATTCACATTATTGATATCATATCCATATCACTTATCAAACTCAAACTCAAACTTAAATTGATTATCATATCCATATTACTAAATGAATGCATCATCAAGTATGATTACATATGTATAACTAAATTATGTATTCAATATCACTCCAAATATGGTCATCAAGTATGTCATAAGTTACGCATCAAATATTAGTGTCATGCAAGCATATCATTGCCACATATGATATCATCAAGTATCACTGATTGCAAGTATGATCATTAAGTAATGCACATGAGCCAATACATGAGCGAGTTAGTGTTGTGTCATCAAGGACAAAAAAGTTAGGAGAGACACAAATATGTTGATGCAATAGCTTTGATTTAACACAAAAAACCAAAAGGAAACCATGAAAGATGTTACACTTGTATTATTCTTTGCTCTCACGGTCAATTATTTTGTCTAGGTAAAAGCCTTAGTTGAAGTTGAAGTTGAACCTTCAAGTTCAAGTTCAAGTTCAAGTTCAACTTCTATCGGAGATCGCAAGAAGATTCCAGTCTTTATGTTGTCAGTTTGTCAATTGGCAATATGTCAAAGTTGAACTTGAACCTTGAACCTTCAAGTTCAAGTTCAAGTCGAAGGTCTGATTGATGGAATATTTTGATCAAATAACTAACTCTCTGCAGGTAAATTCTTTTAAATATTATCAGACTTGAGCTTTTGAAGAGGTTTTATGTGAAGTCCAAAACCGTCGCATATGATGGGGCAGCACACACATGCCATGTCATGATGAAAGACAGCTGGCAACTCACAGTGCCTAGCTGGCAGCTCAAAAGGAAATGGATTCCCAATTTACCAGTTATATTCAGATACAAACTTTATCCACATATTATTTTTAGTACAACATTGGATCCAAAACATTTTATTTCCTTTCCTAGCTGTGTCAACCAACTTGCATAAATTAAAATCTGATATGTTCAGAAAATTAGCAGGCTGAAAAATAGGTCTCGGTGCGAGAGCCATAACTTTTGACTCCACCGTTGGATTTGGCCCAATTTTGGATATGTTGTGGGGAAAAAAATGGCACAGGATCTGACTAGAGTGATTAGTGAAATGTGATGGCATTCAAAAGATAAAATCAACTATGTGGACATCTATCAAAGAGGCTAGCAATCTCTTGTTTTGTCTGCAGACAACAATAGATTCGGTGGCAACCACTTCATAGCTGGTAATTTTATTTTTAAATAACACATTATGGTGTTGAAAGGAGGTGTTTCCACATGCCAAGAATGTGTATCTTTCCTCTAATAATTTTAATTAAAGGATCATATAATAAGGCTCATTTTATGAAGGTATTTTAAAAAGTTTATAAAACTTTTTATAGTTTTCAAGAATCAGTTATTCTATAACTAAAAAAGACTACCGAAGGAGGGGGATGAAGAGATTGTGATTGGAAGGGAAGATTCAGTTATAAAAATTGAAAAAGATCATCGGGAAAAAAGGAGGTTAAATATGCAACTGAAAGAAAAGGAAGGGGTTCTTCTTTTGGGAGTGGGTTGGACTCTCTGAGTTTTTGGGAACTATTTTCTAAAGACTGCATTTTAAGTTCTATGAATTCTGATATTATAGCATATATGTTATATCCTGTGGTATTGCATGTATATTTGAGCTTTTGGAAACAAATAGATACTGTTGTCTATTCTATATAATTCGTATTTCATGTGGAATTGAGTTATATTTTAAAAAGCTTGACTGTAATATGAGTTAATCTGGTGCTTAGAGTGACAGAGAGAATTATTTATGAAGTTTTAACTCTAAAGATGTTTAAGTTTGAAGCAATGTTAGAAGCAAATGTTGTTCTTTGAAAATCTGCACATTCTTTTCCATGTTGATGGACTAAGTGTTGACCTTATGTGTTTTCTGGTTAAAAACACACATGATGTTACTTTTTCTGTGTTCAATAAGATCATATTGAAAATCTTTCTAGAAGGTAGCTGCACCTTATATCTTGCAGAGAGTTTTCTTTCAAAGAAACTCATTTTCTAGTGTTGAGTTTCTCTTTTCTTTCATGCTTTATAGAAGTCTGAAATTAATTTAAAGAAAGGAAAAAATTGTATACTAATAGTTTTTGGTGACTCTGTTGGGGACTCAGAAGCAAAGATTAGTGGCTGACATTTGGTTCCTCGATTTTTATTTTGTCTCTATGTGCAAGAGATTGGTGACTCTGTGCAATGACCATGCCAAATAGAAAGGTCTCAAGAAGGATGAGACCCAACCCTACCATCTTGGAGATCATCCAAATTAATGACAAAGTGCTACAAGATTTCTGGGAGCACTACAAAGAGAGTATTTCACATGTTGTGAAAACAAATCTCAGCCTTGAAGATGATCATACTTCTACCCTGCTATGGAGGAGCTTGTGTCACAAGTTCCACAAACTGAAAGACCTAGAAGAGTATAAGAAAAGAGTGCAACAGCTTGAGAAGGAACTAGAGGTGGATGATGATGAAGTTCCAATTATTCTATTTTCATCCCTCTCATACAATTACCTTGTTATGGGTGAGCAAGAAATTCAGCAAGAAATCTCAGAGCCTCACGAAAAGAATGGATGGGTGAGTCCAAATGAACAAGGTATGGAAAACCCAATTAATTTGGAAGAAAATATTGTGAATGATTCCACTTTTCTACCTAAATTTGAGGATTTTAGTTTTGAAAATATAAAGGATCGCCCTACTGCTATGAATATAGAGAATGAAATATTTTAGATTCATACGCAACTTGAATATGAAGTTTTTAATTTCATGCATGAAATTGCTGGTCCTATCCTAGAATCTTTTACTTTCCAAGATGAAGACACTCCATGTTTTTCTAATAAATCATATGATGAGGACATAGCATATTCATGCTTAAGGAAGGTGTCCTTTAATTTCGCAAACTCACTTGGAGAGGGAGACTCTGGGGCAAATGCAGAACAAGATAATGTTGGCTCATTTGAAGCATTGTAGCCTCAAAAATCGTCAAGCAACCAAGAGAATACTTTTCCTTACACAAGTCATATTACAAAAGATCTCTCTTTTTCTTCTCAGCCATGCATGGTGCAGCCTCATGAATACCAAGCATCAACAACTTTGGAACTTCCACTCATACAATCTGAAAATGAAAATCCTTTGGATTTGATAGCAGCAATAAAAGATGGGTTGCATGCAACACTTTATGATGAGTATGGTAGTCTAAATCAGCTTACTGTAGAGTTTATTCCCTTGCATGAGTTTTCTTATGTTCAAAGTGAGATTAGCTCATGCCTGGCTGAAAGCTTCTTAGATCCTAACAAGTTAGAGGGAAGAAAGAAATCTGAAATGTATTCAACATTTAAGAATGGTGAGCATGTTGAAAACATGTAGCCTTGATCATCATCAACTTGCTCAGATAGTGATTCTTTGAATGAGGCAGAGATTATTGAAAGGTTCTTATCAGCAATCAAGTAAGAGGATCTTGAAGGTAAAGGTTCAAATATTGATTTGATTGATGCATTTAGCTTGGATAGAGTGTTTTAGAGGTGGTTGCAACAAAATATAATGAAGTTATTCTAGTCAATGATGATCCTATGCAAGATGAAATATATTCTTATTATGAATATGTTTTAAATACTAAAAATTCTTTTAAAGATGGGGGTCTCCTGAATGTTGATCATGAGAATGATGTTACTTGTTCTGTGTGAATGTATGAGCATTATTTTTTCAGCTAGAGGTTGGAAATGGTTCGGGAAATTTCATAAAAAGAGCTCAAGAAAAATCAGAAATCTATGATGAGATGTGGCTATTTGGGCATGATGCTTGCTTCACAAGGTTCCTGCATAAAACCAGCTTGGTTTGCAGCCATGAACAATTCACCACATTGAGATTGTATCAGATTATCTCATCCACATATAATCCATTGTTCCAGAGTGGTTCTTTCTTCTCGCAACCAGTTAATGGTTTTCTGTAAGTTTTTCTCAGCCTTGGGTCTTGCGGTGAGATTTTCTCACCTGTGCATATTTGTAAATAGCCTTCAGCTTTGTGAGTTTTGTTGTGCTTAGTTTAGCTGGCCTTGGTTTTAGTTTTAGTTGTTGGTCTAGTTTGGTTAGTTCTTTGCTACTTTTTAGTTTTAGCTTGTTGGTAGTTTTGGTGTTTGGTGTGTTGTCCTCTCTAGAAGAAGTTCCCCATCCTCTATGATATAATGACTCTATGGCCCAATGGATAAGGCACTGGCCTCATACCAGAGATTGTTGGATTCTTTGTGTCCCTCATAGTCCACATCCCCAGTCAGAGCCAGTTGTTACACTTGTATTATTCTTTGCTCTCGCAACCAATTATTTTGTCCAGTTAAAAGTCTTAGTTGAAGTTGAACTTGTACCTTCAAGTTCAAGTTCAAATTTTGTCAGAGGTCACAAGAAGATTCCAGTCTTTATGTTGCTGGTCTGTCAATTGGCAATATGTCAAAGTTGAACTTGAACCTTGAATCTTCAAGTTCAAGTTCAAGTTCAAGTCGAAGGTCTAACTAATGGAATATTCTAATCAAATAACTAACTCTCTGCAGGTAAATTCTTTTAAAGATTATCAAACTTGAGCTTTTGAAGATGTTTTATGTGAAGTCCAAAATTGTCACATATGATGGGACAGCACACACATGCCATGTCATGATGAAAGATAGCTGGCAACTCATAGTGCCTAGCTGGCAACTCACAATATCTAGTTGACAGCTCAAAAGGAAATGGATTCCCAATTTACCAGTTATATTTAGATACAAACATTATCCACATATTATTTTTAGTACAACATTGGATCCAAAACATTTTATTTCCTTTCCTAGCTATGTCAACCAACTTGCATAACTTAAAATCTGATATGTTCAGAAAATTAGCAGGCTGAAAAATAGGTCTTGGTGCGAGAGCCATAACTTTTGACTCCACCGTTGGATTTGGCCCAGTTTTGGATATGTTGTGGGGAAACAAATGGTGCAAGATTTGACTAGAATGATTAGTGAAATGTGATGGCATTCAAAAGATAAAATCAACTATGTGGACATCTATCAAAGAGGTCAGCAATCTCTTGTTTTGTCTACAGACAACAATAGATTCGATGGCAACCACTTCATAGCTAGTAACTTTATTTTTAAATAACACATTATAGTGTTGAAAGGAGGTGTTTCCACATGCCAATAATGTGTATCTTTCCTCTAATAAGTTTAATTAAAGGATCATATAATAAGGCTCATTTTATGAAGGTATTTTAAAAAGTTTATGAAACTTTTTATAGTTTTCAAGAATCAGTTATTCTATAACTGAAAAAGACTACCGAAGGAGGGGGATGAAGAGATTGTGATTGGAAGGAAAGATTCAGTTATAAAAACTGAAAAAGATCATCGGGAGAAAAGGAGGTTAAATATGCAACTGAAAGAAAAGGAAGGGGTTCTTCTTTTGGGAGTGGGTTGGACTCTCTGAGTTTTTGGGAATTATTTTCTAAAGACTGCATTTTAAGTTCTATGAATTCTGATATTATAGCATATATGTTATATCCTATGGTATTGCATGTATATTTGAGCTTTTGGAAACAAATAG
Organism: Chamaecyparis obtusa; assembly: GCA_027943335.1. NCBI lineage: Eukaryota > Viridiplantae > Streptophyta > Pinopsida > Cupressales > Cupressaceae > Chamaecyparis > Chamaecyparis obtusa. The sequence continues at coordinate 138,142 of BSBK01003374.1, read as the reverse complement.
ATACTATTGTCTATTCTATATAATTCGTATTTCATGTGGAATTGAGTTATATTAAAGCTTGACTGTAATATGAGTTAATCTGGTGGTTAGAGTGACAGAGAGAATTATTTCTGAAGTTTTAACTCTAAAGATGTTTAAGTTTGAAGCAATGTTAGAATTAAATGTTGTTCTTTGAAAATCTGCACATTCTTTTCCATGTTGATGGACTGAGTGTTGACCTTATGTGTTTTCTAGTTAAAAACACACATGATGTTACTTTTTATGTGTTCAATAAGATCATATTGAAAATCTTTCTAGAAGGTAGCTGCACCTTATATCTTGCAGAGAGTTTTGTTTCAAAGAAACTCATTTGTTAGTGTTGAGTTTCTCTTTTCTTTCATGCTTTATAGAAGTCTGAAATTAATTTAAAGAAAGGAAAAAACTGTATACTAACAAAAGACAAAACCTCATGTAATGGATGTTGTAATTTGCCATAATTTTTTATTTATTGAGAGAGAGAGAGAGAGAGAGAGAGAGAGAGAGAGAGATATGTAAAGATAGGTATATCTCCCTTCCTTGATCGAAAACTCATTTTCTTAGGCCTTCAATGAGAGAAATAAGCTAGATCTATGGATAAAAACAACTTGAATGCTTGAGAATGCTAGATCTTGAATTTGATTGCTTAATGGCTCTTGATCTTGATTTGATTTTTTACACATGATAAGTTGATAATGAATGTTTGATTTCTTGTAACTGATCACATGAATAGATTTAAATAGATGATGGATCCTAAAATGAGAAGAGATAGGGTTTTTATATGCTTCTCACAATGTTTTGGGGGTTAAAACTCAGGTAGGCTCATCACGAGACCTATTTTCCCACCAAAACCCTGACACAAGGCTCATGTTCAATTTTGGGCCACTTTAGACAGGTACATAATGCCTAAAATATTATGTACCTAGGTACATAATGTCCTAGCCATCGTGTACCTTGGAAAAAGGGCCAAATTTTGGACTAGGTATCAAGATGATAGGGTAGATGCAGGATTATCAAGTACAACTAGTTTTGAGGTCAGGACAGAACTTAAAAGCCACAAATAGTGATATAGGGCCTAGGTGATGAAATGAATTATGAGATTGGAGGAAAAATAGAGGAGCACACTTGGAAACAAGGGCTTACCTCGATTTTCAGCAAGATTGAAATGAAAGAGGACCTATATTTGAATTTTTAGGTGTCCATTAAGTGTCATATGATGTCCCATTATAGAAAATAGACTAAGGTGGGTGCAAAATAGTCCTTAAATTGTAAACCAATTAGGTTCTTATAATTTAGGATGATACAAGAAATATAGGGGATTAAAAGACAAAGGGGTTCATTTTAAGTCCAAATCAAATATTTATGATCAATTTTAAGCACATTCTTAATATGTAAAAGACATGACAAGAAAGTTGATCTAAAGCAAAATATAATTTTTACAATGTATAAAAAAAATATGATCACTTGTTTTAATATAAATAAGAGGGTTTGGAATAAGTACACCTTGACTTAATGCCTTCCAAATGTGTTTGGTGCTCCTTTGATCCACTATGATGAGCTCCAAGCCAACTTCACAACCTCAAATCAAGCGTGTGAAATCATGACAAATATGATAATCCAAAGAAAATAAATTAACGAATTAATTCCACATGATATTTGAACTCATAATAGACCCCTTTTTATAATGATAAAATAATCATATTGTGCATTGAAATATATGCAAATAAAATGCAAGCTCATCACAAAATTACAATAATTTTTTTGCTTTTCACCTAATCAACAAGATCCATTTTTCTAAAATATTTTTGGCTCAAAAAATAGAAATGCACTTTGAAGATACCCCTACTAAAATTCAAAGATGTTTCAAAAACTGTAATAATTCTAGAAAAAAATTGTTAATTTGAACCCTAGGGAGTCAATTTATGAAAAAAGAATATTTTTCAAATATCTATTTTTTTACAAAATATTTTTCTAAGTCAAAATAAAAAAACATAAAAAATAAATCATCCTTAGAATATTAGGAGCTTTCTAGAAATGTAATTTTTCCTCTTTTTTTGCAACCATAATCTTTTTTTTAATAAAAATCATTATAAAAAATAAATCATAAAAAATTGATGAGAAAATATGATTTTTTTACTAGAAGCTCCTTATACCATCTCGACCTACAATAAAATTTTCATAGAAAAATTCCAAGCAGTTTGAAAGATATTATAATTTTTTTAAAACCTGTGTTTTTTTGCCTTCAACTCTTCTTGCACAAGGCTAGCCTTGAAATATTTCAACAAAACAACAATATAAGGTTATAAAAGCTGAAAAATATAGATCTAATTGATACTCCTAAAGAGTTATTTTATTGGCATTATTTTTGGTAAAGTCATATTGATTGTCAAAGTCAGTCAGTGAATGAAGGAGTCATAGGACTCATTCGGTAAAGCAAAAAAGTCAGTCGGTAAAGGAAAAGATAGATTCAGTAAAGGCAAATGAGAGCCAAGCACCAAGAAAAGCAAGGCAAGCACTGAAAAGTTACCGAGTCACAATAGTTACCCAGTCAAAGAGAAAGATAGTTATCAAGTCGAGTATACATGTTACTGAGTAAGAATAAAGCATCTTACCAAGTAACACAAGCCAACATACTAGATTATGTTAGATACATTGAATCTGGACACCGAGCATAAAATATTTTATAAATTTCAAGAAGATTGTTTGGTAAATCATTGAAGATATAAACAAAATGATTGCACATGATTACAAGGTAAGATCCACCAATGGAAATTAAGTGGAATATATACATTGGAGATGTAACCAATGCTAGCACCGTTTAAGGAGAAGAATCTAGAACTTTTCCACCGCTTATAGATCAAGTATAAAAGGATTAGTGTATGAAGATCAGAAAAAGTAGAGTCAGAGAGAGAGAGTACAAAGAGCAAGTGATGATCAGACAAAATAGAATTTGATGAAGAATAGAGAAGCTACCAAGTAACAAAATAGTTATAGTATAATTGCCAATGTGAGTTGAGGCTACTGAGTACAATTTTTTAATTGTGATTGAAATGCAAAATGAGGTAATATGATATTAAGCATATTGAATCTGACAAGCATTAGTTGATGCATTACTATAGACATTTTTAGTACTAGTTTATAGTGTAATCAGAATTGTAAAATCCCTTAACAGGGTAGGCCTTAATAGGTCTTAATTTGTAAATCCTTTAACATGGTACATCTCTTAGATTAGAGTTGTAAAATCCTTTATCAAGGTAAACTGAATAAGTCTTTGTACTCCTAGCAAGGTAAATACTCTTAATAGGGTAAGCTATCAAGAAACATCTAAATTTTGTATCTCTAACCAAGAAACCTTTTTACTACAGTAGTGAAGGATTGTGGGTACCATCCCCACCGAAGTTTTTTCCTTTGAACAAGGGTTTTTGCGAGACCAAAAATCATGGTGTAATGTGTTATGTTTTATGTTTTAATTTCTATGTTTTATGGTGATGTATGCAAGGTTTATAATTTGGTAAATGGTTAGAAAATTTGATAAAAGTTTTTAGAGTACTGATTTACCCCTCCCCTCTTAGTACTTAACTTTCCATTATTAATCCAATAATTGTTATAAAAGATAAGTCTCTTATTTAGAAGTTTAACCACTTGAGAGGAAAGATATGAAGAGATGGAAAGCTATAGGTATGAAAAGGTGATTGAGAATATGAACATGGAATTGAAATTTGCAAATGATCAGATTAATAAACTAAGAAGAAGGTTGAAGCATTCACTAAAAAAAGAAAGGAGTTAGCCCATCAACTAAAAGATACTTGAGATCAGGTTGAAGAACTTGAAGAAAAATCTAAGGGAAGTTTGTCTGATGAATCTGAAGCTACCATATCAAAGTTGACAAAAAAGAACAAAATCCTAACCGATCAAGTAAAATCATTAAAGAGGGAACAAGAAGCTGCTCAATTGGTAAGAATGTGTGAAGTCCTGGAACAAAAGAGAAATGATGAAGATTATAAGAGAGTGATAGAAGATGAGAAAAGGAAAATGAGTAAGGGACTAAATGAGAAAGATGTTTAAATAAAGAAGTTGACACAAAATCACTTTAATATGACAGATCAATTAATCAGTGTTAATGAGGATATTGCAAGGAAAGTTGAAGAGATTATTGGACTGAGATAAGAAAATGAATATTTGAAGAATGAACTGAAATCAGAAAAGGATGCAAATGAAGTATTGAAAAGGAATGAAGAAACATTAAGAATAATGGATGAACAACTTAGAGGTTAGAGACAACCAAGAGATACAACTGGACATGGATTTACTGAAAACAACACTACCAAGAAGGGAGTCCTCAAATCAAGCAGCCAACCTAGATACTGCTACCCCAACAAAGACAAAGAAACCTACTTGTTATTACTATGGGAAACCTGGTCATACAATCAATGTTTACAGGAGTGAAAGAGGTAAACCACCTAGCATTCCTAAATTTGATGGATATTGTTACAACTACAATAGGTATGATCATAAAGCATTTGAATGTAGATCAAGGATTGCTAACAATACAAGGATGCAAAAATTCAATGGTTACTACAATACTTGCAATAGGTATGGTCACAAGTCTGAAGATTGCAGGTCACAAAGAAAGAATGTCAAATGGGTACCTAACTGACAGAATATTGTAAACAACTGACAAGGCTCAATAATACCATGGGACTACAACACAATAATTTCATGTACAACATGTGGGATATTTGGACACATGGCAGAAAATTGCATATTGATGCATGGTAGAAATAATAGAAGTTCATGGAGAAATCTTGGAATGGCATGTTTTCACTAACATAAGGTAGGTCATCTAGCCAAAGACTGCAGGTACTGAGGAAAAGCTCCAAATGAGGAAGAGACAAATGAAATAGTTTAAGTGAATATTGAAGAAATAATAGATCGGGTGAATAAAATATGGAGAAGGAAGTCTCTAGATGATGGAACTGCACTTGGAAAAATTGATGGCACCGCATCCTATGGATCAGATGCACCCTATTCAGTCAAAGTTATGTGTAGGAACTATGATCTAAATTTCAATCTTAAATCGGTTCCTAACATTTGTGCAAAGATCCACATAAGCATATTTAGATGCATTTGGATATATGTAGTAAAGTTAACATTTCATGTTTGATCGATGAAAGACTATGTTATTTTGTTTCATTCGGTGTAAGGAACTGTAATCTGGTAATCAGTGAAAAGGGAGTCGGTGATAACATCAAATGCTAAAATTATAGTTGTTGGAAACCCTAATCGAGGTAAAGGTATAAATAGACCACTTTGTTGTTTCATTTTTACTTGATGTTTTCAAGAGCATTTGAGCACATTCCAGAGACGTGTCTTCTGAGATCATTCAAGTGATTGACTGAATAGATCTAAGAACTATCAAGGATATTAAAGTAATTTATGGTATTTTCCTGAGTTGTGAAAGCACAACCGAGTTGATTTTAAAACAAAACCCTACTTCAATCAAGCATTTATATCTTTGAATCGATGGCACCTAATGTTCAAAAACATGTTGTCGTTGAGAAATTTGATCATGTCAATCTGAAGTACAAGCTACCTCAAGCTAAATCAACTAAAATTGACAAGATGGGAGCTTTATCCTCAATTCCTACAAGATTAATTTTGATCGAATACATCCATGCCTTCATTCATTGTACGATCAAGGAAATATGTCAAACTGATGTCGACACATCATTCCAAAATCTGTGTGAGAATGATAAGTTGAAGGATGAACATATCTATTTGGAGACTAAGGGTTTAATGCATGCTCTACATGTACCAAGTGTATTCAAATTAGAGTGGATGAAAATTATATTAAGCCAAATTTATGACCAGTTTATGTGGCTCGTTGCACCAGTCAAGATCATAAAAGATGTTTTACATATTGTGACTAGTTACCCAATCAGTGACAGACTGAAGGCAAATAAACAAATTGCCAAGAACAAGTTGTGTGAGTTGACACAAGCTAAATTGGATGGAAGAGGTCTTAAATTATCAATTGTTGAAGATCCTAAATTAAGATTCGCATGTAATGTTATAATTTATCAAATCTTCCAATCATCCTGAGTAGATAGTGTACCATGTGGAGTAGTGGACATTGCATATAAGATAGTCAATAAGGACATGAAGATTGATCTATGTGAGATCCTACTGAATCAATTTGATGATAATATAACACTATTCAGAAAGAAAAGACCAACACTTAAGTTTGGTTCACTGTTGGTATGTATATTCTTTTATTTTTAAGACTTCCTCCCATCAATCGGTAATGTAATATGGAGTGTGAAGAAACTGATTATATATCAAATTAATGAGTACACTCAGAGTATAGGAGATAACTTTGATATTGTAATGAATGACTATTTCACTAAGTTTCAAACCAAAATGCACAAGAAATTCATAATTCCACCTCAATTAGTGGAAGATCACCAAGACACTATTTTTTTTTAAGTGGATATTGATACATGCATTGTGAAATTTGTGGAGCCAAGGACTATCTTGCTGCAGCCAATGGGCTACAAAATTGATATAGACACTACATCTCATTAGATTGAAGCCCTATTAGCTAAACCTATTGAAAAGAGAGTTAATCAGTATGAGACATATGAAGAGGTGAAAGAAAAGATAAAACTAGGTATATTGATACCTAAGGCTCAGATAAAAACAAGTAGAATGATCAATAATTTGTCAAAAAATCTAGGTGTTATTGTTGAAGAAGATGAGGCAAGTCCCTCATAGATCAAGGGAAAGAAAATAAGAGTGAAAAAGGAACCACCTGGCCCTAAGGGATCAAGACCATTGATAAGGTCTACTTCTACACTGAGGGAGAAGAAGAAACCTGAGTTAGAGAAACCAAAGCCTAAGACATATATGAGGGAAAAGAAAACATCAGGCAAAATGAGGAGAAAGTTGAAGCTACAAGAAGATAGTGAGATGGAATCAAAAGGCTTAAGAAAATTTAAAGTTGTGCAAAATCAGCCCTCAAAACCTAAAAGCTTAGAAGCATTTCTTGAAAGTCTCAAGAATTTTGGAGGTTTTGCAGGAATTAAATATGAAAAGTATGAAACGAGGAGTGATGAATAAAAACAAAATATTGAGGAGGTAGTTGTGTTTACATTGCATAAATTCAAAATTATTTTGGTTGAAGTTTCCAACTGAATACAAGATGAGCTATACAAGAAGATTGATGCTAGATGGAAGTATGCTATGACTTCTGAACAGAAAATGAGGGAAAGATCTCTATCAATTATTGTACTTGAGTTGTCGGTACAAGAGATTAAAGAAGCATTAAAGGAGTACTCAAAGAGATTTAGCAGAGCATTAAAGATAATGGTCAGTGAACTAGAAGTAGTGCAAATGGAAACCAATGATATATGGAAGAAAATTTTCTTTCCTAACCAATCAACCAAGATTGAGGAAAATCAAGGTAAGTCAGATCCTATTGATTTGACCCTAGAAAAAAATGACATGATTATTAAGGATATCACTGAAAAGGATCCAACAGAAGAAATAACACATGATGAAGATGTCATGGTCACCGAGGACAAGGACACTAAATAAATGAAAATTGATGATGTTTCTACTACAAAATTGATGGTTAAAGATCCAGTTCTAGAACAAGTAGTTGATTTTCCTAAGATTAATGAGGTTATCTCAGAAGTTACTAAAGATATTCCTACTAATGTAGAGGAGAAGTCCATTGAACAGGTAAAGGAGAATGAACAAAAGGAAAATGAGGACAACAAAGATACAAAGACTACTACAAGTCAAAATATCGAGACGGTCACCTCTACCAAGACCACATGACAACAACAAAAATGTAGACAAGTAAGATCAAGAGAAGGAGCAAGAAAAGGAGAAGGAAGAGGATAAAGAAGAATAGAAGAAAAAGGCAAAACATGAAGAGAAGGAAGAAGAGAAACAAGAAGAAAAGAAGGAAGAAAATCAAGAAGAAGAAAGAGAAGAAAGAACTAAGGATACCACTACAATGACTACATCTGATGCGATGAAGGCATCACGTTCCCCAAAGTTTTCTACTAGAGAAAGTATACAAGCAGAGAGGAAAAACTCCAAGAAAAAAAAGCATGAGAAAGAAAAAATTAACTTTAAGTCAATCGATAGTAATTCCAAAGGTAGATATCTCCTCACTAAGCCCTAAAGAGATATATAAATTCAAAGATCTACTTAAAATGAAAGCAACACAAGATAAAATGATAGCTAAGAAACAAAAGAAAAATGTGCTAGAGAGTGTTAAAGATATAATGCAAGAAATTTTTCATGATGGTACTATAAATGAGAAGGGAAACCTACTAAACCAATTAGAAGAACTGGTAAAACAAGTGAAAGAACCTGGTACAGAGGCAACCGAGTATCTAATGCAAGTGCACATGAAGAACATGGAGAATAAGATTATTGAAGATTTACTTCAATCTGTTGTGTTGGATAAGGTATCAATTTTTGAATTTGTTGCAGAATTAGAGAATGAGTTGAAAAATATTCTTTCATTATTTCAAAAGATGTGTTTAATTTCAAATTTTACTAAGGATATCAAAAAGAAAGATGGGTATGTTGAAAAAGAGCTAACTGAGTAGCTGATAAAGGTCACCACTAAGCCTGAAACATTTCAAGTCTATTATCAAAGGTTGAAACATTTAATGGGACTCCAACATGAGCTAAGAAAAGAAGAGAACAAGATCAAAATGGAAATTCTAGAGTTGCAAGCAATTTTGATACCCTAATTTGAATCACTGCACAATCATATTCATAAGGCAAAAGGATTAGTGAATACCCCTAACATCAGTGCTATAGATAGCATGATTAGATTAATGGATGACATTGGTGAGAAAATTGTGGTGTTTCAAACACTAAAGGAATCATGGGAGTCATCCCTAGAAGATACCAAGAAGAGATATCAATATATTTTTTACAAGATTCCACCACCGGATCCAAGTAAGTAATTTTTTTTTTTGGCAGGTTTGTCAAAAAAAGGGATACATATATGTATGTAAGGATATAAGGGGGATATAATATTAGTCATAAGGAGATATGTATATAGGAATTATTTCCACAAGGGGAGTTATGGAGAATTATAAGGAGTTATAAGTTATACCAAGAGTTTATACATAGTCAAATTTTGATTAAGGACACAAAATTTTGATGACTTTGAAGTTTTTAACAAAGATGCCAAACTAATACAAAAGGGGGAGATTGATACTCCTAAAGAGTTATTTTGTTGTCATTAGTTTTGTTAAAGTCATATTGATTGTCAAAGTCAGTCGGTGAATGAAGGAGTCATAGGAATCATTAGGTAAAGAAAACAAGTCAATCAGTAAATGAAAAGATAGTTTCAGTAAAGGCAAATGAAAGTCAGGCACCGAGCAAAGCAAGGCAAGCACCAAATAGTTACCAAGTCACAATAGTTACTGAGTCAAAGAGAAAGATAGTTACCGAGTTGAGTGTACATTTTATTGAGTAAGAATAAAACATGTTACCGAGTAACACAAACTGACATAATAGATTATGCTAGATACATTGAGTCTGGAAACTGAGCATAAAACATTTTACAGATTTCAAGAAGATTATTTGGTAAATGATTGGAGATATAAAAAAATGATTGCACATGATTGTGAGGTAAGATCCACCAATGTAAATTAAGTAAAATATATACATTGGAGGTGTAACCAATGCTAGCACCATTTAAGGAGAAGAATATAGAACTTTTCCACTACTTCTAGATCAAGTATAAAAGGATCAATGTATGAAGATCAGAAAAAGTAGAGTTAGAGAGAGAGTACAGAGAGAAGGTGATGATCATACATAATTGTGATGAAGAGAAGAGAAGCTACCACATAATAGAATAGTTAGAGCAAAATTTTGAATGTGAAACAGAGTTGAGGCTACCAAGTACAGATATTGAATTGTGATTGAAATGCAAAATGAGGTAATATGATATTGAGCATATTGAGTCTAACAAGAATTGGTTGATGTATTACTACTGACATTTTTAGTACTGGTTTATAGTTTAAATATAATTGTAAAATCTCTTAGCTGGGTAGACCCTAATAGGTCTTAATTTGTAAATCCTTTAACAGGGTACATCTCTTAGATTAGAGTTGTAAAATCCTTTAGCAAGGTAGACTAAATAAGTCTTTGTACTCATAGCAGGGTAAATACTCTTAACAAGGTAAGCTATCAGAAATAGCTAAATTTTGTAGCTCTAATCGAGCAACTTTTTTACTGTAGTAGTGAAGGATTGTGGATATCATGGATATCATCCCCACCACAATTTTTACCTCTAACCAAGGGTTTCTGTGAGGCCAAAAATCATGGTGTTATGAGTTATGTTTTATGTTTTATGGTGATGTATGCAAAGTTTATAAATCAGTAAATGGTTAGAAAAGTTGATAAAAGTTTTTGGCATATTGATTCACCCCTCCCCTCTCATTACTTAACTTTCCATTGTTAATCCAACACTAATAGGGACATGTCTGCTATAAAAACTCAAATCTTGTTAATAATTCATATTGTGTTAACCATAATGTACACCATTAATGTTGAAAAAACATATTTGCAAATCAATAAAGCTCAACCGCAAGCCTAAATCTCAAAATAACTCAATAACATACCAATGGAATGCTTCTCAATGAATTAAAATCATAAAACCAATAAAATAATGTCATTCACATTCAAGAAAAGATTGACTATATTTTCCTCCTATCCTTTGAGATATTATATTGAAACAAGTTGCTCTTATAATTTTAAGCACATGTGCAAGAGGCTATTTAAGGGAATAGAGCATGGTTGATTGAAGCAAGATAATAAATATATGAAGATTATAATGGAGATATCAATATGATAATTAAGATAGTAAAGGATTTCAGCTCACAAGTTAGCAACTAACCACTTTCTAGGGTGACTTATTCATATTGACTTAATTTTACTTAGAGGTTGTTTTGAAATTTTTATCACCTCACATGGTTGAGACATGTTTACTCACTTAGTGAGACACCTCTTGCAAAGAATTATGTTACTTGACTAAACTCTTGTAAAGTGTGTTCATAAGTGTCACATATATGTAGGGATCATTGGTCATCATTTTGTACCTTCTTACTTCACTTTCTTGCCTTCATAAGAAAGCCTTCTATGTGCATTTGAATCAATTATTCCATAATAGCATTCTTGGGTTGTTTTTACTCATCGTTTGTGGAAGTAATTTTTTAGTTTCTTCCTGAAGATCTTGTGAATATTAACATTATTTTAGTTAGGGGTATTGTGTTAGTATTCCTTGGATAATAATGCATTATCTTGATAAATTTGGCTACAAGTAAATTCTTAATTTTTCTTGAACCATCAAAGTCACTTTAGGATGCATTTTTATATATTTTTGTTTACTGAGAACTAGTTCTAAAATAATACTATGTATGATAATATCACTAGATATGTCTACCATATGAAGAAAAGACCATGTAAATAGATCATAATAACCAAAAAGCACCTATGAATAATCATGTCATTTTTAGTCTTTTTTTAAAAATCACCAATTTTTGGCTTTTTAATGAACCTCACTGGATTAATCTATTTTCTCAAGAGCGTAGAGTGATTGAGTGGGATAAACCAAAAGAGGGATGGAATAAAGTTAATTTTGACAAGGCAATCTAGGACCTTCTAGTACTAGGCTTGTGGCAAGATACAACACAAGGATTATAGTGGCAATGGGCACTAAAGACCTTTAGAATGGAACAAATAACAAAGTTGAGGCTCGAACAACATTGATAGTAGTTTACATCAAAAATAAATTAGGAGTGACAAAAGTATTTAAAATATGACTTGATGACTATATTTAGTGTTTTCATTAAAGGAGAATCCCTAGCCTAGAACATTAATAAATACATTAAATTAATTTATCAATTTAAAATCTTGCATGTATTGTGAGAAGGCAATGGGTTGGCAAAAAACTTATCAAAGGTGGTGGTGAAATTTAATGTAGAGGTGATGAAGGATTTATGTATGGAATTTAGATAATTTTGTCCTAAGGAACTTGATATGTTGTATGTCACTAATAGTAAATAGTCATTATGATGCAGCATGTAGATGCAATGGTCATTTTTTTAATGTTTTAATGGTAAACTAATACGATTCCCCCAATGTATATGGTAAGATGAGAAGAATTTTTTTAGGGTTCCACGAGATGGTGAGTTTAGTGGAGAATATTGAAGCTTAGGGAGGTTTGAAGGAATTACAATAGAGGTGGGATTTACTCTTCTCTTGAATACACAATAGTTGTTGTTGAACAACCAGAATATTAAGAGTGGGGGGGGGTGATTAGAAATAATTCACTTCCTAAACTTTAATAATAGTGAGAAAAAATGTAAACAACATGAGCATAAGAGAACACCATATTTTTATCATAGGAAACCCAACTGGAAAAAAACATGGAGAAGGTTATCTCTCAATATTGTTTAACTAGCTACATAATATTACAATGTTCACTGCATGACACACTGTCGAAGGCTCACTACCAAAAGGGATTGCAAAATGAACTATTATAATTGCATCTAACATATGCATGAGTTAGTTCTTTTGAAATAAAAAATTTAGAATTGAAGCACTTTGTTTATCCTCCATATACTTACATAACCTTGATGTCCTTTTTCATATTTACATATCCATCACAGTTCTATGTCCATTCATTTGTATCTCTATTTTTTTGCATGTCCTTTTTTAAGTGGATAGACCAAACATATACATATATATTATTCTCACTTATATTGAGTTGACCAAGTCCAACCATCAATTAGTCGGTTGGGGTAAATCATTACATGTTTCATTAAGGATGTATTTAAAATTTTCTTCCATGTATCAGCCACATTTTTCATTAATATGAATGTCCACTTGAGTTCACACACTTTGTTCAATCCTTAATCATGTACCAAATTTGTATTACCAAAAATATTCAAGTGAAGAAGTGTAGACCAATTGATCATCTATCTTGTTCTATAGAAATAGACTAACTAGTAGACTAAGTTACCAAAACAATAAAGCAACCTGGCCATAGCACAAATCCTCATTAAAACTTAATCATAGGTATATCTAGAATATCCCAATATATTGTCCAAAAGGCATATCCATATCTATTTGTGTGGAAAAACACAAACCAAGATACTGTTAACCGCATCTCAAAATGTCTGAAAACTTATAATACAATAATTCAACAAAGGTGTGTTGACATCAATGACAACCAAAATAAAATTCTCCTTCATCAACGACAATAGTTATATTTTCAAATGGGGAGGATCTATGAGAAGAAAATTCAAAACTGAAAAGCCCATTTTCTTTTAGATTATATACATATTGTTGAGGCAAGAGTGAATGTAGCAAGGATACAGGGTGAATATGGACATTACATCCATGTTATTCTCCTAGAGTCTAGAATTGCAATCAAGGGAGGAGGAAAAGTGGGTAATGAATTAGTGTGTAAGAAAGGAGTGGTTTTATAGCACAAAAACTCTATTGGCTACAACACTTCCTAGTTAAAGGATTTATTGCATTACATGGAGACTAGTAGTGAATTGGAGGCAAAGAGGTGTTAATTTTCCCATTCATTATCTAGAACACACACAACAACAATAAGGAGTAGAGAACCAAAACCTAGATGACTAGGAAGTGCTAAGTATTTCCTCTAGGAGTGGGAGATAACTCGTAGGACTAAGATAATATCCAAGAAGAAGGAAATGAAGGCTCTAAGGTTAGAGCCTAAAGACTATTGGATTAATGGTCTATTAAAGCTTGCAAAAGAGAAAAAATGAGGCTTGTTCTTTCGTTGTATGACTTATTTTGTTAAAATTTCATTATTCTATGTCTAGATAATGTATCTTTTAAAAAAAATATGATACTAGTAGCTTGACTTGATATTTTGTCAGTTAATATTGGCTATGAAGAATGAATTTTTTTTAAATTTCTTAAGGCATTGTATATGGTAAGGTGACAGGGGTGTGTATAATTTTTGACAATTGGTTTATTTTGGGGGGTGATATGTCATGGTGATATTAGAGTTTTATTCACGAATACTCAAGATTTTTGACCTGTAATTTTGGTGTTTGATTTGTTGATATAGTAAATAGTTGAGGTTGGGTGGTTTATGAGGTGGTAGGTTCTGGTGAATTTTATAATCTAGTACTGTAATTTATTTTCATGATATCAATACAAAATAAAAAAACTTACATCCATTTTTAAAAAATCACCAATTCTCAATACTTTCACAATTTTAATATTTTATCAATTTTAATATTAAGAGTCCCACCAATAAAAACAATAGTTTATTCCTCATTAAATGGAATAGTAACCATGCAATCAAGTAATTATAAAGCATTACCTACGGAATGAGATATTTTCCCAAAATAGAAATAAGTATCAAGTGTATATGAAAAGCCTATATCGAGATGAAAATTAATACTATCTTCATAAGTTCCTGCAAATTATCAAGAGATTGATTAGTGGTTAAAATATATGGTTTAATTCAAAATCCATCAAAGAAAGGTGAATTGAAACATTCTTTATTGACCATGAAAAAATATAAAGAACCATACATGTGGATTGAGATTTAATGTGTTGTTTTCCTTTAATAGTGTAGTCCTTATTACAATTGTTACCCAAACCTTATATTTTATGGTGTTTATTTGGGGTATGAAATTTTAAATCACCTTGTTCATGTAGACCCATAATTCTATCTTTTAATCTAGGGCTATAAAGGGTCAACAATTTCATTACCATAATCAGTATGCACATGTGGATGAGATGAACTAGAAGCAATATCAACATTATATTAAGATATTTTGGGGATAAGGTGTTGCACACCTAGCAAAATAATATTTAATTTTTGTGAAGCCATGGTCCATTTATGCGAGGGATGACACACTTTGGGAGAGTTCAATATCTTCTCATGGGATTGTTGTGCCTAACATTAGAAACATATTTAATGCCAATGTAGATTTAGAGAAACATTTAATATTTGAGATTCATAGTTTAGTAAGCACATGGTTTATTGGAATTATTGAGTAATTCATTAAATTTACATTATTGATTATTAAATATATTTAATATTATAAAAATATAAATTCTGAAGTCACATTTGTAATTCAAACTTGGGCACTCAACTTGGTGAAATGATATTTTTTACTTCAAGCATTAATTATTGGTGACAATTTAGTTTGGGAATATTCTTGTAAGTTTTCCTCGTATCTTTGCTCTCTTTCATATACATGCGAAGCTTGGTATATAATTTGACATCACTTCATTGCTTGTGCGTGCTCATTGTATATAATTTATCTCTTAAATAATTCTCATGGATACCAACAATGATTGCTTGCTAGTACAAAAGAAAGGTCAAATCTTGCATAATTTTTCCTTGGCTAAGAGAGTTGATTTTCATGTTAATGTTGGGAACCTAATGACATATTACAATTATTTTATTCCTAGAAAAAAATGGTCTTAATGTTTTGAAGGTTGGATTTTAAGGTATTTCCTAAGGTATATCAACCTTTGTCCATCTCTATTTCATGTGTTGTTATTATTGCCTTAACTCTTGTTATGTGTTGTTTATGCAAGAATATTGTTCGAATCAACATAGATTAATCATGCCATTGTGATATCATCCATCATATGATTACTAGTGGAAATTATTTTACACCGGGGATATTGTAGAGAATTACCTAGATTTCCTTTTATTTTTGCATCAAAATATTCGCCTATATGTTTTGGTACTTGTAATACATGTGTATTTTATTTATACGAATAACATCAAATACTTATTTATGCTAAAGATGATGTACCTTCCTTTTAGTGTTCATCCCTTTTTCAATGAGAGGTGGTTGTAATTGATCTTGTTCTAGAGATAGTTAAGATGAGCACTTCTAAAGTGCATGTGGAGAAGATGAATGAAACACAATTAAGTATATGATTGTGATGATGAAATTTTATTATGAAAATTAGATTGTGGACTTTGTTCCTATGTTCCTTAGAGTTCATACTTATAAAGCTAAAGTTAGTCATGTAATGAATTTGACTTGAATATTATGTTGGTAGTTTCAAATAAATCCTTGGTTGTGTGGAAGTTATGGAATTGCTAATGCGCTGACTTAAACTTGAAGCTATTGGATAGCCCCTAAGTTATTCTAGTTACATATTATTGATATTGGATTTGCTTATGTGATGACTTCAATCCACAACTTATATATGTGCATACATGATAGAGATTTTGGAGTTAATCATTTGGTGTCCTAGAGACATCCTTGAAATACATGGTGATTTATATGTACGCACTTACATGTTGTAGATTAATAGTATTTGGATTTGCATATTATAAATTATTGAGATTTCATCATTCAAAATGTAAATTATTGGCTCTTCAATTTGCCAGTGTTTTGGATGTGCTAACAAGCTTTTAGTAATCTAACATGAGAAAATGTTTATGAAATTTTAGAAAAATACGATGCAATAGAAGAGAAATGTCATATTGAGATGACATATTTTTTTTTATGTTAGATAAATAGTCAAAACAAAATATGAAGGCTAATTATAATTATTACATTTAGAGTACATCAGGCAGTAAATAGTAGAAGTTAGATGCATGCACTAAAGTTTCAAGTTGATAAATATAAAACAAAGAAAATAGTGAATTTATAAGCCCAATTACTTAAAATTTTGAAGAGTTCTAGAACAACAAAACAAACTATTAATAATAAAATAATACTATATCTTGTTACAAGAAACAACATGAGGAATAGTTAAAAATATTTATAAAAAAGTAATTAAACCCAAGAAGTGTATTCATATTTTTACAATCTTTACCAGGAGATAAACTATCATCCATCAGCCCATATTGTACTTTTAGAGCTACTATTAAAAGTGTAACACTCTCTCTACATGAAGGGATCTACTACAACACACTTGCAACAATCCTAAATGGACTAAAACTATAATGGAACAAGTTCCCAAACCTCATTAGTTGTGTAAGGGCCATTTACGACCTTTCTATGGCCTTCCAAATGTATAAAGAAATCCAATTGACCAAATAGAAAATTAAATGCTAAAATGGTTACAAACATACCCATATATTACATCAAAACAATTTAGTCATTTTCACTATTATGAGATTCCTAGTTTTGAATGAGTTGTTGCTTACATAAAGTATAAAACTTGCCAAAATCAATGTTCCAAGCCATTTTGAAGTCTATGAATTTGACGAAAGACTTTTTGTGATGTACCATTCTATCCCTAATGATCCTTGGGCATTCTCATAACCCATTTCATTAGTGCTAAAAACTATGAACCTAATGGCCCTAGCACTTGAAACTTTTTCTTTGGAGAAATGGAACCCCAATCATCCTTGGGGTCAATATTTGGTGCATAAGAAGAGGGACTTGATTATGGTAAACATGTTGGCATTCTAAATCAAGTAGGAAAATCCAAAGTAGTCTATTATTTAGTCAATGTAAAAACTAACATGTATTTATTATTTGTTGTACTATATCCCATTCATCATTATTATTAAAATTATAAATCTAGGGAGAGTGGATGAAGCCACACTAATAACATGAATCAATGGACATTCCAAAAGGATGTTACACACTAATTGTCTAGGCATATTATGAATAAATGTATCAATTACAAGTGGTTTAAGGATGAGGGGAAGCTAATAACACTAAGTGGATCACACCACACAGTTTTCAAACCTTTTGTAAATTTGATGCATCAAATGGTTTTCTATCAAGAAATGTTTTACTACAAATGTTCTTATTGGATCCATTATGAACTGAATCTCTTTTGATTTTAAAATTCTTTAGCCAAACTATAAAATATAATGGTACAAACTTCTATCTAATTTGGGGACTAGAGAACTTGTTAAGCCTAAATAAGCCACCTATCTAGGATTAACATTGAATGGTATTTGAAAGTTGGACATGACGATGGTGTGGGAGCTCATTTGTGCTACGAGCTAGGGCATACATGCCCCAGTTCTTATGATTTGTGTGTGTGATTTTGGTTTGCAAGGATCTGATTTGGGGTGTTTTATGGTGTCCATAGGGGCAACGTGGGGGTCAGGCCCCATTTCATAGTTTTTTCACAGAAGTTTGGTACTTTTTTTCCATCTTGTCTGTCAACATTGGTTTGAGAGTGGGGTTTAACATTTGCAGAGTGTTCTTTTTATTTCTTTGCATGGAAAAGCTAGGGGAAGCCTTAGGGGTGAAAATACCTTTGTTTAGAGATGTTACATTTACTGGGGGCTCAGCTAAGGTGATGCATGAAAATTCTTTTTTGGTTCGAATAACATGGGAGAAAACTAATTGCAAAGAGATAATTTCAAGCCTTCAAAGGTAAATGGTTGTCTTGCATGGTGTGATTCTAGACTGGTCATGGTGATTCAACTTGATGTAGTTGAGGAGTATATCAATTATCTTTCCATTCATGCATTGATTTGTAAATTCATGGTGAATAGAGTTGTTAATATGATTTAGAACAACAAAGAGGGGGGGGCTGAATCAATTGTTCTCAGGTCTAGATGTATAAATTAAACTTTTAAACACTTCAAAAATTCAGATCTAACAACCAATAGCTACTCGGTCATTACAGAATGTATACCAGAAACATATAGCAGTGCAGTCCACTATCCAATAGTATTTAACTTGCAAAACACAGAAATGTTCAAACCAAAACATTCACACAAGTATTGACACCAGGATTTATAGTGGAAACCCAATTTGGGAAAAAATACTTTGTAACATGCTACTGATATTTTCACTCTTCTGAAGTGAGCTCTGTGAAAAGCCAACCCTGTTAAAGGTTTACAAACACATTGCCAGGTGTGGCCCTGTTAAAGGATTTAAACCACCCTGTTAGGGATGCGCCTTGTTAGAGGACTTTAGTACATTCCATTAGAATGCAACCTTGATTAAAGGATTTATACAATGATTGTTAGGTCAACCTTGATTAAAGGATTTAAATGGATACAATGGTTAGAAAGTAACAACAGTGTTTGATCTGAAAACATACAACTCACTTTGCAAATAACAGATCCAATTCTTACATATATGTTGGCTTATTGACTGAGTTCCATTTCCATATTTTTAGAATAACTAAGAGGGGGGTGAATTAGTTATCCACAGTCCCAAATACAAAATGTAAAACTTCAAAACAAATTCAGCTTAATCTACAACTTGGTAAATAATAATACTAATTTTTCTATGCATTTTATCAATTACCAGTTAATTGTTCATAGTGATTACCTAAAAAATTAGATATGTAATATTTAAAGTATGACAATCAAACAATCACCACAATAAACACATAACACAAGAGATTTAAGGTGGAAACCCTGAAAAGGGAAAAACCACCTAGGACAGATAACCCAAAATTGTTCACTCTTTTGAAGTGAGCTTGGTGAGGATCCAACCCTGTTAAAGGTTACAAAACACATTGTAAGGTGTGACCTTGTTAGAGGATTTAACACTAACCATTATCATCCAACCAGCATTCACTATGGGGTTGACAAGATAACAAATGTACATTCTATGAACGACATTACAAGACTTTCAAGTCTACTCGGTTAAGAGATTTATCATATTACAATGGTTAAATTATAACAACAAGTGATCTAAATATAATACAACTATATTTGAAAATGTTTAGATCTATTCTTAAGCTCATAAAATCCTCTAATAAATATTTCTATTCAATTCATCAACATTCAGTAACTTACTATCCCTCGATAAAATGTTCTCTGACACTCGGTTAACTCTGTAATTCGGTTCTCCTTCAACCAATTTGATCAGGCATACATGAAGCTTGTTCACATGATATCTCTGTAGTTATCTTCCTCCATCATAAGTTTCATTATGAAACCCTAGTCTCTTAAATATACAAGTAATCCATTTTCTTTTCATCCATCAGATTTTGTCACTTAATCACCTTCATTGATTTTGCCACTTAAACCTTCCTCAGTAGATGTGTTTCAATTCCATCCTTTATATCTTCCTTGAATTTTTCTAGTCGTAGATCTTATAACAAAATTTATCTTTTCACTATGATTACGAGGTACTTTCCAACTCATCAATTTTGTCAGCTAAACTAATCATTTAGTTCCTTTGTCCATACTCAGTTAACAAAGAAATGTGTATGTGAACACAAGCTTAGTTTATACTGTGCTTGGTATATAGTACATTGCTTGGTGTATACTAGAATGCTTCATTAACTGACTACACTGCTTTGTAACATTTTGCTTCTATCTCCATAACAGATTAATGTAACATAATCAAGTCAGCCATATGAATTCATAGACTCATCAATAAGTTACCAAGAGTATTCCTTATCCTCATCTGTCATATCCATCTTCCTCAATGTAGATATCTTCATTCTTCATCTTTCTCTTCTCTTCTACAGATGTGTTAGCTATTTTCAGCTACCATGATAAGTATTGTCAAAACTAGTTGGCATCAATGACAACATAAAACTAATTCAATTATCTTACATAACACTTCAGTGTTCAGTGATCTCTAATCACTTGTAGTTCTTCAATCATGTTCTCAATCAGTTGTAGTTCATCAATCTCTCCCTTTGGCATTGATGGAAACTCAATCAATATGAAGTGTACCATACACATACCAAACATGTATTCTACAACTTTGTAAACAAATGTTGTAGCTCGATATAAGCTCTCCCTAGCTTAATATGTTTAATCACTACGTTACATAATAGCATTGTAAGTACAGACTATCTTCTACAAATATGATTTTTGTAGCTATCAGATTTCTTCTTCTGTTGTTAGTAACTGATCTTCAACACTCTCCCTGACTTTCTCAGATTGTCTCTCCCTTAGATAGATGTTCCAATATTCTCCTCGGTTATCATATTGTTATATCTCTCCCTTTGACAACAATGCCAAAGAAACATATAAACATACAGCTATGTAGTAGTTATATAACTCTCTATTTTCCTGTTCATTTACTGTATCTTAATATACTGATTATGCCACTGGTTTCTCAAATCTTTCACAACCTTAGACAAAATCCAAAGTGTGAACTGTGTTGCATCAACATGAATGATCTTCTAATAAGATTAGGTTGAGGCAACCTCTAGATCACATTAGTGACCGGTAGACAAGGGATGGACCCCAAGTCTAGTCCTCAAGTATTCAAATGTATCTTTCAGTAGAGGCTTGGTAAATATGTCTGCAAGTTGCTCTTTAGATGTAAAAAATTCTGGCTTCACTTGCTTCTCATGTACTTGTTCTCTTAAGTAGTGATACTTGATAGATATGTACTTTATTTTTGAATGTATCACTAGATTCTTTAAAATGTTTATAGCACTCGTGTTATCACAATATATAATCACCAGCTCAGTGATTACCTCATTCATTCATTCCAAAACTTGCTTAATATATGAAATATTTGAATAGTTTGTAGCAACAGAAACATATTCTACTTTGGCTATAGACTGGGAAATACAAGACTGCTTCTTACTTGTCCAGGTAACAAGTCTTTTACCAAAGAAAAATGCTCCTTTGGTTGTGTTTTTTCTGTCATCCACATTTCCATCCCAATCAGCATTGGTGTAGACTCTTAGTTCAAATTTGCCATCCTTAGGATACCATAATCCATAGTCCTATGTTTTCTTCAAGTATCTTAAGATTCTCTTTGTATCAACCATGTGTGACTCCCTAGGATTTGCAAAAAATATTGCAACAATCCCCACAGCATGTGCAATGTCTGGTCTACTATGCACTACATACATTAATTTACCAATCATAGATCAATACAGTTTATGGTTTACCTCTATAGTTTCATCCTCTTTAGTCAATTTGCAGCCTATGACCATTGGTGTTCCAACTATTTTAGCATCTTCCATGCCAAATGTTCTCAGTACTTCTTTGATATACTTGGATTGTGTGATGAATATCCCATCATTCTGTCAAATAACTTGTAGTCCTAGAAAGAACTTAATCTCTTCAAACATAGAAATTTTGAATTCTTTTCTCATCTCATCATCATATGATTTACATATGTGATCTTGTCCTCCAAAGATAATATCATCCACAAATATTTTAGTAATCAGGATAGTATCATCTGATTCTCCTTTGATATACAAATTGTTGTTCTCACTAGTTCTAACAAATCCAATACTTACCAAATAAGTATGAAAAATTTCATACTAGGCTCTCAGTGCTTTCTTTAAACCATATAAAGCTTTATGTAATCTACATACCATGTCTTTCTTATCTGGATCTACAAACCCTTATGGTTGTTCTATGTAGACTTCTTCTTCAAGTATCCCATTCAGAAATGTAGACTTAACGTCCATTTGATAAACTTTAAATTTCTTATGTGCTAAATAGGCTAGTAAAATTCAAACTCCTTCTAGTCTAGAAATAGGTGCAAAGGTCTCACCATAATCAATTCCTTCCTCCTATGCATATCCCTTGCAAACTAGTCTAGCTTTATTCCTTGTAACCTCTCCATTTTCATTTAGCTTGTTTCTGAAGATCCACTTAGTACCGATAACATTCTTATCCTTGGGTCTAGGTACTAAGGTCCATGTCTTGTTTTTCTCTATCTGTTCAATCTCCTCATTCATTGCATTTATCCACTCTTCATTCTCCAATGCAACCTTAACATTTCTTGGTTCATATTCACAAACTAAGCATGTACCTTGTCTTGACTTACTTCTCATTTTTATGCCAGCTTGTTTGTCACCAATGATTTGGTTCTCAGGATGATGTCTCCTAACAAATCTTGCTAGTACTTGATCTCTTCTTTATTGTTCATCCTGTTCAGGTTCAATTTCTTGCTTGGTAGCCTCTTCCTGCTTGTCGATGCTCCTTTCCTGTTCCTAGGCATTATTTTCTTGATGTCCAATTGACATAGTTTGTGGCTTTAGTAGGCACTCTGGATGTTTAATGTAAGTGAATCTACCATAATCTTCTGGTTCCTTTGAGCTTTCTTCTACATTCTTATCATCAAACTCATCAACCCTGACATTAGTACTTTCAATCATTTTATTAGTAACTCTATTTAGACAATTATATGCTTTGATTTTAGTGGAATATCCAAGAAATATCCCTTCTCACCTTTTGAGTCAAACTTTCCATTTCTTTCATCTTTCAGAATAAAGCATTTACTTCCAAAAATTTTGAAATAACTTACATTGGGTTTGTGACCAAACCATAACTCATAGGGTGTTTTGTTAGTGTCCTTCTTCAGTTGTACTCGATTTATCACATAGACAGCTATGCTAACTACTTCTCTCTAGTATGTCTGAGCTACATTCTTCTCTATCATGAGTGTCCTTGCACAATCAATAATTGATCTATTCCTCCTTTTAGCAATGCCATTCTATTGAGGTGTTCTCGGTGTAGAAACCTATCTTTTAATACCATGCTCATTACGATAGTTAGTAAATTCATCAAAAATAAATTCACCACCTCTGTTAGATCTTAAGCATTTTGGTTCCTTACTGGTTTCTTTCTCTACTTTTTCTTTATACCATTTAAACATCTTAAATGCCTCTGATTTTTCTTTTAAGAACATCACAGTCATCAATATAGTATAATCATCAACAAATAAAATGAAGTATCTATCTCCATAATAGCTCTGTGTTCTCATGGGACCACATAGGTTGGTGTGAACTAGCTCCAAAATTTTCTTTTTTGAGTAATCTTTGCTCTTAAAACTAGATCTTGTCATCTTACCTTTCTGACATTGATGATAAATTACATGATCTGACTTTGTTAGGCTAAACAGACCTCTAACCTTTTTCTTTCTACTGATCTTGATCATGTTGTCAAAGTTTACATGGCATAACCTTTTATGCCATAGCCATGCATCTTCATCTTTCATCATTAAATAAGAAGACTTATCATTATCAAGATAAAACAAGTTACCTTTTGTTTGTGCTCCTGTTCCAACAAGTTTTCCTCTTTCATCAATTATCTTCACTGTCTTGCTCTCAAAAGCTACACGATGGCCTAAATTGTTAAGTTGTACCACACTTAGCAAATGATAATTTAGTCCTTCTATCCAATAAGAATTATCACATTTAATTTTATCATTTATCAGTAAGGATCCCTTTCCTCTAACCATACAAGGTGTATCATTGCCCATTTTTATAGATCCTCCATTATATTGCTCAAGATGATCAATTTTTTCTTCATCACTAGTCATGTGATGGGTATAACCACTATCAATGATCCATGTATCATTTTTATTAATCTTAGAGATAAGATTTGTCTCTACATACTTTTCTTCTTCCTCAGAATCATCCTTCATGGCAACATACACCACTTCCACGTCATCATCTATGTCGGTCTCGGTATCATTTTCCTCAACAATGTAACATACCTTCTTTCCTTTATCATTGTTGTCCCAGTTGTCTTTGTTGTAGTGTCAATAACTCTTGTTGTTTCTTCTCCCATAGCTTCCTTCACTAGATTGATCCTTATTTCTATCATCTTCTTTCCTATTTGGACATCTAGCAACAATATGACCAACTTCTTTGCAGTTAAAACATGCTAAAGTTAATTTACCTCTATATCTACCTTTTCCTTTAGGAAACCTCTTGGCCATAAGAGCTTCAAGCTCATCAAGCTCATCATCACTATTACTGTCATTATCATCATTATTGCTTCTACTACTAGATTTACCAATCTTCAGAGAAGTCATGAAAGCAGACTCAACAGATGGTACAACACTATTGTCAAAGTTATCAAGTTCAAAAGTTGTAAGCTTACCGATCAGACAATCAAGAGTGAGAGTACTGCCAGGTGCAGATCTCATTTCATGTATTAAAGATATTCTGATAGCATAAATAGGAAATAGGGTTCTCAAAATTTTTCTTACCACTGTTTCCTCAGAAATGACACTACCAGATCTTCTGATAGCATTAACTACTTCCTTTATTCAGTTTGTGTGTTGCACTATGTTCTCTCCTTCTTTCATTTTCATATCATCGAATCTTCCTCTTAAACTTTTAGCTTTGGCTCTTCTAACATTTTCATCACCATTGTAAACTAGATTAAGTTTATCCCACATGTCCTTTGAGGTAGCACAATCCTTGGCATCTTCAAATTTGACATCTGTAAGAGCAGCAGCAATCTCCATCATTCTAACATTATGCTCATGTCTATCTCTTAACTGGTCAAGAGTCAAAGGTCCTGTAGGCAGTGCTAAGTAACCATTCTCCAATAGAGTGAGGGAAGAATTCCCAATTCTAGATATATGTAGTTTCATTCGGCTTTTCCATATTGTGAAATTATCCTTGTTCAACTTTGGTACTTCCCTCTTATACATTTTGTGATCTTTCTGTTGAAGTCCTTAAAACTCTGTTCCAAGAAACCAACACTCTGATACCAATTGTTAGAATAACTAAGAGGGGGATGAATCAGTTCTCCACAGTCCCAAATACAAAATGTAAAACTTCAAAACAAATTCAGCTTAATCTGCAACTCGGTAAACAATAATACTAAATTGTCTGTGCATTTTACGGATTACTAGTTAATTGTTCATAGTGATTACCGACCAAATCAGATATGCAATATGTAAAGTATGACAATCAAAAAATCACCATAATAAGCACATAACACAAGAGATTTAATGTGGAAACCTTGCAAAGAGAAAAACCACTTGGGACCGGTAACCCAAAATTGTTCACTCTTCTGAAGTGAGCTTGGTGAGGAGCCAACCCTGTTAAAGGTTACAAAACACACTGTAAGGTGTGACCTTGTTAGAGGATTTAACACTAACCGTTATCATCCAACCAGCATTCACTATGGGGTTGATAGGATAACAAATGTACATTATATGAATGACATTACAAGACTTTCAAGTATACTCGGTTAAGAGATTTATCTGATTACAATGGTTAAACTATAATAGCAGGTGATCTGAATACAATACAAATTGATTTGCAGATGTTCAGATCTATTCTTAAGCTCATAAAATCCTCTAATCAATATTTCTATTCAGTTCATCAACATTCAGTAACTTACTGTCCCTCGGTAAAATATTCTCTGATGCTCGGTTCACTCCGCAACTCGGTTCTCCTTCAACCAGTTTGATTAGGCATGCATGAATCTTGTTCACATGATATCTATGTAGATATTTTCCTCCATCATAAGTTTCATTGTGAAACCCTAGTCTCTTAAATAGACAAGTAAACCATTTTCTTTTCATCCATCAGATTTTGCCGCATAATCACCTTTGTTGATTTTTTTGCTTAAACCTTCCTCGGCAGATGTGTTTCAATTTTGTCCTTTAGACCTTCCTTGAATTTTTCTAGTCGTAGATCTTATAAAAAACTATCTTTTCACTTTGATTACGAGGTACTTCCAGCTCATCAATTTTGTCAACTAAACCAATCATTTAGTTCCTTTGTCCATACTTGGTTAACAAAGAAATGCGACGGTGAACACAAGCTCAGTTTATACTATGCTCAGTATGCACTACACTACTCGATCTATACTGGAATGCTTCATTAACTGACCACACTACTTTTTAACATTTTGCTTCTATCTCTATAACAGATTAATGTAACATAATCAAGTGAACCATATGAAGTCATAGACTCATCAATAAATTACTAAGAGTATTCCTTATCCTCATCTATCATATCAATCTTCCTCAATGTAGATATCTTGGTTCTTCATCTTTATCTTCTCTTCTACAGATGTGTTAGATATTCGCAACTACCATGATAAGTATTGTCAAAACTAGTTGACATCGATGAAAACATAAAACTAATTCAATTATCTTACATAACACTTTAGTGTTCGGTGATCTCTAATCACTTGTAGTTCTTCAATCATGTTCTCAATCAATTGTAGTTCATCATCTCCATCACTGATCTTCTCAGAAATCCCTTCAAGCAATCACAACTCTGATCAAATCCTTCTCCTTCAGCCTTTCTACTTATTCAGTCAATAACAACAACAACTCCAACATCTCTATCTCAACTTCACACTTAGGTTTCCTTAATACCTCTTCAATAGGTAGATCCATCTTTTGCCACTTAATCTCCTCTGTAGATCTTAGGTTTAGGTCAGATTCATCGAATCCTTCCAACATTATGGTCTTCATCCATCCTTCTAGAAACATCTTTAATCTCTTTATGGAATCACAATAAAATGGTTTACTATGCATTAAATGCTCCATACATTCAATAAATAAAGTCAACACAATTTACATAATCCAAGAATTCAACTATGTCGGCTAGGAATCTGAATTCTTCCTCAAATGTAAATTATTGATGCTTCATCAATACTGTGTTGAAATCCTCAGTCATCACTGCGTAGCTTGGTCACCACTTGAAACTATTTCCCTTGGCAATATACCGATGTTCGGTCAACATTGAATTTACTCAGCATATACTAGCTCGGTCGACATTAGCATCACTCGACTTAAACTAGATTTCTTCACTTTTGCTTAGTTAAGCCTACTTGTTTAGTCTTGCTTCTTACTTAGATGAACAATACATTATCTTATCATTGTGCCACATAATCAAGTACTCATTGAAGTATCAAATAACTCAACCTTTCTCAAGGTTCTATTGTTATCACCCTTGCCCTAATCCTTCTCAACAATCAAATAGATATACTACTTTCTTAGATAGCAAAAGTCTTACCAGTTAAGGTTTGAAATCAATGACAATACAACAATTGCTTCAATTGTAGTTTCCAACAATCTCCCTCTTTGGCATTGATGGAAACACCATATGAATAACACATGATTCACCAACCAATCCAAAACTTGTTTGTGCATCAGAAACATTTCTAATATCCTTATCTTCATTTTGATTTTGAATCACTTAGCCTTGCTTGCTTGACCATCCACACAATAGCTTCCTTTGAATCTTTTATGTATCCCTTTCCTCTAAATCTCTCCCTTTTACGTGATCTTCCATGAAATCTCTCCATGTGTTTTCATCTTACTCATCTCCCTCTTTGACAATAATCCCAACGTAGCAACTAGAACTTGCATCTTTTAGATGTAGATGTCATCTTGTCATTTCAGTAACAATATTTCTCCCTTTGTCATCTTTCTTATGACTAATTATTAGCTTTGGTGTACTTTTCACAACTCTAGGTTGTTCCTAAAGTGTGGCCTTTTCTGCATCAATTTTTCAGATACTCTTTGTAGCATATTTGATGCAGTGCTCCTAGCTTGAATAGGCATCCTTAGTTAGGGGAAGAACCCCTAATTTTCCTCTCAAATAATCATGAGCTTCTTTGGGTAAAGCTTTGGTGAATATATCTGCTAGTTGTTCCTTTGTATTCACATATTCCATTCTGACCTCTTTATCTTGTACCAATTCCCTCAAGTAATGATACTTGATGGAAATATGTTTAGTCTTTATGTGCATCATCGGGTTCTTTGATATGTTGATAGAACTTGTGTTGTCATAGTAGATGACAACTGGTTCAGTGATCTCCTCTTTCATGCCTTTCAACAATTGCTTGATCCATACCAGGTTTGAATAGTTTACTGTAGCAGCTACATACTCGACTTCAGCTATAGATTTGGAAATGTAATTTTTTTTCTTGCTTGTCCAGGAAACTAATCTCTATCCAAGGAAGAAAGCTCCACCACTAGTACTCTTTTTGTCATCCACATTTCTTGCCAAATCTACATCAGTATAGACTCGTAGTTCAAATATTTCATACTTCTTGTAGTACAGTCTATAATCTACAGTCCCTTTCAAATATCTCATTATCCTCTTCATAGCCATCATATGAGTTTCCTTAGGATTGGCAGAGAATCTTGCCACAATCCCAACTACTAGAGAAATATCTAGTCTATTGTGAACAACATATTGTAGCTTTCCAATCATGGACCTATACAAATTTTGGTCTACTTCAGCAACATCATCATTTTTAGACAGTTTCTGTCTAGTGGCCATGGGAGTACTTACTAGCCTTGAATCCTCCATACCAAAGATTTTTAGTATTTATTTAACATATTTAGACTGTGTGATGAAAATACCTTTCTCCATTTGATATACTTGCAAACCAACAAAGAATTTTATCTCCCCAAACATTGACATTTCAAATTTGGTTTGCATCTCATTTGAAAATTTCTTACATAGGGCATCTTGTCCACCAAATATGATGTCATCTACAAAACTCTTAGGTAACAAGATTATTTATAATTGCATAACAAATTGAACTCATTTGATATGAATTCTCCACCTCAGTCAAATCTTGAACACTTCAGGTTCCTACCTATCTCCTTTTCAACCTTAGCCAAATACCACTTAAATAACTGAAATGCATCAAATTTTTCATTTAAAAACATTACAATCATCATCCTAGTATAATCATCAACAAACTAAATAAAGTATCTAGCACCACAATAGCTTTGTACACCCATAGGTCCACAAATGTCAGTATGAACCAAATCTAAAACATTTTCAGAAGTAAGAGTCTTGCTCTTGAAACTAGACTTTGGCATCTTACCCAGCTAACATTGTTTGCACATTACATTATCAGGTTTCTTCAATCTCAGTAGTCCTCTCACTTTCTTCTTTTTACTAATATCTACCAGATTGTCAAAGTTAACATGACATAGCCTCTTATGTCATAACCATATATCATCAAGTTGTGCAATCAAACATGTCTCTTCAGATAGGTCTAGATAGAACAAATTACCTCTTGTATGTTCTCCACTTCCAATCAGTTCACCAATGGCATCAAATATTTTAGCCTTCTTTGGATGAAATTCCACTCAATAACCAGTGCTATTAAGCTATGCAACACTTAGTAGATTATAGTTAAGCCCTTCAACCCAATAAGCATTTTCACAAGTGATCTTATCAGTTAGCTTAATTAATCCTTTACCCTTTATAGGACATGGTGCATCATTACCAAACTTAACACTTCTACCTTTGTAATGATCTAGGGTATCAAACTTACTTTTGTCACCAGTCATGTGGTGTGAGAAAACACTATCAATAATCCATTTATCACCTTTTCTCATATAAGAAACAAGTGTAGTTTTCTCATCTTCATCAGACTCATCTTTCATAGCAACATAGACTACTTCAATTTCAAAATCATCATTATCAGTGTTAGTTTCTTCTTTAGCAATATAACAAGATTTCTTACCTTTATCCTTGTAGTCCTTGTACCTTTGGTAACATCTATTTTCTCTCTTATCTTTGTGCTTTCTATCTCTTTCCTCATCCTTTTCATCCCTGTCAGGACATCTTGCAGCTATATGACCAACTTTGTTACATGAGAAACATATGATAGGGAGTTTACCTTTATACTTGCTTTTTCTTCTTTTCAATCTTCTGACCATAAGAGCTTCAAGATCCTCCAGTTCATCATCAGATGTGTCACTATCACTTTCACTCTCACTGATGCATCTTTCTTTTTCTTTCTTAGACATATTCAAAACCATTTGTGACTTTAATGTAGATTCAACATTAGAAATAGTGAAGTTATCATAATTAGAAAGCTCAAAAGCAATAAGCTTACCAACAAGACTTTCCAATGTTAGAGCATTACTAGGGTTACATCTAGATTCTTGAATTGCAAAAATTTTGATGGCATAAATAGGATGCAAAGTTCTCAATACTTTTCCAATAGCAGTCTCATCGTCAATAGCTCCATTAGCTCCTCTAATAGCATTTACAACCTCTTTGATCCTACCACAATATTGAGCAATATTGTCACCTTCTTGCATTTTCATTTCATCAAATTTACCTCTTAGGCTTTTATCTTTTGCCCTTAGTACATTCACATCACCACCATATATGTTTGCAAGAGCATCCCACATTTTCTTTTCATTTGTGCAATCTTTAATGTCTTCAAATTCAGGATAGCTTAAGGAAGATGCAATCTCCAACATTGCTTGGTTATGTTCTTGTTTAGCTCTCATCTCATTAGCATTCAAGGGTGCATCAGGTGTAACATAGTCATGTTCAATATAATACTTCGTTGAGTCACCAATACCAGATAGATGCAGTTTCATCAAACTCTGCCATGCAGGGAATTTCTCCTTATTCAACTTCGGTACCTCCTTCTTATACATCCTGATCATTTACTTCAAGTACCTTTAAAATTGTTCTCTGTAAGCACCAACAGCTCTGATACCAATTTTCAATATCATTTAGAACAATAGAGACAGGGGTGAATTAGTTGTTCCCGGGTCTAGATGTATAAATTAAACTTTTAAACACTTCAACAACTCAGATCTAACAACCAATAGCTACTCGGTCATTACAAAATGTATACCAGAAATATATAGCAGTGCAGTCCACTATCCAATAGTATTTAACTTGCAAAACACAAAAATGTTCAAACCAAAACATTCACACAAGTATTGACACCGGGATTTATAGTGGAAACCCAATCTAGGAAAAACCACTGTGTAACATGCTACTGATATTTTCACTATTCTGAAGTGAGCTCTGTGAAAAGCCAACCCTATTAAAGGTTTACAAACACACTGCTAGGTGTGACCATGTTAAAGGATTTCAACCACCCTGTTAGGAGTACGCCTTGTTAGAGGACTTAAGTACATTCCATTAAAATGCAACCTTGATTAAAGGATTTATACAATGAATGTTAGGTCAACCTTGATTAAAGGATTTAAACTAATATAGTGGTTAGAAAGTAACAACAGTGTTTGATCTGAAAACATACAACTCACTTTGCAAATAATAGATCCAATTCTTACATATATGTTGGATTACTGACTGAGTTCCATTTCCATCTCCATCATTGATTTTCTCATAAATCCCTTCAAGCAATCACAACTCTGATCAACTCCTTCTCCTTCAATCATTCTACTTATTTAGTCAACAACAACAGCTCCAGCATCTCTATCTCAACCTCGCACTTAGGTTTCCTTAATACCTCTTTGATAGTGATGCAGGAGCATCCTGGGTGTAAGAGCAATCTTGCATCACCCAAAAATATTTTTGTTTTTGTATTCAATAAGGGCTATCTTGTGCAGAGTTGCTATTTATGGAAACTTTCTATTTTTAGTAAGTTGGTCTTACAATCTCGGAATGTCTGATTTTACATATGGAGGTTCATCTCAGTCATATCAGCCTGCCAGCAAAATTTCATGGCTAGATCAAGTGTAGTTTTGAAGATATTGAAGATTTTCGGTATTGGCAGCAGGGTACAGAAACTTCAAACTCAGTTTTGAAGGCTTTAGAGGCCCCGGATGAGGTTGAAAATTTGGGTGACGGGTGCTTTGAGCAAGTCAAGCCTGTAGAGCGCTTCTTGGTGTTTCCAGAATGGGGTTATAATAGCCAATCGGGTCAACGGGCGATGACTTATGGTCTTCGAAAGTTGGGTCACCTGAAATGGCGAAAAATAATTTTTCTTCAAAATTTCTGTTTGGGTTTCAAAACTCATTTTGAGCCAACTTTGATGTAATAAATTATAAAATAAAATAATTCTAAGTTTGGTCGGCCCTAAGGGCTAAATTTCTAGAACCTTCTCGGGCAGTGGAAATTGCCTATATAAAGAAGGCCCGTAGTGTTGTCTAGGGAAGTTCTGGGTAGTAGATCTGGGTATTGATTCGAGGCTTTGTCCTGCAAAATATTCTAAGGGAATGCCCATGTGGCTTTGCATATTGTAATTCTGAAAGTTTGTAATTCCACATTTGTGGAGATAATAAGAAGCCAATTTTCTATTCTTGCATATTATTGTTGTTGTTTCTCTATTTCTGTTATGTGCTTGTGGTATTAAGGGGAGCACCCTTCATCAGATAGGTAGATCCATCTTTTGCTGCTTAATCTCCTCCGTAGATCTTTGGTTTAGGTCAGATTCATTAAATCCTTCCAACATTATGTTCTTCATCCATCCTTCTAGAAACATCTTTAATCTCTTTATGGAATCACAATAAAATGGTTTACTATGCATTAAATTCTCCATACATTCAATAAATAAAGTCAACACAATTTACATAATCCAATAATTTAACTATGTCAACTAGGAATCTGAATTCTTCCTCAAATGTAAATTACTGATGCTCGGTCAATACTATTTTCAACTCCTCGGTCATCACTGTGTAGCTCGGTCACCACTTGAAACTATTTCCCTTGACAGTACACTGATGTTCGGTCAACACTAAATTTACTTGGCATATACTAGCTCGGTCGACATTAGCATCACTCGGCTTAAACTAGATTTCTTCACTTTTGCTCGGTTAAGCCTACTTGTTTAGTCTTTATTCTTACTTAGATGAACAATACATTATCTTATCATTGTGCCACATAATCAAGTACTCATTGAAGTATCAAATAACTCAACCTTTCTCTAGGTTCTATTGTTATCACCCCTGTCCTAATCCTTCTCAACAATCAAATAGATATAGTACTTTCTTAGATAGCAACAATCTTACCAGTTAAGGTTTGACATCAATGACAATACAAAAATTGCTTCAATTGCATTTTCCAACAAGAGTATCTTTACCTTTCTTGGAATTGTGACACATCGCACATGGAACCCGAAAGGGGAAATAGAGGTTCTGCTAGCAAATAATGACTACTTTATGGTTATTTTCAATTGCATGGTAGATCAAAATAGGCCCTTTGAAGGGGGACCATATTTCTATAATTAGGTTGGACTATTCATTAAGACATGAAATGTTGGATTCAACCTAGTTAAGGAGCTTCCTTCACGTGTCCCATTTTGGGTGAGGCTTTCATGGTTTTGGATAGAATTATGGAGAGATGGTATCTTCAACTATGTTACTGCACAATTTGGCAAGCTAATAGGCCCTTCTCACCAAACCATGGAAAAAGGGTAATTACCTATTCTCGTATTTGTGTTGAGATCAATTTGAATAAGTCATTTCGTAATTCTATAGAAATCTGGCTTGGATCCAACTCATGGATTCAACAATTAGATTATAAAACTTTACCTTTTTGATGTCACCTTTGTCATTAATATGGTCATTTGCAATGAATTTGTCCAAAATATAACCATGTAGGGGTAGCCAATAATGGTCCTCTCTTCCAACCTCCAGGTTAGATAAAGGAAAAGTGTGTATGGTAGATAATAAAGAGGGCTTTATTCTATTCAAAACAAAAAATAAGGGTAGAGGATAGAAGATAACTCTTAGGGACATGAAAACAGATGAGGTTTTCAATAGTTTTGATTTCCTCAAAGAAATGAGGCATCTGGATGATGCTTTGGTTGGCATGGCTTTAGGTTTAGATGCTCAAGGAATAATTCAAATTAATGATGAGAAATAAATTGATCCCTAGGTTGGAACTCAAGTTACAGATCTTGAAATCCATATGTATACAGATTTACCCCCAATGAACATACGTCCTCTAGAGGATGCTGGAAGTCAGGAAAAAAGTATAGGCTCAAATCTTCCTAGCTCAAGGGTAATTCCAAAAAAAAGAATGTTTGGATGGTAGTAAAAGTAAGGGGTCCTAGGTAACATTGGGACTTCAATACAAATATTTTAAGTTGTTCTTGAAAGACCCCCTAAAACTAAGGAGAGGAAGAACGATCAAGAAAAGGTTAAGTTAATTAGTGAGACACTTGTTGAGTCTGGTTTTTTTAAGACCATTAATTCCCACTTATCTCATTCTAAAAAATTAGTGTGATATCTTGGAACGTAAGGCGTTTAAATAACATCCTTAGAAAAAAATACTATTCGAGAATTGATTGCTTCTCATTTTCCCAATGTGGTGTTTATTCACGAATCTAAGTTATCATTGGATGGTGTGTTAAATATGGCCACCAATATTTGGATTCAAAGTCTGTGTCAGTGCATTGGGGCTTAGGGTACCTCTAGAGGTTTAACAATTCTTTGGGACCCTTAAAATATTGTGCCTCTTTGGTGGATTTCCACTAGGTTTTCAATTTCTATGGGTGTTGTGAGTTGTGAATCTGGTGAAAATATCATCCTCTCTAATGTGTATTCTCTAACATATTTAAATGGAAAATTTTTATTATGGTCTCTTATTAGATTTATGTATTCTCTTGCCCCTTTTCATCCATGGATTATCATAGGATATTTTAATGCTCTATTATGTATAGATGAAAAAAGGGGCATAATTTCTAGACTTGATCCTTCAAGAGAGTTACTAAGGGATAACATAAAGTTTTTGAGGATGGTGGATGTAAAGCCTTCTAATGGTTTGTATACTTAGAATAATAGAAGATGTGAAAAATAAGCCATTGTAGAGTGGTTGGAAATATTTATGGTATCATGCTACTAGATGGGGGATAATTGGACAATTACCTCTAAAATTTTAGATTGGAAATGATTTGATCATTTCCTAATCAAATTTATAGCCTCTCACTTTCAAGTTGTAAAAAATTTGTCTTTTAAGTTTCAACTTATGTGGCTTTGCGATCCTTCTCTTCAGGACCTCATGTTGGAATAGTTGCAGGAGGGAAATTTGTGTAATGGTACAATAATGTTCTTATTTGTTAAACAACTTCAATATGTAAGGTATAAGTTGAAAAGATGGAACACGCTATGCTTTGGTAATATCTTTTCAGAAAAATTATAAGCACAATCTTGGGTTGACACTATAAATTGCATCATCAGAGATCAAGGCTTCTCTAAAGATTTGTGTAGAGCTAAAGCTATAGTTGTAAGAGATTTAGAGGAATGGAAACTTTGTGAGGAGATTTATTGGAAATAGAAGGTGTAATACTCCTCCCATAGTCTATTTTTCTATATGTTACAATGTCATTTATATGTATGGATTTATTGACCCCATACCTACATGTGTATGGATTGCGTGTATGTTTTATATTTCTATTTGATGTGTCTAATGTGGTTGAGGGACAGAGTCATAGTTACTTACTTACAAGTGTAATCACCTAAAATCGGGCTAATAGAACCTAAGCCCCTATTTTCCCTAGTTCGGAATAATGTCTTAATTATGTTAATTTGATCTTCGATTATTGAAATATTTCATACAATTCAATAAAATCAATTCAATCTCAAATTCAAGCATTTGTCATCAAGATATCAAGAAAAATCAAGTCAATTACCTCTATGCCCAATTAATTAAATCAATCCCATCAAATTCATGGCTAGAGTAATTAATTAAAGGAAATAAATAAATCCCTCTCAAATTAAGAAACACAACAAACACACTTTGAATCATTGAGAGGTAATCATGTGGATCAAGGATCAAGCATGGATGCATCTCAACCACTCCTCACAGATACATCTCAACCATTCAAATCCTCCTAAATTATATAAAAGAGGATTCTCAAATGCTCATTCTTCCTTCCTAGCTTTTTTATTTTAGCTTCCTAAATCTTTGATTTTGGCTTTCTAAATCTTTGATTGTGATAGTTAATTCATGCTTTCATGCTCTCATTTTAGATTTCATATGCTCTTAGTTAATTAGAAAACATCTCAATTTGGGTTTATAGTAAATAAATTCATGATCTAATGGCCAATTGTGATGCATTTCCTAGTTTTAGTTTCATATTTGCATGATAATCTTGAATCTCTCATTTTAGAATTGCATTGTCACTGTTTAGGGTTAGATCTAAGAGAAATTCCTAATCCTTTTCATACTTGTGTTAATTAGAGAGCAATAGGATGATTTCAGTTGTGAATTGGCTTCATTTTTTGTTTAAATCTTTCTAACAATTGATGCAATGTCCTATTGAAGTGTTTTGTTGCATATTTGCAGGTCCATAACTCTCACACACATTTCTAGTGCCCACCGTGAGGCCAAGCCCCGAATTTCCTATTTTTCTAGCTTTTTCTAGTAATTTTCATCATGTCTTTTTCTGCCAGGGATCACATTCGGGAAGCATAGTCGTACCCCAGATTTCCTAGATCATATTTGGGATTCTCAGATCACATCTGGAAAAGGTATCATTTTTGGTAAATTTTAGGGTCGCATCTGGTGATCTAGGTCACATTTGGATAATAGGGTCGCATATGGGAAATAGAATTGCATCTGGTCAAATCTAGGATCACATCTAGGGAAATTTGTTGAATTCTTGATTTTACTAACCCCTAATGATTTGGTTTGATGTTTATGTGGTTTTAAAATAGCTTAAATGTGGTTTGCAAGATGAATGACAGAGACCCAAGTGCCTCAAACTACTAACCATTGTTTCTAAGTTGCTTTAAAAGATTAAAAGGACATTTATTGCTTTGATTTTTAGGAACTAAGTGCAATTTAAACTCATCTTGCAAATCAATTAGAGGATTATGCTCTTTTCCCTGAGGGAAAATTAGAAACTCAAAAATTGGATTGCATTTTGAAGTTAAATTGGGAGATAAATGATAAATCATGCATAATATGTCCTAGATTTACAATTTGAGTTAGGAAATTATTCTCTTCTCCTTCAAGGAGAATCAAAAATCCAGACCTTGAATTGTCTATCTATTTTCTTTTAAAGCATTTCCCTTAAAGAGCTTGAAAATTTGAGATTTCTAACAACTAATGGGTGAATGTGGTGATTTTGTGTGATCTAAATAGCTTAATAGTAGTTTTCAGGTCGATTGTCCAAGATAAACATCAATCAAAGTATTAATTCTTGTCTTACAGGTTGCCTAAAAGAAAGAACCTAAAATTTCATGCTTTTTTTTCTAGGAACTTAATACAATTTGGCGTCAATTTGAAAACTAATTAGAGGATTATGCTCTTTTCCCTTTGGGAAAATTAGAAACTTAAAAGTTAGCTTGCAATTTGGAGTCAAATTAGAGTAATAGGGTTTCATTTGCATGATGTGTTTGGGATTCTTGGTGTCAGTTAAGAGATTATGTTCTTCTCCTTCATGGAGAATCAGAAATCTAGAGCTCATTATCACTTATCCAATTTCTTTATTGTACACCTTTAGAGGGCCTGTCGATTGAGGAAAAAATCTTCTGGGAATGACCCAAGTGGGGACAAGTCTTAAGCCGACTCTTCCACCCCACTATAAAATTTGACGCTTCCTTGAGGTGAAAGCCTCAGAAGACATGATCTTGGGAGATTGATTATCAATCCCAATGACAAACTTGGATTTCGTGTAGAGTGGAGCCACTTGAATCTTGCTTGAATCTTGCTTGCGAGACTACACACTTTCAAGTTCATATAGGGCTTATGGTCTAAATCCTGCTTGCGGGACTATGGGAGATGGTTGTGAATGGATGACTTTATTAAAAACCGTATGTTATATGCTACCCAGATCACCCCTGAAAGGTTGTTATCACTTGTGTGAGGAAAATAGTAATTTCCCCAAGACATTCACCATATCAAGTCCTCATCGACGTTACCACTCATCTAATATGGCCTCCAATATCCATTGTGTGTTATTGGATTTCCATATTTTGAGTCTTTGAGTGTGTTCCTAAGTCAGTGAACAAGTGGTTTCAATCTCTACTTAGCATAAGGTAGGTTAGGTGTGTCTGATTGAAATGATTGCTTGATTTTTTCTCAGTACAAATTTAGATAATTACCCCCAAATGAACAAACACAAAGCATTTACAAGCACTTATAAACACCTACAAGTCACTAGAATTTGACAGATATGATCCATTTTTCAAAAACTCACTGAAACTAAAAATTCCCTAACATCATTGAATCACGTCCCGGGTTCCTAAATCACATCCCGTATCTCGAATTGCATATGTTCAAATTTGGATCACATCTGGTATCTACACCATTTCCCAGATCGTATATGGTAACCACTGCATTTCTTGAGTTGCATCCCATGTTTCCTGGATCGCATCTGGGGTCCGAAAAGTCTGCCAATCACTTGTAAAAGATTGCATCTAGGATAGTGAGCATTTTCGTACTTTCCAGAACCAAATTTTTTCATTCTCAGATACCTATTTGGCCCAATAGTAAGGTTCTATTTCCAAAACACATCCATATGATTACCTGAAAGAGTCATTTTTTAAAGTCTTGTTACCATGCATGGTCTGAATCTGCATTGTCTGAATTGTGAAGTCAGTCTATCCTACCAATTACAATCAAGTTCCCAACTCATAATCAAGGCACTTTGACCCCCTTTGACGCTGGAACTTCCATATTATCAGACCCACTTACACTTTTGGTTCCCAACTCACTATTAGGGCACTTTGACACCTTTTGACGTTGGATCCATAAAACAATTTCAAACCCACTCTTGCATCCTTGGATTCACAATCAGACATTACAAATGTTTAGACCCACTTGGACACAAGACTCTCATTAATTCCTTAATCACATTTTCATGGTTAATACAAGGTACAAATCTTATCATTTTGAAAGTAACCCGTTCTCAAATGAAGTACCATTGCTCACATTTGAAAAAGGAGAGACTTCAAGACTTAATCCCCTATTTGGAACAACACCAAGTACCACATATACAACAACACCCGAAGCAAAAAACATGAACAACCAGGAAGAATTTCATTGGGATGAAAAACTAGGTGGACAAGATGAACAAAATGACCAAAACAATCAAGAAGAAGCCCAACAAAAAGAAACACATTATGATTCAGATGACAAAGAACCCACTGAAAGAGAATACCAAAGAGCTACAAACAGAAAATGATTCCATAAAATCCTTGAGATAAATTTGGAAGAAAACAAGGAAAAATACTTCCTAGAACTTTCCTCTCAAGGAGTGAAATTACCAAAGGACTATGATGTAAACCAACTAAAACAGAAAGAAGATCTCAGTCCTATATCCATTTTAACAAGACAGTTGCTTGCCATGCAAAATGAGATCAAAGAACTCAAGAAAGAGAAGGACCTACCAGCAAAACAATACTCTCTAGAGAACATATGTCCTTTCCCCTTTGATAAGGGACTAAAGATGATTCCATTTCCTAAAAATGTCACAATTCCAAAATATGACAAATACATGGGAAATTTAGACCCTCAAGATCATGTGAGGGAGTTTTGCACAACTAGTATGGAATTCATGCATGAACAAACATATCTAATGAGATTATTTCCATGAAGCTTTGGTGGACAAGATATGGATTGGTTCTCCAAATTACCCATAGGAATCAAGATGTTTGATGAACTAGTGAAAAAATTCATACAACAATACTCCTACAAATCCAACACATAGTAACAATGTTGGATCTATGCAATACTAAACATAAAATAGGAGAATCATTCTTGAATTTCCTACAACGATGGAGAAAAATATTTGCACGATATGCTAGGTAGATACCTAAAAATGAAAAAATGGACATCGCCATTAACAACGTGGTTCCTGAAATTAATTTTCCAATACAATTGCAAGGACCACCAAGTTTTGATAAGATGATAGATAGTGCTATCAAAATTGAGGAAGTCTTGATCAAGAAAGGTGACATTACTATCAACAAGGAAAACAAAGACAAATACTACCCCACCAAGGATAAGTACAAATACGGGAACAAGAAAAAACATGTGGTCAATGATGGAGTTGTTGATACTCCTAATCCAAAACCTAAATCAGATGTCTTCAATCTTATAACAAGCCTTCAAGCAAGCAAGAATCTGAATTCTACCGTGACACCAATGGCTAACAAAACTTTCAATAAACCTCCTACTCAAGCAAAGCCTTGGTTAGCAAGACCTAAGAGAATATTCACACCATTGGGAGACACCTTGGAAGTGGTCTTAAAGTCACTATTGGATTAAAAAATCATAACAATTTAGGATTCTAAACCTTGGGAACTAGAAGTAAGACCCAAGTGGTGGAACAATAAAGATTAATGTGATTTCCATCGCAAAAAAGGACATAAAACCAACAATTGTATGAAGTTAAGACATGTTATTCAAGACCTAATTGAAGAAGGAAAATTCAAGGTAGATGGACATCGCACAAACAATGACCATAAGGCATTTCAAACTCCATTACCTAGCTATGAAAAAGGAGTCTTCCAAAATTAACTACACATACACTGATAATGACAATGTAATTCATATGGTGGAACCATGTGAACACTCCATCAATATGATCACTCTAAAAGGAGTCAAAAACAAAACTGAGTCTTCTAATGTTGTAACAAGGAGTCAAGAAAAGCTCACTCTTAAAGGAGTCTCAACATCTAACACACTAGCTACAACAACAAAAACATCTAAACAAGAGACATTACCTCCAAAGTTTAATCTTGTGGATCAGTTGCAAAGAACACCCACTCAAATATCCATTGTAGATTTGTTGAAATTTTTTCCTAGTCATAGGGAAGTTCTTAATCAAGCCCTACTTAGCACTAATGTACCAAAAGATCTAGATGTGGATAGATTCCAGGCTATGGTTAGTCACTTGAATTCCTCACACTACCTATCTTTTCTTTGAAGAGGATGATAAATCATTGAACCAGCTACACAACCAACCTCTACATTTAGAAGTCCTTATTCATAAACACTAAGTCAAACGTGTCTTGATAGATGGAGGCACTATTTTGAACATCTGCACATACAACTTGGTAAAACAATTGGGATTCTCAGAACATGCAATTGATCCTAGAAGAAAGATAACTATCAAGGCCTATGATGAAGAAGAAAGATCCTCTAAGGGATTGGTTGTTTTAC
Source organism: Chamaecyparis obtusa (assembly GCA_027943335.1). Classification (NCBI taxonomy): domain Eukaryota; kingdom Viridiplantae; phylum Streptophyta; class Pinopsida; order Cupressales; family Cupressaceae; genus Chamaecyparis; species Chamaecyparis obtusa. Next base: position 96,583 of record BSBK01003374.1, on the reverse strand, counting down.
CTATTAGAGTGGGACTAGTGGAGCAAGACATCCTATGTCAAGTTCTCGATTTACCACTCACATACAATATTCTTCTTGGAAGGCCATGGATACACTCAATGCAAGTTGTGCCTTCTACTTACCATCAATGCCTAAAATTCCCTCATAATGGAGTGGAGGTTACTATTCCAATAGATACAACATATTCTTGCAATAATCTCAAACAACTAGAAAGTATGATTCCTCACGAAAAGGAAAACTCTCATAAGGTGGAGACATCCAAAGAGATGGTCTTGAAAAGATTTGCTAAAAAAATCAACATCCAAGAGACAACCATGGGTGAATACAAGATAGATCCCACAATATATTTGATAGATCTTCCCATATCTCCTAGAACACAAGGAAGACCTTCATCAAAATTTACACCATCCAATGGTAGTTCTCTAACTATACATGAGGGAACTGGAATGGTCAAGGTAAAAGTATCACTTGAAGAAGAAAATGAAGAAAAAGTTGTCTTGCAGTGGCTTTATAAAGAAAAAGAAGAAGATAGAAATGTCAGACATGTTGAGATAGCTCCAAAAAAATATGGAAAGGGATATGAGATCATGAAACAAATGGGGTACAAAGGGAAAGGACCCTTGGGACAAAACAAACAAGGACTTGTAGAACCTCTACACATGGATTTCAGAAATCCTAAAGACAAGACTGGACTAGGCTTCACGGAAGGAACATCACATCCTATAGGAAAAAAAAAGGTCATGTATTTGATAGATCAGGAGACTCAAATGATGAAGAAGAGGTAGAAGGACAACCTATTTCCTATGAAAGGTTGCTTCTCTTACAAGGAGACCCATTATCAAAAACTGGTACCAATCTTAGACAAGAACCAAAAGGAGAACAAGCAGAAGAACCTGAAGACGAACAAGAACAAGGGCTTCCCATATTTGATACACCTCACTTTGATGAGGAACCAGAAATGATAACTCCACAAGAACCATTTCAAGAAGAAGAGAACCATGCTAATGAAGAAGATGAAGTACCCATGACTATTGCCCACTTCTTGGGGGTTTCAGATTATAGTTTAAGTAGGCGCACATGAATATGAATGGGATGTCCTTTCTAATGCTACCATGGACATAGAAATTAATGTGATACACAAATTTTCTCCTAGAATCTTGATTGAGGAAGGAGAGAGTTCTAATTTTAGACCCCTAGAGTTAGATTCGCATAACATTATCATGAACTATACTAATAATGAACATGACTCTAATAATCCTAACATCTATTTAGAAGAAAAATTAATAAAAACAAACTGTAAACATTCTATAATTTTATGGCTCAATCTTGAAGCACTCTTTCTGTATTTAGCAACAAATATGTTTATAGCTTGAAAATGTACTTTTGAAATAGAAAGGACATATTATACCAGTATTTATGCAGCACCATTTGTATCTTGAACTTGCAAGTTGGCAATCATTGGCACTTCTTGTAGCTCTCTTATCATGGGAACCCAGCTTGATTTACATCTTTGATAATGACTAAATGTGAAAACCAGTCAACTGTTATCTGCAAGATAATCTATTAAGCTCTCAAATAACATCATTATGAAATACATTATCTGAAAAAGGTTTCTCAGTTTGAAACATACTAAGTCCCTTTAATTCAGACACCTAGTTAATAAAAGGACAACATACACCACAATGATCATTAGTAGTAAAAGGTTTCATGTCAGAAACAAGTCCCTTTAATACTACCTTGTAGTGAGTGTCAGTGTACATTTCCTTATCACATTTAATTTTCCAGATTGATATGCAATATTGAAAACTTGATTGCTACAGTATGTTATTTGTTTCTCATGTATTGCTTAGATCCAACAGGATCTAACCATATTTTCCTTTCTTATGCAGATATGAAACCCTAAAAGACCTAGATGCAGATGGAGACTTGGATTATGAAGACCTAAAAGTAGAAACCTAGCAGACAACCAGCTGACACAAACCAATATGAAAGGCAATGCATGGGACCCCTATTCGATACTTCAATCTTTCTTTCAATTCTGCAATGTACTCTACTTATTGATGAAACATGAAACAAGAAAGGACATTTGTATATCACATTCAGTTTGAAAGCACAATGTAATGATTATTTATGAATTTTGGAATAATAATCAATACTTAGAGTACAATAATGACATCTAGAATGATTGCAATAAGGACATGTAAATTAACAAAACCTACAAGGTAGTGTTAATTAGACAAACAAATGCAACCTTTTCCTACTTATGCTTATTGTATTGTATGTTGTATTTTTAAGTAACAATTTTGGCGACTTCTACTAGATGTCTACCTGCTAGACATGACCTATAGGCTTATCATAGGGCAATAGAATTGAGGAAAATTGAACCATGAATGCAACCTTTATTGAAAAGAAAATGCACCTAAACTAGACTCAAAGCAACCTAAGGACCTAGTGCTTGGACAACACTTATTGAATTTGAAAAACTGAAACTAACCTAACCCTCAAAGCAAAGCTTGAGGTGTATTCCATTAACTAGAATCTACAATTCTTCCCCTTCAGTTGTGGACAACTAAAAAGCATTTTTCTTCTTACAAGTTGTTATAACAAAAGGACCTGACCAAAAATTATCAAATTTATCATGTTGCCCTGGCCTATTCTTAAGCACGTCCCACTTGAGTACTAGATCTCCTTCCTTAAATTCCCTGAATTTAGCTTTCCTATCAAAAGATTTCTTAGTCTGTGCTTGCTTAAGTTCCATTGTTTCCAATGCTTTTCTCCTTTCCTCTTCAAGCTGCAACTAATCAGCATACCTCAGTTTAAGGGGATCTTCTTCTCCAAATAATAACATCTAATCAGCCAGCTGCAAGGCTAGAAATTCAGTGGAAACTGGTAATATGGCCTCTTTACCATAAACTAGGACATAAGGGGAATTCCCAATTACTTGTTTAGGTGTAATCCTATCCAGCCATAAGGCTGTCTTCAATTTAGAATGCCAATCTCTCTTGTTATCTTGTAGAGTTTTTCTGATAATTCTAATTAGATTTTTATTTGTAGATTTTGCAAGACCATTACCCTAAGGATAATAGTTAGAAGAAGTATTTAAGTAAATCTCATTCTTCACAGCCCATTCTGTAATAGTTAGACCAATGAAATCCATAGCGTTGTCAGAAATAATTGATTGAGGAACTCCAAACCTGGTTGTAATATCTTCATAAAACTTTAACACTGCAGGTCCAGTAGCCTCTTTTAGTGCAATAGCTTTAGTCCATCTCGTAAAATAATCAGTAGCAGTCAAAATCCATTTATGACTTGCACTAGAATTAGGATTGATAGGACCAATAAAGTCCATACCCCACTTAGCAAATGGATGATCCACCACAATTGGCTTTAATGGCAGTGCTGCCAGCCTTTGTTTACTTGCAAAAATTGCACATTTCTGACATTTTCTGGCCCAAAAATGAGCATCCTTAAATAAATCAGGCCAATAATAGCCTGCCCTTAGTATTTTCTAGGCTATAGTTTTACGACTAAAATGTCCTCCATAAGATCCATCATGAAACCCAGATAAAATTCTACCTTGATCTATTGAATCAATACATTTAAGAAACATTCCAGAATAGTCTTTTCTCTATAGAACACCATCAATAAGAACATAGGGAATAGATTGTAACCTGTAGTATCTCCTTTTTGCCTTATCAAGATTATTTGGGCATTGCCCAATTTGCAAGAATCTGGTCATATCTGACAACCAAGTCATAGGATCATTGAATAATATAATATCACCTTGTAAATTTTCAAATTCTTTAGAAATTTCAAACTGTTCTTCCTCTTCCACCATTTGAGCACAAAGGCCCTTGCCTCTAATCAACTTAGTCACATGAATCTATACATCATACTCCATAACCCTTGTTATCCAACCAGCCCTCTTTTCATTAACATCCTTTTTTAGCAAAAACTCTTTAATGCTAGGATGAGCAACCATTAAGTGCACTTTATTTCTGGCAATTAAATGCTTAAACTTCTTCAAAGCTTTAATAACAGTGAGTACATGCTTTTCAATAAAAGTGTACCTTTTCTCATAGTCATCCATACCTTTACTGAAAAAAGCAACTGGCTGCTCTTATTTTTCATCATTCTTTTGAACCAGTATTGTTGAAATGGTATCAGAACCACCATAGGCATACAGAATAAAATCTTTAGTAAAATCAGGATTAACAAGAGTAGGGGCTGAAGACAAAGCATGTTTTATCAGTTCAAAATTCTTTTTTCCTTCATCAATCCAGCTGAAAGGAATATCTTTTTTAAGCATGGTAGTAAATGGTTTTAATAGGTTTGCAATATCAAGGATAAACCTCCTTACAAAATTAATTCTCCCAATAAAACTCTGCAATCCTTTCTCGTGTTTAGGCAATGAAAGTTCAAGAATTACATGAATTCTTTCAGGATCTATTATGGTTCCTTCCTTAGACACCTGGTATCCTAAGAGTTTTCCCTCATGAACTGCAAACACAGATTTCTTAGGATTTAAGGAAATTCTAAATTCTCTACATCTTTGTAATATCTGTCTCAAATGATCATTGTGCTGATTTGCAACTTTGTTGTAAATTGTCACATCATCTAGGTACACTAGAATAAATTTATACATTAAATTCTTGAAAGCCATATCCATTGCTTTCTAAAAAGTGGCTCCAGAATTTGATAGCCCAAATGGCATTCTTCTATAAGCCATGGTACCCCACTTGGTTGTAAAAGTTGTTTTAAATTGATTAGATTCTTTAACTAAAATCTGGTTGTAACTAGAATATCCATCTAAGAGTGAGAATCTCTCAGAACCTGAAACATATTGTAAAATCCATTCCATGGAAGGAAGAGGGTGTCTATCTTTCAGAGATGCCCTATTAAGGTCTCTAAAGTCTACACAGAGTCTTATCTCTCCATTCTTCTTCCTTACTGGAACTAAGTTAGAAACCCAAGATGTGTGCTTAATAGGAAATATAATACCACCATCTAGGAGTTTTTGCATCTCTTTTAACATTAATGGCTCTAATTTGGGGTTTATAGGTCTTTGCCTTTGTCTAATTGGCCTAGCATTAGGCTCCAATTCTATAGTATGTTGGGTTAATTGGGGATCAAAACTCTTCAGATCATTGTAATCCCATGCAAAACCATCATTATATTCTCTAAAAAGATCAATAAATAGTTCTTTTTCTTTAGGAGAATTTATTTTACCAACCTTCAACCACTTATCTCTGAAAATTTCCACTTCGTCATAATGATCTTCTTTAATTAGCAAGCTGGTTTTACCTTTCCTAAACTAATCATCAGAATTAAAAGCTAATTCCAAGCTTACTAATCCCTTTGGAAGCTTATTGATTTTCAACTGAATAATCTGGTCTTCTATTTGTTGAATGTTTTTGTTATCTCTTGAAGCTGAAAAACCATTTGTTTCTGTCAAAAAACTTAAGATATGTTCATCAGTATTGAAAACTTGCCAATAAGTGTCATTATTCGGAATGGATGGCCTAAAAATTATCTTAATATGTGACTGGTCTAAAATTAGTCCTTTATTTTCCATTATTTCAATATGAGCACCAATACCAGCTAGCCTATTAGCATGCAGATTTTCCCTTCTAGGAATTGAAATCAGGTTGAAAGCATCAAATTCATCTAGAATATCAGAAACTCTAGATTTATACATCTTAAGCAGATCATTTTTAATAGTATTGATGCTTCTCACCTGCTTAACAATAAGCTCACTATCACCAAATGCTCTCAAACACTTAATACCTCTCAATCTTGCCCACTCTAAACCCTGAATCAAACTCTCATATTCAACCACATTGTTAGAGCAAGGAAAGGACAACTTAAAAGCAACATAAAATTTATCACCATCAGGTGATACCATCATAACCCCTACACCAACTCCATCCTTATTCCTTGACCCATCAAAATACAAATCCCAAAGCTGGTTAGACACATAAGATTCAAATTCTGGATCTTTAATCAAATTAGGAACTACTAAATCAGATTCTAAAATCATGTAGTTTCCAAAACTAGTATCAAACATGTCATCATTATGTTCATTCCTAGTAGCCCATTCATCTAGAACAATATCTGGATATACTTCAGTTTTAGTATTATACGTTGAATAATTAAGTATTTCATCTTGATCCATGATCACAGAACTTGCATTAATAGGACTTGGATTATAAGGCTCTATGTGATTTTTGGCCAGTGATTCTAATTTTATGGTTACCTCAGTACCATATCTAATTTTGAAGTACAAATGTGACCAATCTGATGAAAAATAGCCATCTATTTTGGTTGTGAAATCTCTAGACAGACGCAACGAAATATGTTGGTAAATCAATAACATATATGTCTTGTGGAATTGAAAAATTTGGGCAGGAATGCAGGGTCAAACTTGCATTTTTAATAACTCCTAAAGTCTTAACATAATTTCCATCAAGCTGGACCACACCCTTCTCAAGAGGCTCATATTTTAAGTTTAGCAAATCTGCTACTTTCTTAGGCATGACAGTATTGGTTGCACCACTATCAACCATATAATTATGAACTAATTTATTTCCAATAATCAAGGAGACATAAAAAGGAGGAGGCTTTTCAATTTCATATTTCTTACCTTCTTTTTCTGATGTCTTTTGTACATTTGATAGTTTCTTATTAGTAGTTACTACTATTTTTTCAATATTTGCAGCCTTCTAGACTTCTGGTATTACTGGCTGCTAAAATTTAGCAGGCTTTTTCTCTTCTTTTGATGGCTTTTCCTGAACCTTAGGAGGCCCAGAGTTAGTCATGACCACACTTGGTGACTGTTGTACTATTTTCTGGGAATTAATTTCCAACTTGGACAACTCTTCTTTCAAAATCTCAATCTATCCTGGAATAGACAGAGTTTCCCATGCAGACAAAGTAACATTTTTTTTTTCATTGTATCAACAATATTGAACAGAACAGTAAATTGTACCTTATGTGATGATCTAGAAGAACTCTGATCAGCATTCCTTTGAGTTTGATCTTTATTAGTGGAAGCTGACAGATTCTTTAAAATAGAAATTGGTGGAGAAGAAACATTCCCAGTAGATTGATCTGCTTCAAGGGCTCTCTTTTTTGCTCTTGTATTTGCTGCAATTGATGAATCTTCATTAAGTCCACAAAATTCTTCCTCTTGCCAATTTAAGAATCTGGTATCTGTAGCACTTTGGTCTGGTTGATTTTGGACCTCTTCAACAGACACATTCTGTTATGAATTCATTGAATTTTGTACCATGAGAGCTTGATTAAGAATTCCATTAGAACATGTAGAGTGATCATGTGGCTCATTGCATGGAAAACACTAGTCAGTAGCAATTTTATTCTGAGTAGGAACAATATCCCTAATAGTATTAAGAGGTGTTGGATTGTACTGTCTATTTGGTCTCATATTCCAATTCTGCCTATTTGCATTAGTATTTCCTTGAAATTGCTGCCTATTAGCCTAAAAATTAGGTTGGCTAGGATATTGTGAAAAAGAACTAGCAAATTGATTTTGAATAGCAGGGTTTGCCTGAGCTTGATTCCTCTTAAGGGCCACTAGATCATTACCAAAAGATTGTAGCAAACTTTCAATTTTTTGGTGACTATCCTTAATAGTCTGTAATTCATTCAGAGGGGCTATAGGAGCTATTTCTGAAGGTTTATAAGATGGGACAGCAGATAATGGTGGAACTACCAATGGCATATTAGACTGCATATTAGGAAAGAAAGGCATAGGAGCTATCTTTCCTACCTGGATAAGACTATTCTCTGCCCTAATAGCAGTATCAAAAGCTTGAGGTAAAGTATTACCTCCCATAGATTGAATCATTACAGAGATATCACTATTCAAACTCTTCAAATAATATAAAAACAAATATTAAGTTGAAGGTCTTACCGTAATAGGGATCCAATTCCAAGTCTTCTGAAAATGAAGATTAAAATCACTCATCTCCTCTTGTGGGGCTCTCTTCATTGTAGTTAATTGTTCCACAAGAGACAAGTTATCAGATTTGTCCTCAAAAAATTTAGATAGCCTTTCACCCAGGGCATCCCAAGTAGCAATAGAATCCACCAGGAGGGTTCTGAACCAGTCAAGGGTTTTACCCTTGAGTGATGCAGCTAATAGCTTCAAAGCCACATCTTCTTTTGTAACATGATGAACATTGCAGAGTTACAACATCTCTGATGTGTTCAATGGCTATTACTGGTCCTTCTCTAGTAAATGATGGCAAGCCTTTAAGAGCAGCTAATGGAACATTATTTTGATTTGCAATCCTCAAAGGACTACCTTGATTGAATGTAACAAATAGAAAATTCCTAGCCATTGCTTGATGTGGAGGAGCTTGCTGCTGAATAGCTAGTGTAACAAAAGGTTGAGCAGGTTGAACTACCTTCCTTTGATAAGTCTTTATATTCTGGGGAGTTACTGTAGTACCACTTACAAAAGCTCCGAGAACAGAATTAGCTATAGATAAATTTTCAATACTTGGAAATTCTGATCCGGTATGATTAGGAACGTCTAGATCCTCAGGAAGATTGAGCTCCTCAATGATAACCTCAAGTTCTTCTAAATTTGTAGCTTTTTTTCAAAAATAGGATTATCAAATGATGAGAAATCTGAATTCAAAGAAGTACCTCTTGGATCATGCGATGTTCTTCCACCTCTAGATGATCTTCCTCCCCTTCTGCCTGGTTGTAATTCTTGATACACAAAACCCTCCTTATTTGATCTTGTTGGAGTTATGCTCATTAAAATCCACACTTAGAGCTGTAATTGAAATTTGATACAACCATAGATCTAATAGCTCAGAACTAAGAAGCAGTTCGTAGTCCCACTGGGCGTGCCAAAAACTATTCAGGCTTAGAATTGTTACCCTAACTCAGGCATTAAATCAACACAATAATTCTATCCTGACAATGGAAACCTCTCCTAGCTGTGGGTAGACTATGAATGAAGAGGAATCTCCGGATTCTAGGCCAGTTCCTATAAAATATGGAATATCACTTTCCTGATCTGCAATTTGTTAGGAAAAGGGAAAAGAATACTATAATTAAAAGATTAGGGTGATACACCAAGAAATATTTTAGACTTTACAGAAAATCTGAAACATCAATCCTAACTCACAAATGAAGATCTCAACACTCTGAATCTATGCTCAACATATAGGTTGACAAAACCTGTTATCAGGGTTTTACCATGAATAGCTTGGATAATCAACAAACATACATTTCTCATACAAGGTCTAGGAGCAACTGATTATCTTGAGAAGGAACAGAAATCTACTCACTTCCTTTAGATAATAAATAATTTAACACTTGTTAGAAAAGATGAAAATAGGATCCAATATCAAAACAACTTCGCAAATATGAGCTAAAATCTTTGATTCATTCCCTCCAAAATCTAACAAAAATGATTACAAAATGGCCTTCAAAGCACTTAGGAACAATGTGTTCACTATATGCCCTCTCTCCAAAATCTGCAACCCCAAATTGATCATGAAAAATCAATTTTATATCTAGCCCTAGCTTCCAATCTGAAAATCAAATCCCCACCAAAAATGCCCTAAAATTGGCCAAAAAAAGTGCCAAAAATCTATCTATGTTTACCACCCTAAATGCCTAAAATTTTGGCTCATAATAAGGATTTAAAAAATCCTTTTACAATAACAATTGCCAAAATTCTAAAAATTTAACATTAGATAAAAACCTAATATTAAATAAATAACCTATCCTCAAAAAATCACTAAGTGAAAACAAGTGCTAAGTGGGGAATTAACAAACTCAACCCACTTGCACAAGTTTCAAAAGACAAGGAATGAGGTGGCATTATTTGCAATTTCAAAAACTGTAGGGACTGACATTTGCAATGAAGGCATTCAATATACTCTACTTGGCGAAATCCAAATTGTTATGCTTATTTTGGTATCGGCAGTTGTGCATAACCTATCCTTCATAGAGAAATTTTAGGGAAAAGAAACCCTAACTTATAGGAAAGTCTTTGAAAACTTCTGATGATGAAGCTCGGCATATTAACTGTGAATACATTTGTTTGTTAAACTTGAGCTTACTGTGACTAGAAATCACTGCTATTCTTCATCGATTGTACCTTTCAAACAGAGAACTCAACATTCAACTGTAAGTTATCTTAGAGCTCGGTTTATCTTATGAAGTTTATTTTTTGGTATGAATATCATGAAATTGTAACTTTTCTTCAACATAAGTCACAGCCTCTTTTCCTGTTATATGTTCCTTCACTATTGCTTTCAAGAGATGACTATTGTTTAATAGTATGGAGCCATGAATAAGTCACAGTCGTGACTGATGTGTATCTTGCTTTATCTTGCAAAACTCAGACATGCCTTCCTGAGAGTTTCTCTTTGATTTGTTTACATTTGTATTCTTGAACTGTGACTTAAACCTTGCATTATATCTTTGATCCATTATTTATGCTATTGAACTACTCTTTGTCTCCATGAGCTCCACACATTCCACACTTGGCCTCTACTGTTAATTCATTCTTTTGTTGTTGCTATGGGTTCGAATCTTATGAGCCCGAAACTGTTCAAAACACTTTTTATAGCAGTCAAATTCACATGAGGAAAACTGGCTAAGCCGAACTAAGACTGATGCTTACCTTTCATTTACAACTGTGAATACATCTTATGATCTACGACCATTTGTGACTGGCATAGAACCATGAGCCTCACATTGTGACCTAGTAATAGTCACGGCTTGTTTGACTGTTGATTCCCTTCATTTTGAACATAAAGCCGTGACTGATGCAGTTATGCGGCTCTTAAATTTTATCAAAGAAAATAACCTTTCATACCTTTTGATAACTGGGAGTCCAGTATATAGTTTGTGGGTTTAAATGAAGTTTGACTATTACTCTTTTTCCTCATGAGCTAAACTGAAGCTTGACTTCACTTCCTGACTGAGAATGAACTCAATTTATCTGAGAGTGAACTCGCTGATATATCAAAAATTGATTGTTTTGAACATTTTCTTGTTTCGACCTTGCTCGAGCCCTTTGACTGGTAGACATTTCAAATTCTCTGCTATAACATGAAGCTCTTTGCACATTAAGTTCACACATTCCACACTTGTGTGGACATTTGAATTTACTATCCACAGTGATGTTAAATTTGGTCTCTCCTTTAGCACATGACTGTGACAACATAAAAATGAAACCCGAATTTTGACAGGGAATTTGGAAATATCAGATAATTGCTCTTTTCTAATTAGCTTCTAAAAACACTCTGCATAAAATAGATAGTTACTAGAACTTGATTTTAAAAGATTTTCTATAGTTTGTAGATAAACTGTGATTATAGCATATATTATCCAAATTGTTTCATTTTGCTGACATGAAAAGAACCTGTGTAATCAACAGCCGTAAATTTGATGAACTAGTGGACTCGTTCCTTCGCAAACCATATATTATGAGCTCAGCAATGACGAACAGTTACTCCAGTAAACTATGAAACACCTCTAATGACTTACTAAAGTTGCAAGGTTATGAGTGAAAAATGTTAAAAGATATAATCAGTTATAAATAAAACTATAACATCTTTCACTCATAACCTTCGCAAACCTTAGAAGGTGATTACAACTGAGAGATGCTCAAGAAAAATCATTATTCATTCATTATTCATTCTATAGCAGATAAGTAGCTTTCTCCTTTATGATATTCCTCTTTTAGTTGTACATACTCTGTTGCAGTTTATACAAATTTTACACTTTCTGTTTAGCTTGCATCCTGTTGGATTTTGTTAACTCAAAATTTCAGCTTTTAACATTATAGCTCCTGTAGCTTTGTCCACTGTATACAATTCTCATTGATGTTGAATCTGCACTTAGTATGATAAATACAACAAGATGAAAATGTTTTTTCATTTTTAATGGAGTCTGAGCATGGGCTCGTGACACTCAAAAACACTAGAATGTTAACTAATGAGGTTCGAACACAGGTTTGTGACACTCAATAAAAACAAACTGTAAATATTCTATAATTTTATGGCTCAATCTTGAAGCACTCTTTCTGTATTCAGCAACAAATATGTTTATAGCTTGAAAATGTACTTTTGAAATAGCAAGGACATATTATACTAGTATTTATGCAGCACCATTTGTATCTTGAACTTGCAAGTTGGCAATCATTGGCACTTCTATAGCTCTCTTATCATGGGAACCCAACTTGATTTTCATCTTTGACAATGACTGAATGTGAAAACCAGTCAGTTGTTATCTGCAAGATAATCTATTAAGCTCTCAAATAACATCATTATGAAATACATTATCTGAAAAAGGTTTCTCAGTTTGAAACATACTAAGTCCCTTTAATTTAGACACCTGGTTAATAAAAAGGACAACATACACCACAATGATCATTAGTAGTAAAAGGTTTCATGTCAGAAACAAGTCCCTTTAACACTTCCTTGCAGTGAGTGTTAGTGTACATTTCCTTATCACATTTAATTTTCTAGATTGATATGTAGTATTAAAAACTTGATTGCTATAGTATGTTATTTATTTCTCATGTATTGATTAAATCCAATAGGATCTAACCATATTTTCCTTTCTTATGCAGATATGAAACCCTAAAAGACCTAGATGTAGATGGAGACTCATACTATGAAGACCTAAAAGTAGAAACCTAGCAGACAACTAGCTGACATAAACTAATACAAAAGGCAATGTATGGGACCCCTATTCCATACTTCAATCTTTCTTTCAATTCTGCAATGCACTCTACTTATTGATGAAACATGAAACAAGAAAGGACATTTGTATATCACATTTAGTTTGAAAGCATAATGTAATGATTATTTATGAATTTTGGAATTTTTGGAATAATAATCAATACTTAGAGTACAATAATGACATCTAGAATGAATGTAATAAGGACATGTAAACTAACAAAACCTGCAAGGTAGTGTTAATTAGACAAACAAATGCAACCTTTTCCTACTTATGCTTATTGTATTATATGTTGTATCTTTAAGTAACAATGCTCCAACTAGGGAGCTAATTCCTTTCATAACACATTGGTCATTTCAGCAATGGGGATTTGATTTGGTTGGTCAGATTTACCCTATTTCATCAAACAGACACAAATACATCATTACTGCAACTGAGTATTTCACAAAATGGGTGGAAGTGGTCCCACTGTCCAATGCAACTGGAAAACAAGTTTCCATGTTTATCTTGAATTATATCATCTATCATTATGGCATACCCTCATCGATTATGACTGACAATGGGGGTCAATTAAAAAACAAAGACATAGATGAGCTGTGTCTTCAATTCAAAATCACTCAGCATTGTTCCTTGATCTATTACCCTCAAGGTAATGGATAGGATGAAGCATCAAACAAACCTATTCTAAAGATCTTGCATAGGATAGTGAACAAATCAGGAAGGGACTGGCATTTACAAATCAATCCAGCATTATGGGCTTATAGAACTAGTATCAGAACACCAACTAATGCAACTCCTTTTGCACTAGTTTATGGATCAGAGGTAGTCTTACCAGTCAAAGTAGAGATTCCATCACTGAGGGTATCATTGAAACATCTAGTCACTGATGAGAAATATAGAATCTCTAGACTGCAAGAGCTTGAATTACTAGATGAGCGTAGACAACAGGCATTTGATCATCTTAAAGTCTATCAAAAGAGAATGTCAAGAGGATACAACAAGAAAGTGAAACCAATAAGTTTTCAGATAGGAGATCTAGTTCTTAGAGAAAATCCTAAGAATCAACAGAATCGAGAACAAAAGGGAAAATTTGAACCCAACTGGCTGGGTCCCTTTGTCATTACAGTAGCATTTGGATTAGGAGCCTATCAATTAGCTATTCCTAAAGGAGATGTTTTACTAGATCCAATAAATATTCTACATCTGAAAAGGTTTTATGCCTGACATTCTTGAGGTGACTCCCGTACAATGAAAAGAGTTCTTGAAAAAAAGTTCAAAAACAACAAATATGGATCTTGATAAAAAATAAAAAAATGGAAAAAGTCCTATAAAAAATGACCATCTCGGTGAAAACCTAGCAAATAGGCACCTTGGTGAGTCCAAAAAAATAGAAAAGAGAAAAAGTACAAAAAATTTGGAAAAGAGAAAAAGTGTCTTGGTGAAATCCTAGTAAACAGGTGCCATGATAGCCAAAAAAAGAAAAAGTTTGGCCAAGTGGTGAAAACCTAGTAAACAGGCACTACTTGTAATCAACGCTCTATCTATCAAGACAACACTTGTGCATTTGGCCTATGTAAATGAATAGAGGTAAAATGGATTCACCACTATTGAGATGTAGAAGGGGAAATATGAGATCTATTCTCAAAACCCAAATTCCCCAAAGAAGAGATCCGATTTGATCAACGTAGAGGTTAATACACAATCGAATCAATTTGTGGATGAATATGGAAGAGAAAGAGAGTAAATCCAATATTTCCCTATATGGAGGAGGATTATGTTTAGAAATCTGAAATAATAAATACTAGCCTCAAATTAGGGCAGATCTGGAAAATGTTGAATTCTAATGTCTGTGTACACTTTCGAGAAAATCTGAAACCTATCTTGGAATGGAAATGCTGAGATAGAGAAAATAAAGAAATCTTTCCTCAAGATGGCTCAGCTTGGGTTTGACCCTCATAAAAGGTCAAATACCACATTCTTTATTTGAAGTCTGATTCAAATTCTGTTCGTAGATCTCAGAAGTTTGCCAAAAAGGGTATCTAAATTCGCTCTCATATCCAAAATTTTGCACCTGTACCTGCAAGAAAATGGGAGTTTTTTTTGTATGGGGGGTTTGCCTGGTCAAACCCCAGTTTGGAATCAATCTTAATATTGAAATTGAGACAGAGAAAGCTAGCAAGTAGTAGAAAAGGATCTAACAATGAAGCTATGCAATTCAATAGATATGCAATTGTATTTGAAATGTAAACAAGTATATTGATATGAAAGCTTGAACACAAAAATAAATGTAAATCAAACCTCCATGGTTGTATGCTTGGAATTCACCTTGGTAAGATAATGAAATGGATCTTAAAGATGAACAAAGGATCTTGAAGGAAGATCACACCATCATGATGGCTAGATCTAGGGTTTAAATGATAAATCTTGAATGCTTGAACCAAATCCCTTCAATGGCTTGAATGTTTGAATCCTTGATCTTCAATGGAGAACTTGGATGGAGAAGAAGACTTGAATGCTTGAATGGATGCTTGCTTGATCACCTTGAGAGCTTGAGAGCTTGCAATTGCTTAAGATGAGATATGAAAACTTGATGTGTAAATGAGAGAGGAAGGCCTCCTTTTATAGTGATCTAGGGCACACTCCTCTAGAGGGGCCACCTTGGAGAATTAAATCCCAATTAGGTCCTCACTTTTAGAAAATATACCTAGATTAAATGCAATTAAAGGATTTACCACCCTGAAACCTAAAATGGTCAACCCGAAAGTGAGAAAATAAATCTCCCGAAAGCCCGAAGCCCAAAAATTCTAAAAACTAGAATTTTGGAGGAAGGGGTCAAAGTTGAGATTGACCCTAACCTAGTTAGGGTTGACCTTGACCCTGACCTAGTCAAGTTATAACTTGACCCTGACCCTAGTCCCAGGTTGACTCATAACCAAGTCAAGAGGTCCCGGGGATGCCTAGAAACCTAGAACTAATGCCAGAACAGGATAGAATGTCAATAATAGACATAAAATCCTATGATTATCATCATGAAGGCCAAGAGGATCCATTTCTAAATCCTACCTAGAAATAGAGCTATGAAAGAGGGAAATTCAGGAGAATCCTTAAGATCCTAACCCTAATTTCACCTAGAATGAAGCAGAAAAGAAGTGGAAAGCCGGGAGAAAGCCATATCAAAACAAAGATCAATTCAAGGCATCCAATATGACCCCGAACCACTTACTTGGAGGGCTAAACACTCTTAACATGGAAGTGCTTCCATTTTAAAATGATACATTAAGCCCCCACTTTAGCAAGAGTATGGATTTGATGCAAACTCTTGGTAAAGGAGAAGAAAGAGGAGATCCAAGTGGAATCAAAAAGAGATAAAATAACACTTAGCTAAGGACATGAGCCCCTAGACTAAATATTCTAACTCAACATACACACACGAGGTTGTGAAACAATAAAACCAAAAGAACAAGGGTTAGCACTAAATAACCCAAATCAATTAGCATAAGAAACCTCACTAAGAAATATTCCTCATGTTAATATCATATTTGGAAAGCTATCATAAAAGCATAAATGTTTACATAAGAAAGACAAGAGCAACACTATAAATAACATAGCTTCATGATCCCATCCTACTAGCATGAAAGTAGAAAAGAAAGAAAGGAGAAAGTGATTACCTCACCCAGTAAGATGCCCACCTTACTGTGAATCACCTTGGAGGGAGAGCCCAACAGGTTCACCCATAAACTATGCTTGCAATTTTAATGCATCTTCTAACGGCTTCTAGAATATCCATAGATCCACCTTCTTGTATCACTATGAATATGAAATGCATGTCTCCTCAGGATTTAGCAACTTATGTGCATTACCATCGAAAGATTTAGCATATAGGTGTGTGTCTTTTCAGGATTTAGCAACTTATGTGCATTACCTTCCAAGATTTAGCATATTGAAAATATTGGAAATGTGTGTCCCTTCAGGATTTAGCAACTTATGTGTGTTACCTTCAGCAGATTTAGCATATTGAAAATTTTGAAAAATGTGTGTCTCCTCAGGATTTAGCAACTTATGTGCATTACCATCGGAAGATTTAGCATATAAATGCGTGTCTTTTTAGGATTTAGCAATTTATGTGTGTTACATTCCAAGATTTAGCATGTAAAAATAAGAAACTATAGTACAAGGGAGACCCTATATATGCCCCCCTCCTTAATATGGCAAAAACATACTATTTTGTCATGTTAAGGAAAGAAAAAGAACAAGGATAAAGCCTTTCTTCAGCACCAAGACAATATCCACAAACAACACCCAATCCAAGCCAAGAAGGTCACAGCTCCTATGAGCCCATGGAAGGGATGAATGTAAAGAGATATCATGCAAGAAGTGAAAATAAAGTAACCCTTATGAGGGATAGCACACTGATCAGTTTCCAAGGTGAGAGATATATCAACCATGGAAACCCAATGTCAAACAACAAAATAGGTTGTTATCAAGGACATATATCCTCAATGCAAACCAAATTTTTCATGTATGATTGGATATCACATAATAGATAAATACTACTTACCCAAGGAAAGAGGTGCATCCGGGAGTGACAGAAAAGAAGGAGATGGCATCCTTGCCCCCCAAGCGTAGGAACAAAGATGGAAGAGGATACCTACTTCACAATGCAAGGAGATATCCTATTTACAACAATGTATACCATATTCTTAGCAAGGGATATTGACCCCTACATCCAAGAGTATAGATAATCATGAAAAGGATATGTCACTCATGGAAAAAGGGTCCTCAAATGAAAGAGATCTTATCAATAAGACCCCCATCATAGAGGAGTGCTTTAGATAAAATATCAACTTTCAAAGATAAATCAAGCAGGAACAAAGATTCAATCATCAAGCCCCCTGTAAACAAGAGGAAAAGGAATCTTTGGAATGAGGGAAACAACTCTAACACCAAAGCAAGGGTGAGAGTTTATAAAGAACATAATTTGCAAAATAGAGAATAAGTGACGACTTAGGACAACAACTTCTCATATAAGAAGGTTATCCTTAGTCAAAACATCTATCAATATGTTGAAATAATATTGCAATATAAACAAATACCACTAAGCTAAGGAAAGCTACTCCCTAGACAAAGAGAGAGAACAAAGAACCTTTCCCCCCAGGGATGAAAGGCAAGGGATACCTTTTCAAAATACATGTCCTAGAAAAGATATCTTGAATAATAGAAGAGAGAAATGGATGAAAAGAAATCATAATACAAACCATGAAAACATAACCAATTAAGCTCATAATGGATTCTAAAAGATAGGAAGAAATATACCTCTTGCCCCCCAGTCTAGAGGAGAAAAGAGAGTGAGGGGTAAAATTATGAATAAATCTCAAAGGGGAAATTTCTTTTCTCTTATCTTTATGGATTGGATAATATGGAGAAGGTACTTTAAAGAATCTTTGCACATCTACATCATGAACCATAGTTTGAATCTCAACATAAGTGTTGGAAGAACTAGGAATAGCAGATGGAGATTTAGGAATCGGATTAGGAAAGATAGGATTAGGATTAGGAAGGATATAATTAGGATTAGGAAGATTAGGAACACTAGTAAAAGTGTAGGAAGTGATATGAATGGAAGACACAACCAGAGGAACTCTTGGAACAACAGTTGCAAAAGGATTTGAATAGATATAAGTAATATTATGGTAAGAAGGTTGTAAGGTAGGATCTTGATTTCCCATAAGATAACCACTAAGAGGAAGAGCATTAAGGGAATTCATATCTTTCTCCATTAATGAATTGTCACTAGAAGGAATCCTAAATGGAGGTGAAGGATCTATAATGTCATATTCTTTCACATAAGGGGAGTGTGTTCTAGAGAATATGTCATCCTTTTGTATAAAAAATTCTTCACAAGGAGGGGATAAATCAATGTATTTATCCAAGGGTTCATCCCAAAAAGGAGGATTACCCACAATGGATTCATGAGGAAGAGAGTAATCAACATCCAAATCCAAAGGTTCATCCCAAATAGGAGGATTATCATCCCTATGAATAAAGCACATTGTAGGATCGTCAAAACTCATTAAAGCTTGATCCCTAAAGGGGAAAGAAGGTAAATTGTATTGTAAAATAGGTTCATATAAAAGACAGATATTAGGAGAAGAATTAACATCAATCCCTAACTCATCTTTGTAAAGGTAAATTGAAGAGGTTGTCAAGGAAGATGAAATAGGAATAGGATCAATGGAGATCTCATTCGAACAATTTTCATCCTCACTTCCATGTACCTCATGAAGGGATCTATCCTTTGGAACAACAAAATCCTCATCAAAGTACTCAAAACAAGAATCATACATGTTGAATACTAAAAGCATGAAAATGTAAATGTTTTTGTATTTTTAAAGAAATTTTGCAATTTTTTTTGGATTTTTGAAATATAAATGCAAGAGCATAAAAGAAATCTAATCTTAAGGCAAGAAAACAAATGATCTAACACCAAAAAGAAAGAGTTGTCTATTGCAGGTTCACCAAAATGTAAAGGTGAAGGTGGGCACACAAGATAATAGAAAGGGAGATCTAACACAATAGGGAATCTAAATCCACAAAAAAAAGGGGGTAAGTATGTTGGGTTCACCAAAATGTAGAGGATAAAATATGGATGGGGTCCTAGAACAATGGTTTGCACATAAAAGAGACCCCAAAACCAATATTTTACACTTACATTTGAATTGTATTGATATGGAAAGCAAATATAGGTGATTAATATTGAAATTAGGAAATAAAACTACTTACCTCAAATTAGGGCAGATCTGGAAAATGTTGAATTCTGATGTCTGTGTACACTTTCGGGAAAATCTGAAACTTGTCCTAGACTGGAAATGCCAAGATAGAGAAAACCCAAAAATCTTTCCTCAAGATGGCTCAGCTCAGGTTTGACCCTCATAAAAGGTCAAATACCACATTCTTTATTTGAAGTTTGATTCAAATTATGTTCACAGATCTCAGAAGTTTGCCGAAGAGGGTATCCAAATTCGCTCCCAGATCTAAAATTTCACACATGTACTTGCAATAAAATGGGGTTTTTTGTTGTATGGGGGGTTTGCCTTGGTCAAACCCTGGTTTAGAATCAACCTTAATATTGAAATTGAAACGGAGAATGCTAGCAAGTAGTAGAAAAGGATCTAACAATGAAGCTATGCAATTCAATAGATATGCAATTGTATTTGAAATGTAAACAAGTATATTGATATGAAAGCTTGAACACAGCAATAAATGTAAATCAAACCTCCATGGTTGTATTCTTGGAATTCACCTTGGTAAGAGAATGAAATGGATCTTGAAGATGAACAAAGGATCTTGAAGGAAGATCACACCATCATGATGGCTAGATCTAGGGTTTAAATGATAAATCTTGAATGCTTGAACCAAATCCCTTCAATGGCTTGAATGCTTGAATCCTTGATCTTCAATGGAGAACTTGGATGGAGAAGAAGACTTGAATGCTTGAATGGATGCTTGCTTGATCACCTTGAGAGCTTGAGAGCTTGCAATTGCTTGAGATGAGATATGAAAACTTGATGTGTAAATGAGAGAGGAAGGCCTCCTTTTATAGTGATCTAGGGAACACTCCTCTAGAGGGGCCACCTTGGAGAATTAAATCCAAATTAGGTCCTCACCTTTAGAAAATATACCTAGATTAAATGAAATTAAAGGATTTACCATCCCCAAACCCGAAATGGCTGACCCGGAAGCGGGAAAATAAATCTCTCGAAAGCCCGAAGCCTGAAAATTCTAGAAACTAGAATTTTGGAGGAAGGGGTCAAAGTCAAGATTGACCTTGACCTAGTCAGGGTCGACCTCGACCCTGACCCTAGTCCTAGGTTGACTCAAAACCAAGTCAGGAGGTCCCGGGGATGCCCAGAAACCTAGAACTAATGCCCGAACAGGATAGAATGTCAGTAATAGACATAAAATCCTATGATTATTGTGATGAAGGCCAAGAGGATCCATTTCTAAATCCTACCTAGAAATAGAGATATGAAAGAGGGAAATTTAGGAGAATCCTTAAGATCCTAACCCTAATTTCACCTAGAATGAAGTAGAAAAGAAGTGGAAAGTGGGGAGAAAGTCAGATCAAAACAAAGATCAATTCAAGACATCCAATATGACCCCAAACCACTTACTCAGAGGGCTAAACACTCTTAACATGGAAGTGCTTCCATTTTAAGATGATACAGTAAATATCAATTTTTATATATCTTCCAGTCACTTTTGTGACGCGCCAAATCTAGAATGAACTATCAGAAAGATGTGCCTTCCTGAGACTGGAATCTGTCCACATTAGGGTCCTAGATAAATTGTTTTCCCTAGGGGCATTGATCAAGATCATATTTTTTGCTAGGATTTTGAGTCCGCAATTGACATTAAACTATAAACAATGATATTTTTCAATACCACCCTACTCCGCAACAAACGATAAACTACAAAAACAACTGTATTTTTAAATTCCAACCAAACAACATTTCTCAATACTTGGATCTAAATGTTTTTTTCAACACAACGTCATGATGAAAAGAGTGTTTTTGAACACTAAACAGGTAAAACACTAATGGATGAAAGAAAAATTGATGATTGATAATAGTTTATATGTGTGTGTTTGCAAGATTAATCAAGAGTGTTTTTAAACACTATAATCACAAATGTCTATTTTTGAGGCAAAGACAATGATCATTTAAAAGGATAATGAACTTTTCTTATTATCAATTTTTTATTGTTATGTTTCCTTGAGTGACTCGATGATGTCTATGGACTAGAGAAACAAGGACTGGGGACATAATATTTTATTTGTCTTCTGTTTGTGGTGATAAATCTGATGATCTAAGGTAATCATGTGGAATGGGTGTCTACTATAAGTGCCTCCATCATGATTGGGATGCCATGTATACCTCAACCTATTTCCTATGAAAACATTGGTGAGGTTGGATCTATTTCCTTGTTTGTTTTAAACAACAATGATAAACTACTTCCTATTAAGGTACATAGTAAATCAAACATATGCCCAAGGATATGAATATAAAATGAAAGGTCATTGTGGGTATATAATTACACATTATGCACCAAAATAGAAAATTTTTATATCAAATAGGAACATTCTAGATATGTGCTTTAATGTTTAGGTTATCTTTCAACATGGTGAATAAAAAGGAAGTGTGTGTGAATGTTTAACACCTTCATGAAATTAGGATAATCAACTACAATTCTATGAAAATACAATGCAAATTTAAACTAATAATTGAAATTAACATCCATGACATCTCATGGTTCTCTATCCAAGCTTGGTAAGTAGAGCTCTCAGCCTATTCTCTATTAGTGACAATCCTAGAATGAGAAAATGATAGTACAATGCTTAATCTAGCTCTCAAAATCTCCAAATTGATACAAAGATTGATCCAAATGCTTATGATATTCTCTCAATTGCTCTCAATTGCTATCAATTACTATGAAAATGCCTATAGTGATGATGCTTTGTAAATGAATTTCTAAGATATCTTATGCTCTCAAAATGACTCTTATTTATAGTAAAATCTCAAGGGTAGGGGGTAGAGTTACTTGATAATGATTTAGCCTTGGTTGAGTCAAAAAATTTGAAATTTTTTTAAATGGGGGGACAATTTAAATGATTGTCTCAAAGGTTTGGACAAGAAGACAAATTTGAGTGGTTAAGATTCAAAGTTGAAAATGTGTGAGAGATTCAACTATTTTGGGGTGATCCATGTGCTTTTGTTCTCAATTTTCATTAGTTGCTCAAATTGTGTTGAAAGATATTAGGATTAATTAAATTCCATCAATTAATTAAATTATCCATGTAAGGGAATAGGTTCAATTTGATTTTTGATTTAAAACTATACAATTAATTGATTAAAATCAATTATATAGTGCTTTTGACCCCTTTAAGCTTGTATTTAATTATTTAATGTCATGATTTGATTTTTCCTTTGATTTAAATGATTTTGTCCAATTTTGATTAATAAATGTCCATTTAAAATTGATTTGATCCATTTTGATGATAATTAGAGCATTTGGCTAAGATTTTGCAATTTGAATGATTTTAAGACACTTGCCCAGTTTTTGGTGTCTACAAATGCCCCTCTTTGGATTAATTGCATGGCGCATTGATTCAAAGAAAATTTTATGTCCTGATCACTAATTTGATACTTGATTGATTGATACAAAACTGATTTGAAACCTGATTTGAAACTGATTTGAAAAATGATGCCACATGCCCCACTGATAATAGTTCAAAAATTTTAATGCCCCAGATTCAATGATGTTTGATTTGATATTAAATCCAATTTGATACTCTTATGATGCCCCCTCAGAAATGAAAATAGATTGATCTCTTGATATGAAAATGATGAAAGTGATTGATAATTGATCCAATGTGTTTTCATTTCTTAAAAACATTGATGATAGTCAAGGTTCAACAAATGCCTCGGTTTGATAGATATTTGATGAGAAAAGCTATGATTGATAAAATGTTGTTGATGGTTTGGTATCGTTTGATGTCAGTCAGAATCACTGGGTTGATGTTGTATTGATGTTAATTAGATAGGATAAAAAACTAATAGTAGAACACTGATAATTCGCTCTCAAGACATAGAGACACGAACAATGATTTTCCTTCCTCACAATCTAGAGTTAGGAGATTTGATACGTTCAAGAAGAGAAAATGAATGATAGCATAACTTGATTGACGTTAGATGATCAATTGGATGATTTGAGTTATTGATATTTGATACATGATATGATTATATGAGAAGATTAATGGTGGGAGGCTGATAGATAGGGTCACTTGATATGAATTAGGTGCAGATGTAGATACAGGTTATGGATCTCTCTTGTTGATGATTTTGTATCATGTGATATGTTTTATTGATCAGGACTCTAATGTATCATTTTGTCAATTATATTTTATCTTGGTATACATATTTGATGGATCTTTTGATGTTATGGACATTTATATGATTATGGACTTTCCTTGATTCTCATGATGTGTTTATGTAAGATCATCTTTTTATGCAGCTCTATATGATGTTTATGATGCATTTACTTTTGATTATGCTATGGATGCAATGTATTTTAGATATGATATAGATAGATGAATGCAAATGCTAATGTAACTTTGATATATTTTTCTAATTTTCAATGTATGGATGCAAATATTTTATTATGGAAATATGGATATGATGAATGCAACTATGTTTTTGATGTATGCAACTCTTAGTGAGCTATCCTTAACTAAATTTATGCAAATGATGAATTATTAATGAATCATTTTCTTTTCCTCTTTTCAAATATAAGGATAATGAATAATGAGTAATGTTATGAATGAATGCAAAAGATAATCTCACATTATTGATTGGAACCAAGGATGATGTGTTTGATTGAACCCCCTTTTTATGATTGATCAAGATGATGATTGAACCCCTTTTCCCTTGGAAAAATAACTACTAACCAATGCACTTAATCTAACATACAATGCAACTAATGTCACTAGCTTTTAGCAAAGAAATGCCATAGAGAAATATTTTCATCATTGAGCATTGTAGGACTGGAAAGCAAGTACAACCATCATTGACCACATCATGATGATATGAATACTAATTTTTTATCGCATTTGGTAACCCTTAGGAAACTAGTACAACCCTACTAGTTGAATGGCCAACTATGGGAGTATGAATACTAGTTTCAACGGATTCAATGTTGCAATTGGATTTTGGTATTAAGATATGGAAGATCTAAATAGCCAAGGTATCCATTTGCGTAAACAAGCAAAGGTCAACCCTCCATCCTATATGAAAGTCCTCGATGGTTCTTTGATGACCATGTCATTAGATGAATTCACATAAGTTGTTGGATTTCCCTCAAGACAGTCACTTAGAAGGCAATAAAAATATCATGTCTTCATCATCGCCAATCTAGTCAAAACATCATCGATTAGCTAAAAAGATAAGATAAAAAGTCAATTCAATACCGATCATCTAAAAGCTTCAAGTGTTTTGCAATGTATCAAGATTTTCAAAAAGAGTTTCCAAACATTCTGATCATTTAAGTGATGTCAATTTTTAATCTTAAATAAAGTCAATGAAGGCTCAAGGATCAAGTTGCAAGATAAAAATACTTGGTTATGAACAATGATATCAATCAAAGGTTCAACAAAATCTCTCTCTTCTGAAGCTCTGATAAGTCCCTCTGATGTGTGACTAAAAGTAGCACTATTGAATCCATTTGAGTTTAATGCATTGTGTCATGTGAATTGATGCATGTTTGTTGAAATCTATTGATTAAGATCAAATGCCCCTAGTTGGATAGGAAAAATGTTGGACTTGGGCAAACTTCCAAAATATTACAAAAGCTCGGTTTATGCAAGATGCAGCTCAAAGCACTTTATGCAAACATTTTTTTGGATTTTTGGATTTTTACTTTTTATATTTTTAGAAATTACCAGCTCTCAAACAAGATCACATCTTTTTGCCCCCAATGTCTAGCAAGCTATAGGACATGAAGGATGGATTTGTAAGCTAATGGATTAGAGATGGACAAGCCATGATGGATGAAGCATGTGAATGTGACCCGTAGGACCATCTCCTCAAGATTATCCAAGCTAAGGAAAAAAGATATAGCAATGTGAAGCATATTTTTTTGGATAAGCCATGGAAGCCAATGATGCAGTGCTAGATAGCCTATAGGATAACGATCTATTGTCATGAAAATGAGGGATCTAAAAGAGTGGACATGTCAAGAATTTTTTTTGATAATAAATTTTGTATTTTAAATTCTTCATTTTGATCAAGACCAAGGGGTCAGTTTGGGTAAGATGTGGATAAGCTAACACAATCAGGATAAAGGGGTGATGAAGGCTATTAAGGGATGTTTTGGGATTATGGAAAGACTGTCAAGGAATAATGAAGGTGAATATGGGATAAGCAAGATCATGATAGGGTAACATGGATGCAACAAGTAAATAAGTTGATGGAAAGGATAACAGATGTCAAGATACTTAATGCTCATGGATGTGTTCAACCTTGTCAAGATTAAAAGTGAGAGAGGGAATATGGATGTAAGTGAGATAAATGATAGGAAGATGGAGGATAGCATAGATGAAACTTGCCCCCAAGTGTAGAGTGCAAGAAGGAGGAATTATGCATGATGCTTGTTTGCCAGGTTTTCATCATAGTATTTGTCCAAGGCACCACAAGAAGTGGTTTTCACTATAGGACAAATTTATTTCTCTTTACTTTTGCCACCAAGCTTCCTATTGCTAGGTTTTCACCAAGGCACTTTTTCTATCTTTTTTCTCTTTTTTTTTCTTTTTTTTGTATTTTTCAATATTTTCCCAACATTGGGATCATTGGACAATGCTCTTCTGAAATATATGCTATAATAAACCATGGGTATGACTAGGATGCTCAAAGATATTGATAAGGTGACAACAAAGGATAGATATAGAGGATAAAGGTAGGTGGTGGTCAAGGTTTTATGCAATAGATTGGATAAGAGGGATGGAAATATGGAAAGTAGGTGTTGGAAAATGAATGTGAGGATAAGAAGAAGGTATGTTGTAGATGGAAATGTTGGCAAGATCAACTTTGACACACACTTTGAAGAGTGGTGGAATGATGGAGGAACAATAGATGAAGGAGGTAAGGATCTTTTTGAGGTAGTGGATTGTGGGATATAGGAACCCAAATTAGACTTGGAAAGTGGAAGATGTTTGGAAGGAGATGGAATGGAAGCCTTTGGAAGCTTGAATGTCAATTTTGATTTTTCTTTTATGTGCAAGTCTTTCAAAAGTGACTTGGGAATCCACATAGTCTTTGATTTTTCTTTCTTTTGTGATGCTTTTGAATGCATTTCTTCAACGAGGGATTTAGGAACCCACATTGTATTTGATTTTTCTTTTTGCTTGGTGGACCTTTGTGGCCTTTTGGATATTTCATTTTTCTTTGTGGACCTTTGCGGTCTTTTGGATATTTCATTTTTCTTTTCATTCACATGTCGATTAGATGGGGCATTGTGATTTTTATACACATGTGTTTCTTGGATTTATGATTTTTATGTTGCACATCAAAATTACTTCCAAAAGACTTAGGAATTGTGGATGAATAGGAATAAGATGGAGGGTTCATATGGATTGTTATTTGGACATTCTTCAAGTATGTGTGCCTTTGTTGATCTTGATACATGGTAGGGTAAGTGAATGAAGAGATAGGGATGATATGAATGGAGGATGGAGGAATATATGGACCTAATATGGATGGAAGAGATGAAGACTTTTGTTTTGGGACATAGGAACTGAAAATGGATTTGGTGGATAGTGAAGGCATATGGTTGCATTTGAATGGAGGGATATAAGGTGTGAAAGGGATATCAACATCTTTGGAAGGAGTTGCATTACCAAGGTTCTCATCTTTAAGATTTATCTTTATACCAATAGGCTCATGAGTAGCTTTGATAGGAACAAATTTGATAGGATCAACTAAAGTTTGAAGGGATTTATTATCATGCAAGGGATTTGGAAGAATGATGGTTTCTTGAGGTGAACATGGAGGAATATGCAAGGAAATGATGGGATACTTTTCTCTTGATAGGGATCTTCGAATGGTGTAGAGAGGATATTTTTCTCTTGATTTTCAATACGCTCATTGAAAATTGTGGAAGTGATATCTTGATCTTGCTTGGGCAGTGAAGGAAATATGGAACTTAGAAGGGTATTTTGTTCTTGGAATGGAAGGACATCATCTTGGAAGACATGAAAGGATTCAAGGGGATCATCACGGGGTTCTATGGATATGCGACCTTCATCAACTATGGGAGGGGATTGTGTAGAATCTTGATCTTGATCTTTATTGATATTTGTTTATTTTCTCTTTGGATTATCCTCTTGACATGGAGCCACTTCTAAGGACAAGGTAGATGTTTGGATATGTGTGGGGGATGTTTGGAGAAATAATGTAGGATCCTTTTGAATGGGTATAATAGGCATTGAATCATATGAAGCTTTGGGGTCCAAGATTTTTGAAGCATGGAAATGATCTGCAGCAAGATGCAAGTTAGCTTGGGTTTCTTTTAGAGGTATCCCTTGAGGGTAGATATAGTCAACGTGAAAAGTGTCATCATTAGGCTCACTCTTTGATGGAGGAATTTTGGATAGTTGTGAAGCTTTGTGAGATGGATGAAGGATGAAAGGAGTACAAGTTATGGGAGAAACCTTGCTAGATGGAGGATTGTGAGATGGATGAAGGGTGAAAGGACTACAAGTTATGGGAGAAACCTTTCTGGATGGAGGTTTGTACATTAGATCTTGCTTGAGAGTGGTACCTTTCTCTTCATACTCTTTATTATCATGATCCCAAATAGGATGATCATGAAATTTCTCTTGATCCAAGATAGGTTTGTTTCTCTTAAATGCTTCTTTTTGTCAGGAAGATGAAGATACAGATTGCCCATCATCATAAAGAAAAGGCCAAATTGATCTTAATGATGGCTTTTTAGATGATGTATCTTTTTGTTTTTCCTCATTCTCCCTCAAGGTTGATGTGTCAAAATTATGAGGAAGCTTAGCTCCTGATTGAGCTAACTTTATGAAGTATGCTTCTTTATCCCTCTTCAAAATTAATCCTATTGTTTCCATAAATATGGGATCTTGGATTGCTTCTAAAACTTCATCTTTAGACACTTCATCATTTTGATTCCAATGGAGATTTTGGTCTTGATTTTGATAATTATGCTCCATAATAGGATTGATTCATTTCTCAAATAGATTTATCATTATAAATGTTTTTCAGGAATATGATCTATTTGTTGCACTAATAAGGAATCTCTCAGAAAAGGGTATCCAAAAATGATTTCAAAATCTTTCCAAACCCTCGGGAAATATCCATGGTTTTCCCTTCTTTGTTTTTGGGTATCACTTTCCTGTGTGTAGGCGTGACTTAAAACTTAGTACGCAACTACTGGAATTTACCTAGGTGGTGCTCTGCAGTGAGCAAGCAGATTTTTCCTGTTGATAGGCATTTCTTAACTTTTTCCAGGTGTTTCTTAAAATGTCACGAGCGTGACTTCCTTATTGACAGGCATTTCTTGAATAGTCATAGGTGTGACTTTACTATTTATAAGTGGTTTTTCTCTATGTACAGGCAACACTTTGTAGACCAAGTTGTAAATTTTTATTTTAAAAGTTGTAAGATCAGGTCCGCAAAATATTCTTGCTTGAAAATGAAGTACAAATGCAACACACACATCAAATTTGTACCATATCCCTAAAACCACACTAAAAGTGTATGTTCTCAGTTGTTTTTTCACAAGTATAAACAAGAATATCTTCCAAGCAATCTACCTAGAGTCGGATTTGGCTTTTAAACACGTTTCGCTCTAAAAAGATAGATTACTACTTAGCCAATTTTTAATAAACACCTTCGTTCTAGATTATGTCAAGTTCTTTTACCCACTTGTGGGCTTCCCACATGCACAAAAGCATGATTTGGCACAATCCAAAAGGACTACTAGAGGAAGTGAAGAACACTTGCACACAACCTAGTCACTCTCCTATTAAGGAAGAATGTATTTGTTTATAGTGGGTCGGATAGTATCACAGCTAAAGCAAATGTCTCCCACTTGGGTTGTTCCCTCTCACCGTCCTCATAAGGAAATTCTTGGGAGGTAGGCCCTCTAATGCTCTAATTTATCTAGAATATATATGAAAACAAGAAATCAAACTTAGTCCAACAAGTTTGGGAATTTGGTTCACTTAAAAAATGAAGAGCATATCCCTATTGTCGTTCCTTGTTCCAAACACTTCAAATACATTTTGTTCTTTTTCAATCTCTTGACAAGGAGATTCTTATAAGCGAAATGTTTGGTTAATTCCTCCCTTTCTTTCTACCAAATTGAACTAACATGTTTGGCTTTTTGATCCACTTCAAAAAATGGAGAGCATATGCCTAATGCTTGTTCAATTTGACAAATAGTAAGGTTTTCCTATTAAGCTAGATCTAATGAAAAGCCACAATTTAAGCAAAGCAAGCTTGATGTGAAAAATACCTCTTTTTGTAGCTAGCAAAAGCTAGGCGATTTTATGAGGTTTTTGATATTTGTTTGCTTACTCACCTAGTGGCTATCATTCCCGCTCCAGCTCATCCAACAAAATTAGTCAACACAACCATACAAAATGAAGGAACAATAGAAGTGCAATTAAGTGTTTTTGACAAGATTTTTCCAATAAATTTCAACAACTTAATGCAAGAAAATTTAATTCAAAGTAGGGAATTTCATCTTGTAAGCATCTAACACCTTAATGTAATGAGCATACAACTTTTCTTCTAATCCAAAACTTTCTAGAATTGAAGCACTATGAATTTCCTTTTGACATTTTATTTGGATTCTTACCTCTTTTCTTTCTTGAGTGACTCTATTTTATGGTTTTTGTATTTTGTGTATCTGCTCATCTGCGGGAAAAAAAAAACATAGACAGAGAATAAGAAAACAAAATTTAACAATCTGACAACAAAATTAAATGGAAAATGCTAGGCGGCATTTATCAGCTAATAAGCATCAGTTAAAATCTAGCAAATGTCATTTAAAAGCTATTAGGTGTCATTTAAAAACTAGTAGGCATCATTTAAAACCTAGTAGGCATCATTTAAAACGTAGTAGGCATCATTTAAAAACTAGTAGCCATCATTTAAAAACTAGTAGGCGTCATTTACAACGTAGTAGGTATCATTTACAATGTAGTAGGCATCATTTAAAATCTAGTAGGTGTCATTTAAAATCTAATAGGCATCATTTCAAAATTCACAAGCATCACTTTCCAGTGACTCAAGCAACGTTTAAAAATTACTAAGCGTTAAAGCTAGTGTAAATTGCGTAAGATAAAATATCCAAAGCGGTAAAGTACAACTAGTAAGCATCAGTTAAAAACTAGTAAGCATGAAAAATGACTGTAAATTACGTAAAATAAAGCATCACAGGTAGCAAAGGACATCTAATAGGCATCATTTCTCATATTTCAAGTGTCGCTTTACGCTTTCAGGCATGATACTTTATCTCACAAGCGTCAGAAGAAGAAAAGATAGAATAGAAAGAATCTCTCAAGCGTCAGTCAACTTCTTCTAGGTGTCGTCAGAATGCTCATGAGCGTCATTAGATCTTGCATAGGCATCACTTCTCCTATTTTCTGTAAAATTTATGTAAAAGTGAAGCCAAAAACACACAAAACTTGATAAAAATGATAGAAATGAGGCTCAAAGTCCCACGGTGGGCACCATTTGTGTGTGAATGTTTAACACCTTCATGAAATTAGGATAATCAACTACAATTCTATGAAAATACAATGCAAATTTAAACTAAGAATTGAAATTAACATCCATGGTATCTCATGGTTCTCTATCTAAACTTGGTAAGTAGAGCTCTCAGTCTATTCTCTACTAGTGACAATCCTAGAATGAGAAAATGATAGTACAATGCTTAATCTAGCTCTCAAACTCTCCAAATTGATATAGAGATTGATCCAAATGCTTATGATATTCTCTCAATTGCTCTCAATTGCTATCAATTGCTATGAAAATTTCTATAGTGATGATGCTTTGCAAATGAATTTCTAAGATATCTTATGCTCTCAAAATGACTCTTATTTATAGTAAAATCCCAAGGGTAGGGGGTAGAGTTACTTGATCATGATTTAGCCTTGGTTGAGTCAAAAAATTTGAAATGTTTTAAAATGGGGGGACAATTTAAATGATTGTCTCAAAGGTTTGGACAAGAAGACAAATTTGAGTGGTTGAGATTCAAAGTTGAAAATGTGTGATTGAGATTCAACTATTTTGGGGTGATCCATATGCTTTTGTTCTCAATTCTCGTTGGTTGCTCAAATTGTGTTGAAAGATATTAGGATTAATTAAATTATCCATGTAAGGGAATAGGTTCAATTTGATTTTTGATTTAAAAATATACAATTAATTGATTAAAATCAATTGTATAGTGCTTTTGACCCCTTTAAGCTTGTATTTAATTATTTAATGTCATGATTTGATTTTTCCTTTGATTTAAATGATTTTGTCCAATTTTGATTAATAAATGTCCATTTAAAATTGATTTGATCCATTTTGATGAGAATTAGAGCATTTGGCTAAGATTTTGCAATTTGAATGATTTTAAGACACTTGCCCAGTTTTTGGTGTCTATTCATAATTTCAGGATTGCTAAACCTATCAGTCAAAATTGTACTATCCTAATGAGGTCCTGTTACAAATGCTTTATGATGATAATTGACCCATATTGAATAAACAGTGACTGTCCTAGGTGTCTTAGTCTAGGTGCATTTTATTTGGTTAATTGCATTAAGGTTCATTTTAGTTGTGTATCATATTAATTTGCATTAGGTTCATTTAGATGCATTTCATGTCTTTAGTTGCATTGAAATTCATTTTAAAATTTTGCATTCATTTTTTAATGTAGTTGCATTCATTTTAAGTTGCATAAGCATGAATGTATGGATTCAACTATCTAAAACATTGATTGTTGGAGATTTGCCAGCAAGCCAATGCTGATTGTATGTTTGTCATTGATGACAACATATGGAAAGTAGCATGTATGGAAGACTTATGCAGTAAGACTTTAGTATATGTAGCATGGACATGTTATCAGCATGATATCATGGGCGCATAGGTTAACTGTTAGTACAGATAGTTATATAGCAGCTTGTATCAACAGTGTTCCTGACAGAGTAGCAGGCAGTGTTCTATGAATGGTTGTTCGTACAGTTATCATAGAGCCTTGCGCATTTGGATATGTGATGAAGATATATTAATGATGTTACATTCATGGATGCAGATACTGATGATTAGTACAAGTTAAGTTATGCAGTCGCTATTCACTAGTAGCAATTTCCTATGTTTGTTCAAAAGAGCCAACAGAGATTATATTCGTTCTGGAGTTGTGCCTATCATTTCAGTATGTGCCATTGGATTAGAGATTGGAAAAGAGTTAGTGATGTTCAATTAAGAGCACATGAGTTAATTCAGCTTGAGGAGAAAGATCTAGTTATTTTGGTAGAGCCGACAGTGTGTAGTGTGCGTCTACAATTATCTTATTGGATGGGTCCTAGAATGTGTTGTGTGCTTAGTAGAGCCAACTGAATTATTATTGGAGTTTTTTATGGTTTCTCTAATGTGATTTCAAGGTGGTTCTAATAGGCTGACTTGATTATATCATTTAGAGGAAAGATATTTATAGATAGTCATTTGTGATTGCTAAAGTATGGTTCAGAGTTTATTGTGAAGAGTAGAGCAGAGTGTGCGAAGTATTGAGCCATCAAAAGGTCTATGTGACCAAGTAAAGTATTTGTGCTATACATTGGAACTGATCCAGATAGCAGGTCAAAGCGCAGTTCACCAAGATCTAGATATAGTGTGTATCTGTTAACATAAGGTTGTAGCCTTCACCCCTTTGAGCAGTGTGCTCTCGGATAGTGTGTCCTCACCCCTAATAGGGTTAATTGTAAAAGAATCCTAATAGGGTCCAACCCTTGACTAGGTCTACTGTACTAAATATATTTTAAAGAAACTCCTAACAGGGTTAAGGATCTTCTAATAAGGATCATAATACACTAGTGCAGAATATTAGTGGGTGTCAATTCCCACCGGGGTTTTTACCTATTTGGGTTTCCCCGTAACCAAATATTGGTTTTGTATTCAAGTATTCTTTCATTTTGTTTATGCTTTATGTTTAAGTATACTTAATTGGATAAAGAATCAAAACTTGTAGATAACTGATTCACCCCCCCCCCCCCCCTCTTAGTTATCTCTTGGAACTATTCCTAACAATTGGTATCAAAGCCAAGTGGCTCGGAGAGAAATTTTAACAACTTGAGGTTGATCAGATGGCATTCTTAAGAAAAGAAAGTCCTAATTTTGATGGAGAGAATTATCTTGATTGGAAGAACAAGATGGTGACTCATTTGCAATGCATTGCTTTTGAAGTTTTTGGTATAACTATCAAAGCAGTCAAGATCCCTACTTTGGAAGACCTTGTAAAGGATGATGCTACTGAAAAGAAAAAGAAATTGTTTCATCAGAATGCAATAGCCAAAGAAGCCCTTATCAACACCCTATCTGATAGTGAGTTTTCAAAAATAAAGAAAGTAGATACAGCCCACAAAATATGGAAGTACCTAGAAGACATATTTGAAGGAGACAAACAAGCAAAGGATGTGCGCAGAAAAAAAATGGAAGAAAAGATACAATGCATTAGAGATGCTACCTGAAGAAAACATCAAAGCTTACAATCAAAGGATCAATGAAGCAGTTGCTGGAATCAGGAACAATGGTGGAGAGATCTCAAAGGAAGACATTATGGACAAATTGATGACTACTCTCACTCCAGAATATGAAAACAAGATCAACATCCTTGATGAGACCATGCAGCTTACATCAAATTTCAAGAGAGAGACCTTGATCAGCAAAATCTTAGCTTTTGAGATTTCAAGATTGAAGAGAGAACCTAAAAGTGAGATAGCCTTCAAAGCAACAGTCCATGGTAAGAAATCTGCAAACACTTATGGTAATTTTGATGATTTTGATGAAGAGAAAACACTAGATGATTTCATTGCTATGATTGCCAAAAGAGAAAAGAAAGGAAAAGGAAAATATGAAGGTTAATTGCCATTTAAATGTTTTTCATGTAATAAGATTGGTCATTTTGCATCTAAATGTCCTACAAGAGCTAGAAAGTTCAAAAATGACTACAAGCCTAAATACTCTAAGGAATGTTACTATGTTGGAGATGGAGTTTCAGATGATGATTTAGCTAAAGAAAAAATTGGATTTATTGCTATTATAGAGAAAATGAACAATAAAACAAATCATGAAGATGAGAAAGAAGAACAAGAGCTAGCATTAATTTCATAAACTGATATTAGGACAGACTAGATTATAGATATTGGTTGTTCACATCACATGATAGGTGATAAAGATAGATTTGTTCATCTGGACAAATACAGTGGTGGCATGGTTAGATTTGGAGATAACACTCCTAAACCCATCGTTGGTAGAGGAGCCATCACCTTGGATGGAAAGAATAGTACGGATGATGTTCTTTATGTCGATGGTTTGAAACATAACCTACTAAGTGTTGGGAAGTTACTTGACAAAGGTTATAGATTAGAATTAAATGGAAACAAGTGCATCATTAACAACAAAGAAGAAGAAATAATTGCATCAGGTTCAAAGACTAAAGGTAATGTTTTTCAGCTTAATCCAGAAGCAATTTGTTTTGTTGCTAAAATAGATGACAGTTGGTTGTGGCATAAAAGGCTATGTCATATTAATTTTGATAACATAGTTAAGATAAGCAATGTAAAGGCAGTAAGAGATCTACCTAGCATAGCAAAGCCAGTTGATACTATATGTAGGGAATGTGTGATGGGAAAGCATGTGAGAAACTCATTCAAGAGCAAGCGCAATTCAACAGAGAACAAGTTGGATCTTATTCATACAGACCTATGTGGTCCAAATCAAACAAGATCATACTATGGTGAAAGGTATTTCATTTTGTTTGTTGATGACTATACTAGAATGATGTGGGTTTTGTTCTTGAAAGACTAGTCAAAAGCATTTGAGAAGTTCAAAATATTCAAAGCTAAGGTTGAGAATGAATCTGGACTAAAGATAAAATGTTTGGGAGGCGAATTCACCTCTGACAGATACTATGAGTACTGCGAAGAACATGGCATCAAGAGGTAGTTGAGTGCACCTAGAACCCCTTAGCATAATAGAATTCTAGAGAGAAGGAATAGGATCATCCTTGATACAATGCACACCATCATGATTGAAGGAAAAGTTGCACACACCTATTGGAGAGATGCAGTCAATATAGCAGTCTATACCATCAATAGAATTCAATTAAGGCCCAACGCGGACAAAACACCATATGAGCTATGGTTTGGTAATGTTCCCACAATAAAATACTTCAGAATCTTTGGAAGAAAATGCTACATCAAGAGAGATGAAGCAATAGGAAAGTTTGATGCAAGAAGTGATGAAGGTATTTTCCTTGGTTACTCTACTAAAAGCAAAGCTTATAGATGTTTCAATTTAAGATTGAAAAATATCATTGAAAGTTCTCATGTTAAGATTGATGAAAAGTTTATGGTTCAAGAAAGATATCATGACTACTCACCCATGATTGAAGAAGAACCCATACCCTCCACTAGTGAGACAGTTATTGAAGAAATTTTTGAAAGTATTAATGTGTTATTCAATGACCTTGAGACAAGTGAAGAAGAAACTCCTAAGAAAGATGAGACAATATCACCTAAAGTTCCAAAGTTTACATCTAAAAACCATTCCAAGAAAGACATCATTGGAGATCAGAGCGAAAAAGTCTTAACAAGATCACAAGAAAAGAACTCAGCTAGCAATGAGGCAATATGTTTACTATCTCAGATTGAACCTTTAAGTGTTGAAGATGCATGTAATGATTCAGATTGGCATGATGCTATGAAAGAAGAGCTTGATCAAATTATTAAGAATGACACTTGGGAACTGGTTCCAAGACCTAGTGATAAGAATGTGATTGGAACAAAGTGGATATTTGGAAACAAGATAAATGAAGATGCTATAGTAGTAAGAAATAAAGCAAGGTTAGTATGCAAGGGATATGCACAAAGAGAAGGCATTGATTATTCAGACACATTTGCACCTGTGAGCAGATTAGAAGCTATTAAGTTGTTTCTAGCTTATGCAACAGTCAAAAACTTTAAAGTTTATCATATGGATGTCAAGTCAACATTCTTGAATGGAGATTTGAAAGAAGAAGTATACATTGAGCAGCCGAAAGGATTCACCTTATCAGATAGACCTGATATGGTATGTGGATTAAAGAAAGCCCTCTATGGACTTAAGCAAGCTCCTAGAGCCTGGTATGAGAGACTTGATGGATATCTAAGAAAGATTGGATTCAAGAAAGGAGCAACAGATTGTAACCTATTCATAAGAGAGACATTTGAAGGACTACTACTTGTAGCTATATTTGTTGATGACATTATCTTTGGAGGTAATGACAAGCTTAGTGCTGAATTTGCTAAGGAAATGCGGAGTGAATTTGAGATGAGCATGATTGGACCTATTATTTATAGCTAAATGTGGACCTCTAATCCAGCCATAGACACAACATAGTCATTGCTCACAAAGCGAATTACAAAGATGAGTATAAATTACCCAATTCATGAATTCATAGTGAATCGACATGTTGCCTCCTAATTAGTTGGGGTGTTTGAATTGCTCTCAGATTGGAGAGCCAACAACCATAGACCAAGCTAAGATGGAGGATTTAAAAGCTTGAAAATATTGAAATTGCAATTAATCTAAGATGAATAATGCAAATTTTTAAGGTAGAAATGAAGATGCAAAGTAATCTAAGAATGAAAGTGCATAATTACTCTAAGAAGCTTGAAAGGAATTTGAAAACTAAGCTACTAGAAAATAAGCAAACTAATTTAATATGAGAATGCAATTACACTAGCAATGAAGATTAATCTAATTATGCAATAAAATCTTGAAAACATTAAATTGAGACTAAAATTAGCTATAGTTTTGATACTCTCAAAAATTGCCTCCTCAAAATGAAGAAAAGGAGCTCATAATATAGAAAATTCAGGAGAGAGGATGAAGAGTTTCTTGGAAAGAAATGAATGACTCTTCATCTCCATGGTGAGACAAATATTGATGAATTATTTAATTAAAAGAATGAATATTGCCGCATGGGTGGCTTTTCAAGTAATTTTGAATTAATAAATCCAAATAAAGATGTCCATTCAAATAACCAAATATTATTTAATGCCATGATGTGTATTAGCTAAAGGGGGTGGAATTAATTTAATTTAAAAGCACTAGGACTTTAGAATTAAATTAATTAATCATAGGGATCATTTAGCCAATAAAGTCAAATATTTAGGAATTAAATATAGTGTATAATTAATGCAAATTTAGGGTTTTTTGCATTTGACACCAAGTCAAATAAAGTCAATTAGGAGACAGAATTGCCTAGTACAATAGGACTTTAAAGATGTAGAAATTTGAAGGAATGCACCAAAATTGATTAAAATTGTGAGGTGCCAATTTTGGGGTATTACATTTTGCCCCTCTTTGAATTGATGTGCGAGTAGTGCATTGATTCAAAGAATAGTCTGATGTGAGAGATGATGAGGTTTCAAGATTATCTCCAGAACAGAGCTTAACCCTCAGAAGTCAAGGTTAGGATTCCAAGACACCGATCAGATCAAGATGCATAACCAACTTCAAAATGAAGTGTGATTCTTTGAAGTTTAAGTTAGATTGCGAAGACAACAGTTGGATTACCACTTGAGAGAAAATCGGAATCAGGGTTAGATTTCCCCAATACCTGTTGGTAGAATGATAACTGATGCAGATTTAGGACTATCTCCAGAACCAGGGTTAGATTGCCCCAGTACAATGCTTAGTCCTCTGAGACTTGGGTTAGATTTCCTAAATAACGGTCCAAAAGAGATTTTGAGAGCCATCTCTAGAAGGAAGCTTGACTTTCAGGGATTAGGGTTAGATTGCCCCAATACCTTTTGAGATTTCGAGAACCATCTTGACAATCAAGCTTGATCCTCAAGGATCTGAGTTAAATTACTCAGATACATAAAAGATAGATGACAAGATGATAAGATGTGAGGCCCAAAGATGCCCCTAGTGAAGAGATACCCCAAGCGATGAGGACTTTTGATTCAGATCAGACTGATTCGACAAGATTCAATGATGCAATCATCCTGCCCCCTCGGGAGCAAAATCAAAAGATGACACATCAAAAAGATGATTGGTAGTAAAAGGTTGTAGTTAGAGATAAGATCAAAGATCCAGAGGAACTCAGAATAGATTAAGGAAGCATCAAGAGGATGCATAAGCAATTTGGAGCGATTTGGAGGTCCTGTTGACCAAGTTTGACTATGGTTGACCAAATTTGACTAGAGTTGACTTTTGATTTAAAAAAACATTAAAGATCTTGAGAAAATGATGATCATATAAGATTTGGCAATAAAAATGATGCTAGAAGGTCGACTGCACAAGCGTCTAATCCTGAAGGTCCCAAAATTTTAAAACACAATTTTAAGCTATCTTGGAGTGTCAAATTTTGATTTTGATTTTGATCCTGAAAATGGATTCAGAACGGTCGATTTAGCTTAGGATGAAATTTTCATGCAAAATAGAGCACTTTTGAAAATTAGGTCAAAAGTTATATAAGGCCCCGGAGGGGTCATTTTCAATTCATTATTCACTTTGTCTTCTAGTGAATTGAGAGCTCTGAGAAAAAGATGGAGGGCATCCCAGTGCATACACATCATTTTGAGTGCCCCTAATGACATGACTAGCCACCGGAGTATGATGCACCTATAAGTAATCGATAAACCATCCTACATTTCAAATTTTAATGCTTTCATAGGTGATTTAGGCTAGATTTCACATGTTTTAAGCCTTGTTCTTCAATCCTCGTGCAAGGAAATAGTTTCCTCTTGTCGGCCTTAGTTGCCCCTTGCGTGAGAGAATGGTTCTCTCACATGCATTAGGGCTTCTTCACCTGAGAGCATCTCCATGAGCTCATGCGAGAGTTCATCCTGTCTCATGCGAAGAAATGGTTTCCTCACGTGGGAAGCTGTTGCAGTGTTTAGAGTTTGCATCCAATTTTGCATAAATCAGCCAATTAAAACATTCCAAAGTTCTATTAAAGTTGTGTTTAGGATAGATGCATAGCCTCACTTGTTATTATTGCTTTGAAACCATCATGTTGAGATACTGATCCAATGTCATCGCTTGCTTTGTAGGTTGACCTCCCAGATGTTGCATTCTGGTCTCACCATCTAGTTATCGCCACATTAGTACAGAGATTGAGTGATGCTTATAGTGCCCACATTGATGGGCTAGGATTGACTTACCTACGTGATATACTTGACATTTAGGTAAATCATGGTCTTCTATGCGCACTAGTCGAGCATTTCCATTCGGAGACAAACACATTCCACTTGCCGATGGGGAGATGACGGTCACTCCCAAGGACATATATCAGATACTAAGGATACCTTTCCACAATGCCCGTGTTGAGTATGAGATGCAGCTGAGAGCAGGCACACTGGCACTAAGGGCCATTTTTTAGGATGAGTTGGTGATGGGTCAAGCCATCTCATGGGAGGACCTGATCAATAGACATGGGGCCAGGCATAAACTAGCATCTATCTTGGCTATATTCTTGAGTTGTTACTTGGTTCTAGATCAAGGACAACAAGGAATGGAGTGCGGCGGGGGTCGCATGTTATAGTGGATGTTGGATAGGCCAGTTACCATATTTGGATGGGGTGAGTGCATGCTCGCTCAAATGTACCATGAGATGCATGAGATCGTGTATTAAGGTGCACGAACCATGACCGCAGGAGTGTTCATATTATAGGTATGGGCCTGGGAGCATCTCCCCATGTGTAGGACATTGTTTCATGATACATGGCAGGCTCTAGAGCCATACATTTATAGATATACAGGACCTATGATTCAGCTAGCACTGGGTAAGACGGAGCAGTGGCGGGGTCAGCTGGATGATATGGCAGCAGTCATATGGAGACCATGGGTAGCTACAGAGCCATGGGATGATGCTCGATGTGAGCTTTCACATATGTTTGTCTCACATCCACTGATCAGATGCACCATTTCTATTATTGATCACTTCTTGCTCACACGAGTCATGAGGCAGTTTGGGAGACAACAGGACATCTCCCAAGAGTACTACACATACGCTTGATTCATCGATGAGATGAAGAAGGGCTAGCAATAGAGACTATATTAAGTACACTATGTGATCAAGGAATGAGTACCTCCACCTCGGTGGGACTATATGGTGGATGTCACCAATGCAGAGATGACACCTGCATATAGAGATCACTTCTTGGTGCACCCCTTCCTGAGATTTACAGATCTTATTGGCATGGGTTAGAGGGCACAACAGCAGCCTACATAGTAGTAGGGAAAAAAGGTACCTACATAGTAGTAGATACCAGTACAACAACTTGGACAATAATAGGTTTCTCAGTAGCAGAGAGTACCACTGCAGCCTGCATAGGAGCAACAGCAGAGGGTCTTGAGACTGAGGAGTGGGTAGACTCTCATCCCTCCTAGGATGATGGGTTCATATGCAGGTGTTGGTAGTAGTTGCACCCAATAGAGGTCCATGAGGTAGAGGATAGGGGATACCTCTCAGCAGCTACCTCCTGACAAGGGGCACATGGCGAGGATATCGATATGTAGGATCAGGCCCCACAAGGGCCACCTCAGGTGACATAGCTACAGGAGGCTCTCAGGAAGAGTTGAGAGAGGATTCAATAGGTGCAGTGGGAGCGGGATGACTTTCACACCTAAGTCATCGTACAGGAGACCCATGTATCAGAGTGAGATCAAGAGATCTAAGGGCTACAGGAGGCGTTGGCCAGAGCACAGCAGGAGGCAAGATATAAGGTTGCACAGTCAGCCTACTATTATGCAGTGTACATCAGCGTAGTGCTAGATCTATCAGAGCAGGTACCTCCATTCTCCGATTATGCTAGGGCTCAAGCTGTTCCACAGGGTCCACCTCCACCGTAGGCACCTCCTCAGGCACCACTATAGGGTCCACCTCCACAAAGACCGATGCCTCCACCTCAGGGACCACCATAATAGGCTCCTTCACCTCCACCTCCTCCAGGTGGCAACAGATCATGATGTATATTGTAGCCCATTTTTTTGATATTGTGCTCGAGTAGCACCATTTTATACATTGACATTGATCGATCGAGATATATATATATATATATATATATATATATGAGATCATCATTTTGATATCATCATAATTGTGTACATATTGCTTTTATGTTGATGTTTATGAGATGTTTCCTATATGCTTAGATATATGGATAGATATGAGATGCACATGATGTTTTTGATGTATGAAAATGAGGATGTTTTATATGTTTTATTGATATATGTATGCAACTGTGAAATGCAACAATAGATGGTAGATACATGAATGCAATGTATGATTTTATTTATGCTTATAATGGATGCACATGTATATGGATATGTAGATGTAGAATGTATGCATATGGATTTTATGGATGCAAATGGAAATGCAATGGAAATGCAGTGTATATGATACTAATCATCTCATGCAGGATGTAGCAATACATGACAGGTACTAACCAAAAGAATGTTTGAGATCGAGAATGGGGACTGGACACTTGTACAACCAAGATGAACCCAGAACAAAAGATGAGAACCTTTGATGAATAGATCCAAAAGAAGACAATCAAAAGAGCACCAAAACACTATCTCAATGCAAGCCTAGAATGAAAAATGCAAGCCTAAGCTAGATGCAAAACCCAAGGACTTGGTTGTTGGACTCATTTTATTATCATCATAGAGTTTTTAGTAATGGATACCCATAGGATGTCATACAACCCTCACTGACATTGCAATAATGAGAATATGAATATGACATTAGTCATAGATTTGTCAGAATGAGGTGTAAGCATTAAGGCACAAGAAGCCAGAATGACTTGAACACCTATTCCTTTTGATTTAGCAAGTTGACATAAGCATTAAAGCATAGTTTCTAGAATGACCGGAATGTTGCTTGTAGACAAACACACCAAACATGCAGGAGTTTCTTCATTTTGCTAGGTGAATGATAAGCATATCAAAGTGCTTGCAGTGACCCTTACGTTCACTTAGCAAGATGAGCGTTTGCAATTTCACTTATAGCAAAGAGAAGTCACTCAAAAAAATGAGGATAACCATCCTCACCAAGGTTTCCATATAAAATGAGTCGAGGTACACATGGCCATCCAACACATGATGAAGGCTCTCATAGTGGACACCCCTCTTATGTAGATTCATTGGATCATTGGAACTAAACTGACAAGCAGAAAGCAAAGGAAAGATCATGCTCCCAGTCTTCACTTCTCTCGGTCAAGAAAGACATCTTAGAGATGCTCGAGGAGGAATGGTAAAGCGACAAAACAAGCACACAAAAGAAAAGCTCATCACACTTCAGTGAGTTACAAATTTAGTTTTCAGTTTTAGTTTAAGCGAATTGAAGTCGAATCAGAAGTATACAGCATGAGAAGTCCTAATAGGATGGTGATAGTAGGCAGACATAGTGAGAACCACTGGTGACTATCACAAGAGATGAAGTCTCAAGGACGTATCAGAGTAATAATGAAGTATTAGCAAAAAAATAGAGTGAGAACCACTGGTGACTGATACAAGAGATCCTTGAGGAGAGAGATCTGAGAGTGAACGAAACATCAGTAGGTAGACACAGTGAGAACCACTGGTGACTGATGTACAAGGGATCCTCAAGGTGAGAGATCCAATCGATAGCTAGGTATCAATAGGCAGACATAGTGAGAACCACTGGTGACCAATACATGAGAGATCCTCAAGGAGAGAAATCTCAAAAGTAGCTAAGCATTAATAGGTAGACACAATGAGAACCACTGGTGACTGATGCAAGGAAATCCTTCAAAAATGATAGGACAAAGCCCCCCTAGAACAGGAAGGCCCAAGTGTGACCAGTTTCAATCCATGTAGAGTCGAGAAAAATCTTGAAGATAATTGAGAGCAAGTGCATGAGATAGAAAACTAAAGCAGGAAAGCAAGAGCCAAGCGGTGCCGCAATAGGTATAGCATTAGGGAACAAGAGGCGCTTTTTTACTAGGTTTTCACCATCTTGGCAGAGATTCTATTTTTGCTACCATGACGCTATTTGCCAGGTTTTCATCAATGGCACATTTTTTCTTTTTCAATTTTTTTGTACTTTTCTCTTTTTTGATTTTTTTTGTATTTTTTAATCTTTTGATTTTTTTTGTATTTTTTCAATTTTTCAATTTTTTTGTTTATTATCAAGGCACTTATTTACCAGGTTTTCACCAGGATAATAGATACATCAATGCACCTGTTTACCAGGTTTTCACTAGGATAATAGATACATCAAAGCACCTATTTACTAGGTTTTCACTAAGATGATCATTTTTTTAGGACATTTTGCAATTTTTAGGATTTTTTCAGAATAAAGTATGTACATGAGCATGTAGAGAATGTCTCAGCTGTAGAATCTTTTCAGGTGCAGAGCGTTGATCGGCTCTTTGAGATGATCTCCTTTAGTAGTAGCTAGTTGGTAGGCACTAGACCCAAATGTTGCAGTGATAATGTATGGACCAAGCCAGTTTGGTTCAAACTTCCCTTTCTAGACCCGTTGTTGCTGATTCTTAGGGTTCTCTCTCAGGATGAGATCACCCATTTGGAATTCCCTTGGTCTGAATTTCTTGTTGTAGCTCTTTGACATTCTTTTTTGATATGCTCTTAGATGATCGAACGCCACTTATCAACGTTCATCCAATAACTCTAGCTCTTGTAGCCAAGATATTCTAATGTCTTCATCAGTAATGAGGTTCCTCAGAGAGATTCACCATGTGGGAATCTTGACCTCAATAGGCAACATAGCATCCACGCCATAGACTAAGGCAAAGGGTGTAGCCCCTATTGGAGTTTGAATGCTTGTTCTGTAGGCCCATAAAGCTAGATTAATCTGGAGGTGCCAATCTCTTCCAGATTTGTGAACTGTTCTATGTAGGATCATGAGAATTGTCTTGTAATTGGAAGCTTATGTCTGTCCATTACCTTGGGGATAATAGATTGAGGACCAATGCTGAATGATTCTAAACTTAGTACATAATTCCTTTAGATCCTTGTTCTTGAATTTCCCCCCCATTGTCAGCGATTATTGAGGAGGGTACACCATATCTACAAATGATGTAATTCAGTATGAACGTTGCTACAAATTTTCCATCAGCTATAGTTAGAGGCACTTC
The DNA here is from genome assembly GCA_027943335.1 of Chamaecyparis obtusa. NCBI lineage: Eukaryota > Viridiplantae > Streptophyta > Pinopsida > Cupressales > Cupressaceae > Chamaecyparis > Chamaecyparis obtusa. The sequence continues at coordinate 51,885 of BSBK01003374.1, read as the reverse complement.
CTCGACCCATTTGGTAAAATAATCTGTAGCTGTGATAATGAACTTATGTCCTCTTGAGGAAGACAGATGTATCTGACCCACCAAATCAAAGGCACACTGCTGAAATGGCAAAAAATTGATGAATGGAATGAGCTCCTTGGTAGGAGTGTGGATCAAATTTATGTGTAATTGGCACTACTTACAAGACTTGGCATACTATATAGCTTCTTTTTCCATTTCCAGCCAGTAGTAACTAGCTCTAATAAGTTTACAAGCTAATGTCTTCATGCACCTCAGTTAACACATGTTTGGACTCGTCAGACTCTAGACACCTAAAGAGGGTACCATCTAGACCTCACCTATACAAGTTTTCAGCAACAATGACATAACATGAAGCACTGCGGATTAGGTGGCATTTTTTCATTTTGGGTATAAGTGTCTGGGATAATTTGGTCTCAGAGATAGGAGTAGATATGATGGTAGTGAGATGAATCATGTCCAATGACTGAATAGATCATCTTGGAGTTAGGGGTATTGTAAGCTAGATAGCGTAATGTCTCCACCAGGAATTCATGTCTGAAGTCATTTTCTGGCATTTGTAACATGGAGGCAAGAGTTGCCATGGCATCAGCCGTGTTATTATCTACTCTTAGAATCTGCTGGAAGGTAACATGTGCAAAGTACTTTTTCAGATCATCAACCATTTATTTATAAGGCACCAGCTTTTCATCCTTTGTTTAATATGTATCATTGACTTGATTGATAACTAATTGTGAGTCCCCAAAGACCTTAAGTTCATCCACACACCATTCAATAGCTATCTTCATACCATTGATTAAATCTTCATATTCAAAAATGTTATTAGTGCAAGGGAATAACATCTTGTATGCCTTTGGTAAAGAGTATCTATGTGGTGTGACAAACAGTATTCCAACACCTAACCCCTGCTAGGTAAATAAGACATCAAAGAACATATTCCATGTTTGATGTGTAAGAAGCATTATAGACTCATTTGGAAATTCAATTTTCAATGGTTGGTGATCCTTGAGAGGAGCTTCTGCCAGTTGATCTGCAATAGCTTATCCTTTAATAGCTTTTCTCTCTACATACTCAATGTCAAACTCACTAAGTATCATGACCCATTTCTCCAGTCTAACTGTGAGGGCAGCTTTGCTAAGTAAGTACTTTAATGGATCAATTTTAGCAATGAGTCTAGTAGTGTGAGCGAGCATATAGTGTCGTAATTTCTATGAAGCAAAGACCACTGCTAGACAAGCCTTTTCAATAACTGAATAGTTCATCTCATAAGAGACCAGAGTTTTGCTGATGTAATAAATATCTCTTTCCTTATTGTTTTGATCTTCTTGAGCTAACAGAGCAGCCAGAGATGTGTTTGTAGCTGAAATATAAAGAATTAGTGGCTTCCCATGAATAGGAGGCATCAAGGTTGGTGATTTGCAATATATTGCTTGATTTGAGTGAGCCCTTTGTCACATTCTTCATTCCACTCATAAGTCACACCTTTATGTAGAGATTTGGTGAATGGCTTTGACTTATCGACCATTTGTGCAATGAAGCACTGAATGGATTGTAATCTACCTTGAAGCCCTCTCATCTGACTGATGTTCTTTGGTGGAGGCATCTCCATGATAGCTTGAACTTTTTCAAGATCTACCTCTATGCCTTTAGCAGATATGATATAACCCAACAACTTGCCAGAAGTGACACTAAATGCACATTTTTTGGGATTGAGTCTCAAACTGAATTTCTCCATCTGATCTAGTATGGGACCTAGATCTGCAAGATGGGTTTTCCACTGCATGCTTTTAGCCAAAGTGTCATCTACATAGTCTTCCATTATTTTGTGCATCATGTCATGAAAAATAGTAGTGACAACTCTTTGATAGGTAGTTGCCGCATTTTTCAGCCCGAAGGGCATGACATTCCAGTAGAATGTTCCCCAGGCACATGTGAAAGCTATCTTTTCTTGGTCTTCTGGCACAATTTTTATTTGATTATAACTAGAAAAGCCATCCATTAGAGAGTACATTTGGTAGTCAGCTGTCATGTCTACTATCATGTCAATATTAGGCAATGGGAAATCATCTTTAGGACATGCTTTATTTAGGTCTTAGAAGTCTATGCATGCGTGAATAGATTTATCATGTTTTGTAACTGGAACAATATTAGAAATCCACCTTACATAGTCAATAGCTTAGATGAAACCTACCTTGAGAAGTTTTTCTAATTTAGCTTTGACCAAAACTGCCACGTGTGGATGCATCTTTCAAAGATTTTGTTTGACAGGCTTGACACTTGGTGCAATAGATAGATGATGCATGATTAGATTGGGATCCAATCCAGGCATATCTAAGTAAGTCCATGCTAAATTAATTTTCTTGCTTTGAAAATAATTAGTGAACTATTCTTTCTCTTCTACAGATAAAGACTGTGCTAAATGAATAATATGTGGTGTAGCCTCCATACCCAAGTTCATTGGCTATGTCGGCTCAATCAACACTGATAATATCTCTTGAAAATGACTTGGAAGTGCATCAAGTATCTCATCCTTGGGTGCCTCAGAGAGGTTTTCACCCTTGGATACATCTTTCATTTTTACTTTTTTCAGCTCTGACACTGCCACAATATGGTTTTCACCATCAGAGCACCTATTCTTTTTTCTTTTAATTTTTTGACTAAGATACTTGATATTAGCTTCAGTCATGTTGATACTATCTTCACTGGTGGAGAACATTATAGGTTCGACAACATTAAGATAACAAGAAAGAGTGTAGTCATTCTGGAACATAAGGACTTCGCTAGCTAGTGAGGAAGAGTTCCAGTCAATGAGATCAGGATGGCGAAGTGAAAGAGAAGTGGCGGGTTCAAGTACATTCACATTATAGCCATTGAAAGTGTGGATGAGTAAGTCAAGACCTAGAGTGATCTCATCCAAAGGTGTGTTCGATTCTTCTTGATTCCTCATAGTGGAAGTAGAGGGAATGTTAGCATTAGTAAATTCACACTCAGTCGACCTAACACTAAACCCTTCACCTACTTCAAGAAGGTTTTCATACACATGAATAATGTCTATATCCTTATCAAAAGTGGTGTCAAACAGAGAGTCAAACTCATATTCATGTGAGTCAGTGATTCTTGAATGGGAATCCCATCAACACTAGTTATACCATCTGACTCATCTTCATCCCTTGTAGCGTTAATGGTTTGTTGAAGTTGATCTTGTTCAAACCACTCTTGGAAATGTGGTGGTATGTACCATTTATCCTAAAAATTAGGATTAGACATTTGTATTTCTCTCCATTGGTCATACGTGAGTCGATGCACTAAAGTGGTGTCATCAGAATCACTATCAGTCTCTACCAGATGGACAGGTATAATAGGTTCATCTTGTCCTTCAAAGAATGCAGCAAGGTCCGAAGGAATAGGATATGGAAAATTATTTTTGTCAGAGCTGTTCTCTAATCTATTAGCTGTGGTAATGTCCTCAAATTCTAGCTGGAATTTAGGCTCTGGTTCTGGCTCAGGTACAAACTTGTTAATCCCTAGATGAAATGAGATTTTATTGAAGCCTAGACCTAAGGTTTCCTTGGTTCGATGACCTGTGGCTTCAATTGGTTTAAGAAAACCATTACCATTCACCCCTATAGGGCCACTCCCTCTATAACCAAAGCGCTTCATGATTTTGAAGGCTTCACTGTGTGGTTCTTGTTCTAATTCAAGAGTAGGAGTGATCTATTTAGATGTTTCTTTTCCTTTGTAAAGCCAAGTTGTAATAGCTCTTTCCTCATCTTCATCTTCTAATTGTGTTGTGGCCTTGACAAAGGCACCATCATAGATTACTTGGGGAGAACAAGCATAAGGTTTGTTATTCTCAAAGGGTCTCCCGTAGGAACACAAAGACGGAGGTAGAGCTACTAATGATAGCACGGGTTCAATTTGATACCCTCCTATGCCTGTATCCTTCAGCTTCAGAGTCTGTTCCATTTCCTTGAGCTTGGCATCATAGAATTCAGTGGATTCTCTATTAGCTGGAACAAGACTATCTGTAGATTGTGCGAGTGTGTTGCAAGAATAGTTGGTATTGGTAGGAACTATCACTTCTGCTCCATGGAATAGGAACTTGATACATTGATGATATGTAGATGGAACCGCCTACATTTCATGGATCCATGGTCTACCCAACAGTATATTATATGCGAGAGGAATATCTAGAACTTGGAAAATGACGTCTCTTTCAACAGGCCCAACTCGGATTGGCAGCACAACCAGACCTTTAGATTTGCATTCTTCTTCATCATATGCCTTAATAGTAATTTTCTTATGGACATCTATGCAATCTTCATCATAGCCTAGTTGGGTAAGCAGTTTAGTAGAACAAATATTCAGGCTAGCACCATTGTTAATGAGGATGTGGTGGACGCGCTTTGGACCTATCATGACTTCTATGTGTAAAGGAGCATTATGCAGGTGGCTCAATGAGTGGTCATCTTCTTCAGAGAAGGACATATAATGTGGTGATGTCAGGTGACCCACCATGTATTGAAACTGATCAAGATCTAAGTCTTTTGGGACATTTACCTCAGTGAGGGCTTTATCCAGAATCTCCCTATGGGCAGGTGAGATCTTCAACAACTTAAAGATGGTGATATGAGCATTGGTACATTGCAGCTGGTCTAAAATGCTATAGCTACCTACGCTAGATGTAGGGACCGATTTTGAGTTCTTGTTGGTAGGACCAACATCAGCTTTGTTCGCAAGTTGCTTCAGAGTAGACATAAAAGGGTTAGGACCCTTAATGGTTATTTTTGCACAAGAGCAAGTAACAATGTTTGCGCAATCCTGAGACGATTCAGGTTTGGAAGAATGAGACCCAGGGCCTCGCAAGACAAAAGGAGTCTTAGTCTTAGGAGCATCTCCACTCCCCTTAATAGTAATCACATCACAATACCCAACCTCAATAGGTTCAATCATACCAATGACATTGTCATCAGTAGTGTACGTGTAGTTGACCTCAGCATTGGTGTTCTTAGTCTTGGAAGATTCACCTTTCTCGTGAGGAGGAAAGGGATCTTTAAATGCCTGATGGTCTAAATTCTTATTATGGCCATCCACAACAATGTCACTGTTATCAATCAAATCTTGGACCTTATGGCGCAGCTGAAGACAAGTAGAAGTCTTATGACCCTTATTTTGGTGATAATCACAGTATGTGTTGTCATTATACCAATGAGGTCGCGGTTGCGGATCATAGAGATGCTTTTCCAAAGGAGCGAGTATTTGATTCTACATGAGAGTTGTATAAACCACATCAAGTGGTTCTCCTAAGGATGTGAACTAATGCTTGGGTCAAGATACCCAAGGTTTGTTTTTAGTGAATCTCGAAGGCTGTTGAGTCTCCGTTGTAGCCTTCTCCGTGGATTTGATCACCTGTATACTAGAGGAAAGATTGAAAATAGATTTCATAGGCTTCGAGGTCATATTTTCAACCACTCCATCATTCACCACATCTATATTCTTGATGTAGGGGCATCCAAGGTTAAGGTAGGGCATCCTATGTCCTCAGTGAAATTGCATGGAGTGTTTGTGTTTTGGCCAGTTTTACTCGGTTGCAGCCTTGGCTGACGGTCTCGATCATTGAAGGAAGCTCAATTACTAAAGGAACTTGGTAGTCTCTAGTGCTCGGTGACATTGTTACTCGATCATGCCTACGGTGCTCAGTTGACACTGGTGCTCAGTGATGCCTAGCATGCTCAGTGATTTTACTGTCGCTTGATAGTTCTGACTTACCGACTAGAGTTCTATGTGATTCATTGAGTTGACTTGGTGAATTTATTATTGGTAGCCATTGTTATGGGCTGACATGCTGAATTAAATGTTTGTATACATTTGTAAGCCGATTTGTATGGCATTTAATTATTTGTTTTGGCAAGTTAATGGTTTCATCCAGCCGACTTGTGGCTGATGATTAGTATTTATAGGATGTTTGGGTAGATGTTTAGGGACATATCATTAGGAGATCAAAGAATTTCATGACTGAGAAGACTTAGTGAGTCAGATCTGAGGTTCTAGAAGTTGAAGTTGGCAAAGTTGTGGAAAAGTTCTTAGATGATCTTGCAGATCATATTGTAATCTGATAGTTGTTTGTAGTAGAGCTAAGGGTTGTATACTTGGAGACAAGGAGATTGCTTGGAGGCTTGCGAGCTCAAGTTTAGATCTGCCTTAGGGTTTCCATCAGCTTCTGTTTGTCTTCAGAGTTGAACTAGTCAAGATTGTATTGGATCTAGTTGTGGATCTTGCAGAATTGTTTTCTAATTGTAATTGGCCCTAACCTGGAAGGCCTTACAGTTAGGCATGTTAATGCAAATTACTTGAAACATTTATGGTGTTGTCTTTTATATTGAGTATTCCATTGTGTAATTCTATTGGCTGCAAGGTTTGGACTATCCTTAATTGGATCCACCATCCTTGACTACATCAGGTGGTATCAGAGCGAGTGTTGATCTTGTTAAAGTAAAAGGTTGACCTAGAAAGGCTGATCTTGCAAAGTTGATCTTGTTGGAAAAAAGATTGTGTGCAATCTGGATTGCAGATCCGAAGCACTAAACTTGTGAAATTGTGCCCTAGTTGTTTGCAAGATTGCAGGTTAAGATCTGACTTGTTGCAACTTGGAAATTGTCACAAGGTGGTCAGTGAGGGTTTGCTGCAGAGGGTTTATTTGCATATCTTTAAGGATGCCTCCGAGAAGATTGGGCCCTAGAGTTATTTTAGATATTTTTGATACTATTGAATCCTGGATCACAGAGAAGGTGAAATCAGATTTTAGATCTGAGATGGAATTGATGAAGAATGATATGGTCACCAAGATCATGAGAACTGTTGCTGGTATACCTCAAAATGTTGGTACTGAGGATGGCTATGAAGAAGTTGGTGAGGAATTTGAAACTACTGGATCTAGTGGTGATGACTGGAGAAACAAATTTGGTGAAGACAAAACTACTCGGTTGCCTAGAACTGCTGCTCGATTTAGTAATTAGAAGTTTCTACTTTCTCTGGTACTTTGAAACCTGACAATTTGATTGATTGGATTGGTGAACTTGAATATTTCTTTGAGCTAGAAGAAATTGAAGATCCTCTTCGGGTGAGATTAGCACAGACAAAGTTGAAAGGACATGTTTCTCTTTGGTGGAAAGAACTGCAAAGAGACCAAGAAGATGAAGGTGAAATAAAGATCAATCGGTGGAGATTGATGGTGACTAAGTTGAAAGCTAAGTTCATACCGGCTGACTATAAGCTTGACTTGTTTAAGAAGTTGCAGAATCTGAAATAGAAGGATTTGTCTGTTGAAGATTATATTGAGGAGTTCTACAAACTTACTATTCAGCCTGGACACCGAGAGCTTGGTAAGGAAAAGGTAGCTCGGTATATGAATGGTCTGAGATCAATATTCAGGATGAGCTTGGTATGTTGAAGATTGATTCTATTGAAGATGCTTATCAGTATGCTCTGAAGGTAGAAGATAAGTTGAAGAGGAAACAACCTAGTAACTCCCGAGGGAAAGAAAAGATTGATCACTCGGTAAAGGAGAAACTGACTGATGCAGAAGATGAACAAAAACCTATGGAACCAAAGAAGAAGACGGGTAGAGTTATCTTTAAGGGTACTTGTTATAACTGTGGAGAGGAAGGACACCATTCTTTTGAGTGTACACAGGAGAAGGTTGACTAACAAAATGTTGTGATGAATGAGAACATTCAGAATGAACTTGAATCAGAGAACTTGCTGCTTCGGTGAATATTACTCGGTACAAAAGATGAACCTTGTCAGAGGAGTAACTTTTTTAGGACCTAATGCAAGAATGAAGGTAAACTCTATGACGTTATTATTGATAGTGGTAGTACTGATAACCTAGTTGCTGAGGACCTGGTTCAGAAACTTGGTTTGAGTAGAATGAAGCATACTTGTCCTTATAGGATTGGTTGGCTACAAGATGTTCATGCTTTGGAAGTTAGAGAACAATGCTTCATTGATGTTCAGATTGGCCAGTACAAGGACCTTGTGATTTGTGACATTGTCAAGATGAATAGTTGTGATATATTGCTCGATAGACCTTGGCAATATGATTGTAGAGCTATTTATGATTGTGTAAGAAATGTGTTTACTGTTGAGAAGGATGACATGAAGTTTTCACTGATGCCTTTAATGGATACAACACTCGGTAGAAGAAGCCTGAGTATTGGTAGCTGAGTTGAGATTGTGGATCCAGAGAAAATGAATGACCAGTATGGAGAACCGACCTATACATTATCAAGAAAAGATTTGAAGAGATAGAGGAAACTGAAGTGGAAGAATTTGCAAGAAGAAAAGGTGGAGGACTTGTATGTGAAGAACCAGTTCAGGATTTATGTGCTAAATCCTAAAAGATGTTCTTTTCACATATGAACATCTTTTAGAACCTAGGGTGTCTGATGCAGGGGCATCCAAGGTTAAGGTAGGGCATCATGTTTCCTCAGTGAAACTACATGGAGTGTTTATGTTTTGGTCAGTTTTACTCAGTTGCAGCCTTGATCGATGGTCTTGGTCATTAAAGGAAGCTCGGTCACTGAAGGAACTCAGTAGTCTCTGGCGCTTGGTGACATTGTTACTCGATCATGCCTACGGTGCTCGGTCAACACTGGTGCTCGATGATGCTTGGCGTGCTTGGTGATTTTACTGTCGCTCGATAGTTTTGACTTACTGACTAGAGTTCTGTGTGATTTGTTGATCTGACTTGGTGAATTTATTATTGGTAGCCATTGTTATGGGTCGACATGATGAATTAAATGTTTGTATACATTTGTAAGCTAACTTGTATGGCATTTAATTATTTTTTTTGGGGAGTTAATGGTTTCATCTAACCAACTTATGGTTGATGATAAGTATTTATAAGATGTTTGGGTAGATGTTTAGGGATAGATCATTAGGAGATCAGAGAAGTTCATGACTAAGAAGACTTAGTGAGTTAGATCTGAGGTTTTGGAAGCTGAAGTTGGCAAAGTTGTGGAAACATTCTTAGATGATCTTGCAGATCAGATTGCAATCTGATAGTTGTTTGTAGTAGAGCTAGGGGTTGTATACTTGGAGACAAGGAGATTTCTTGGAGGCTTGCGAGCTCAAGTTTAGATCTACCTTAGGGTTTCCATCAACTTTTGTTTGTCTTCAGAGCTGAACTAGATGAGATTGTATTGGATCTAGTTGTGGATCTTGCAGAATTGTTTTCTGATTGTAATTGGCCCTAACCTGGAAGGCCTTACAATCGAGCATGTTAATGCAAATTACTTGAAAGATTTATGGTGTTGTCTATTGTGTTGAGTATTTCGCTATGTAATTATGTTGGCTGCAAGGTTTGGACTATCCTTAATTGGATCCACCATCCTTGACTACATCAATTATTGTTGACAAACTTCCCTTTATCTTTGTTTGAGGAGGAAGACCCTTGTTTGTTGTCTTTTTGCAAAGTCAACTCTCCTTTCTTTATCATAAATGCTTCTATGTGCACAGCTTGTTTAATCATGCTATCAAAGGTTAGGGGACCTTGTAATTGTACTTGATATCCAAAATCTGGAACAAGATTGTCCAAAAAAATGTCGAGCCTTTTAGACTTTGGTAGCTTATGAGGACACTTTGTACATAGTTGTCTCCATCTCTGGAGAAATGTTAGGAAAGGTTGCCCTTGTCACTGTTTCAAATTGCAAAGATCTCGGATGTTGCCTGGATGTTGAATATTATGTGAATAATGTTGGAGAAATAGATTAGCAATTTCATCAAAAGTCTTAATGCCAGTGGGAAATCGAGAAAACCACTCCATAGCTGGTCCACCCAAACTACGAGGAAATAGGTGCATAAGATATGTCTGATCGTGCATGAATTCCATAGATAGAGCACCAAAATCTCTTAAGTGATCTTGGGGATCAGTGGTACCCAAGTATTTGTCATATTTAGGCAGCTCTACACCTTTGGGAAAATGTGGCATGCGAAGACTCTTATCAAATGAGAAAGGACAGATGCTTTCCATTGTGAATTGTTGTGCAAGTTTATCTTTATCCTTCACAAGTTGGCTAATTTGGTCTTGCATGTCTCGAACCATCTTTTGCAACTTTGTGGTTTTAGTCTCTTCTTCTTTAGCCACAAGTGTTTTGACTTGGTAGTCTCAGGGTAATTTGGCCCCTTGTTTGGCCAGTTCTAGAAAATATTTCTCCTTCTCCTCTAGAAGGAGGATCTCCATCATCTTGATAAGACCCTTGTTGGCTTTCGTAGCATCTATGTCATTTTGGGTTATTACCTCATCTTCGTTACCAAGAATCTCATAAATGCTTGGGACTTGATCTTGTTGCTAATCATCTTGGTCTTGGTCATGTGGAGGAGGGTGATAGTGATATGCTTACTGACCGCCCCGAGATTTGTTTTGGGATTGATCATTTTGGGATTGATTTTGATCATACAAAGGAGGGTGATAGTGATATGCTTGCTGACCGCCCTGAGGTTTGTTTTGAGATTGGTCTTGATTCTGATCATTTTGGGAGTGATCATAGCATTGATCATTTTGAGAGTGTTCAGGACACTGGTTGTTTTGAGATTGCTCAGGAATTTGGCAGTATTTGCCTAGTTGGAAATCGAATGGATCTCCCATCTTGTCCGTGTAGGAAGACTTTGTAAAATGATGTGAACGATGTCGAAAGGGCATGACCCAGGTAACTTTCAGAGCTCTAACAAGATCAAAAGGGTCGACAGGTTCAAATGAGTCGGTATTGTCAGCAAGATCAATAAGTTCAATAATAGGACTAGTCCGAGGAAGTGGCCTCCCAAGGTTATGAAACAATGAGTTTTTTTGAAAGAATGAGTTATCATGTTCTTGAAATGATAAGTCAGGTTGCACTTGAAACAACATATTATAACACTCTTGGAAGACTAGAAGTGATGATTGCAATGGTTTGTCTTTCAAAGTACTCAATGAAGAGGAGCTTGTGGATCCCTCACAATATTTAGATTGCACAACAGGTTCGAGATGACCTATTTCTTGATTACGAGGTTTACCCCTACCTTATCCAGTTCCACAAATGGGGAAAGTATTGCCGCTTCTAGTCGTAATAGGCATAGACAAAAAATGAAACAAGAGAGGACTTGGGATTATGCTAGAACTCTGTCTCTAGGAATAATGAAAAGGAGATAAAGGCTAGAACAACCAAGATATGAGATGCACCCGACATGAATCATCAAGAGAATGGCTAGAACAGTCAAGATGTGACTATCACATCACAAGGTACAAAAGCACAAAAAGATAGGACAAATAACAGAGAGACAATACAAGTTTAAGGAAAATCATTTGGTTCACAGCTCGAGACACTCAGTTTCAGATAGTGAACGACAGGAAAATAGACAAACAAACCTTAGACAAAAAATTAGATCAGGCAAAAAGTTCACCAGTCAACAGGAAATAACTCATTATTTTGAAAATCAGGGTACAGGTTCACACGAGAAAGTGCAAGACCACACAAGAAAATGTCAAACTTCACATGAGAGAATGAAGTGTTGTGCGAGAAAGTGCTCTGGAAAATGAAATTTCACACGGGAAAAGATCAAAGTTTGACAGTTTGACATAGTTTTTGAGGTAAAAGTCAGATTTCGAGACACAACAAGAACTGCTCTCTGACAGAATTTCTAGTTTTCAAATAGTTTTAAAGACAGTTTGAGTTAGCAATCTTAGTTTTGAAGGTTTCAAGCAGTCGTTTACAAGCACAAAGTTGTAGATCAAGCAATAGTGATGCAAGAAGTAGTCGCAAACAGTTCAACCAAGGACAAAGCAACTTAGCAGAATCATGGGAGTCTTTATTTAATCATGATGGACAGTTTAAGACTCAATAACAAACACATAGTTATCCCTACAAAAAAAATGGTAGAGAAGACAAAATTTGTGCCTCACAACTTACGTGCATGCATTCACCTCACACAGTCGTGTCACCCCCTAGAGGGTGCCTATTTTTTTGGTGTTTCCAAGGACACAATAGTATATGTTCAAAGGTTACCCTTGAAGCAGGGGCTAGTATCATATACCACCTTCAAACATCCAGGTGCATGCCTATGGTGAGAATCTAGGGGAGAGATTCTTCCCCCTCCCTACGCAAAGATTATGTCTCCTTTTTGAGGTGATCCAGGTAGGCAACTAACTAAGAAAGTTTTTAGTGGGCTTCTGTTCACACTAACCTTTGGTGCCCCCAATATAGGGCTAGGGCCTCATAGCCACACCAACACTCAAAAGTCATACACCCCCGCAAGTAGGGCTAGGAGCGACATCATATAGTACAACTTACGGAGCCTTCTCAAGATGATAGTCAAAATCAAGAAAATGAAGTTAACATGGTTTTGGAGTCTTTAGACTCAACAAAACATTCTTTATTATAGTGAGGTGGAATCACCGGCAATAGGTGTTTACTCACTTGGGTCATTCTCGAAGGTTCAACTTTCGGCAAGCCCTCTAAAGGTGACACAACTTGGCTTGGGTCTGAGGGTTTGATTTTATGGTTCTCTCAAAGAGAGAAGAGCATACTTCTCTACCTCTTCACCTTACCCAAACACGTAAAACATATTCATCACTAAGCTAGTTCCTCCTCAACCAATCCATAAGCTTTTGGGTTTCTGGTTCTCTCAAAGAGAGAAGAGCATAGTCCCCTACCAAGTAGACGTGCTAAAGATTCACTACCTTTCCTTGCTTCCCCAGGTATCTATCATGCTAGTAAGATCTAGGTCTCGAGTTCATTCATGGGCATCACTTCCATGTAATGAAGATCCTATTACCCTAGCTCACTATCAAGACCCTTAAGAAATCTTCACAAGGCCCTAATTATACTATGTGATGAAAGCAATAAACAAGCAAAGTGTTTTGAATGTCTTCAACAATCGTCCTGCAAGCAAACTGTTAGCAAGTTTTGTCTTTGTCACATGCCCTATAGACCACTATTATGCTTTCAGAAAAACATAGATATAAAATCATAGCAAACAGAAAATGTTAGAAATTTGCAACAGAAAATACAGAAACTAAAAATTTTAAGAGCACTGATGGAAGGGCTCGCGCGAGGAAGTGTAGCATTGCGTGCAAGAAAGTGCAGGGTCTGGCACGAGAAAGTGCTTTTTCACATGAGAGAATGCTAATGAAAGCAAAAATTTGTGTGACATGCTTAGAAATCTCATGTGAGATTCCGTACACAGTAAAGTACGAACGTATGATAGAGTATAGAATTTTCAAAAAAGTTCGAGATTGATGAGGCCAGAAATCAATTTTTATGCCCCACAGTGGGCGCCAAAATGTTTATAGCTAAATGTGAACCTCTAATCCAGCCATAGACACAACATAGTCATTGCTCACAAAGTGAATTACGAATATGAGTATGAATTACCCAATTCGTGAATTCATAGTGAATCGACCTATTGCCTCCTAATTAGTTGGGGTGTTTGAATTACTCTTAGATTGGAGAGTCAACAACCATAGACCAAGCTAAGATAGAGGATTTAAAAGCTTGAAAAGATTGAAATTGCAATTAATCTAAGATGAAGAATGTAGATTTTTAAGCTAGAAATGAAGATGCAAAGTAATCTAAGAATGAAAGTGTAAAATTACTCTAAGAAGATTGAAAGGAATGTGAAAACTAAGCTACTAGAAAATAAGAAAACTAATTTAATATGAGAATACAATTGTACTAGCAATGAAGATTAATATAATTATGTAATAAAAGCTTGAAAACATTAAAATTGAGACTAAAATTAGCTATAGTTTTGATACTCTCAAAAATTGCCTCCTCAAAATGAAGAAAAGGAGCTCATAATATAGAAAAGTCAAGAGAGAGGATGAAGAGTTTCTTGGAAAGAAATGGCTGACTCTTCATCTCCATGGTGAGACAAATATTGATGAATTATTTAATTAAAAGAATGAATATTGCCACATGAGTGGCTTTTCGAGTAATTTTGAATTAATAAATCCAAATAAAGATGTCCATTCAAATAACCAAATATTATTTAATTCCATGATGTGTATTAGCTAAAGGGGGTGGAATTAATTTAATTTAAAAGCACTAGGACTTTAGAATTAAATTAATTAATCATAGGGATTATTTAGCCAATAAAGTCAAATATTTAGGAATTAAATATAGTGTGTAATTAATGCAAATTTAGGGTTTTTTGCATTTGACACCAAGTCAAATAAAGTCAATTAGGAGACAGAATTGCCTAGTACAATAGGACTTTAAAGGTGTATAAATTCGAAGGAATGCACCAAAATTGATTAAAATTGTGAGGTGCCAATTTTAGGGTATTACACCTATCAAGTACTTTTTGGGATTGAATGTGTAACAGACAAAGAAAGGTATTTTCATTAATCAGTCCAAATATGTGAAAGAGATATTGAAGAAATTCAAGATGGATGATTGCAAACTAGTAGGGACACCTATGATAACTGGATGCAAGCTTACAAAAGAAGATGACTCACCAGCAGTAGATATAACATTGTACAAGTCTATGATCGACAAACTTATTTATCTTACTCAAACTAGACCTGATATTTTCAATGTAGTTGGCATAGTTGGAAGATTTGTAGCAAAGCCTAAACAAAGTCACCCCATGGTAGTAAAAAGGATATTCAGATACTTGCAAAGCACTATAGACTATGGTCTATGGTATCCTAATTCAGAAAATGTTGAACTTCATGTGTATACTGATGTAGATTGGGCAGGATGCGTTGATGACAGAAAGAGTACATCAGGTGGAGCAGTGTTTCTTGGTGACAAACTTGTCACTTGGACAAGCAAGAAACAAAATTGCATTTCTCAGTCAACAGTAGAAGATGAATATGTTGTAGCAACCTTGAATTGTTCTACAATTATTTGGATCAAGTAAATGATAAAGGATTTTGGAATTCAGATTGATTATCCCATTGTTATTCACTGTGATAACACTAGCACTGTCAACATGTCGAAGAACCTTGTGATGCATGCAAAGACAAAGCACATTGAGATCAAGTATCACTTCCTAAGAGAGAAAGTGGTAGTGAAAGAAGTCAAGTTGGACTATGTGAGTACTACAAATCAGTTGGCAGACATATTCACAAAGCCCTTGCCAAAGGATACTTTTGAGTATCTCAGGGAGAAGTTGGGAGTAATTCCCTTCCCTGATTCTGCTTAGAAGAAAGAAGAAAGAGCATCAGTCCTCAGGGACTGATGGATGGTTGACTACTCTACCTTAGGAGTAGTACCGGTGCTAAAATTGTTTGGCACCCTTTTCCATTGATGTCAAAGGGGGAATAATATATAGTCATGAAAAACAAAAGTAGAAGAAGGAATAATATACTAAGGGGGAGTTGTATTCAGCAGTTCAGTTGAGGAAATGGAGAATATTGAAGAATATTACAGTAGATGGAGGATTCATCTTTGGGGGATTTTTGAAGAGGAAATGGAGAATGTTATAAAATAAATGTTCATTTGGATTGGTGGAGTTTTTCATTCCATATGTTTCCATAAATGCCAAAGGGGGAGATTGTTGGAGATTTGCCAGCAAGCCAGTGCTGACTGTATGTTTGTCATTAATGACAACATATGAAAAGTAGCATGCGTGGAAGAATTATGTAATAAGCTTTCAGTATATGTAGCATGGACATGTTATTAGCATGATATCATGGGTGTAGAGGTTAACTGTTAGTACAGACAGTTATATAGCAGCTTGTATCAGCAATTCCTAACAAATTAGCAGGCAGTGTTCTATGAATGGTTGTCTGTAAAGTTATCATAGAGCCTTGAACATTTGGATATGTGATGAAGACATATTAGTGATGTTACATGCATGGACATAGAGACTGATGATTAGTAGAAGTTAAGTTATGTAGTCGCTATTCACCAGTAGCAGTTTCCCGTGTTTGTTCAAAAGAGCTGACAGAGATTATATTGGTTATGGAGTTGGGCCTATCATTTTGGTATGAGGCCTTGGATTAGAGCTTGGAAAAGAGTTAGTGATGTTTGGTTAAGAGCGCATGAGTTAATTCAACTTGAGGAGAAAGATCTAGTTATTTTGGTAGAGCCGACAGTGTGTAGTATATGTCTACAATTATCTTATTGGACAGGTCCTAGAATGTGTTGCTTGCTTAGTAGAGCTGATTGAATTATTATTGGAGTTTTTTATGGTTTCTCTAATATGATTTCAAGGTGTTTCTAATAGGATGACTTGATTATATCATTTAGAGGAAAGATATTTATAGACAGTCATTTGTGATTGCTAAAGTATGGTTTAGAGTTGATTGTGAAGAGTAGAGCAGAGTGTGTGAAGTATTGAGCCATCAAAAGAAGGTCTATGTGACCAAGTAAAGTATTTGTGCTATACATTGGAACTTATCCAGATAAATGATCAAAGCGCAGTTCACCAAGATCCAAATATAGTGTGTATCTATTAAACAGAAGGTTATAGCCTTCACCCCTTTGAGCAGTGTGCTCTCGGATAGTGCATCCTCACCCCTAATAGGGTTAATTGTAAAAGAATCCTAACAGGGCTCGACCCTTGACTAGGTCTACTGTACTAAATATATTGTAAAGCAACTCCTAACAAGGTTAAGGATCTTCTAACAAGGATCATAATACACTAATGCAGAATATTAGTGGGTGTTAATTCCCACCGGGGTTTTTACCTATTTGGGTTTCCCCATAACCAAATATTGGTGTTGTGTTCAAGTGTTCTTTCATTGTGTTTATGCTTTATGTTTAAGTATACTTAATTCGATAAAGAATCGAAACTTGTAGATAACTAATTCAACCCCCCCCCCCCCCCCCCTCTCAGTTATCTCTTGGAACTATTCCTAACATTGATATGAGCTGAAAAATTATGAAAACATTGAGATGAGCTGAAAATTCTAAAAACATTAATCACTTTCCATGTTTGACCAAGTACATCATGAAATCATAAACAACTGAAACTAAAATGACTGAGTATAAATCATTGATATTCATTTGCATTCATAATCCATTTCATATCATAAGAACGTTTTCATAGTGCATCCATAATCATCCATAGATTTAAAAAAAATGTCCATACATCACATCACAATACATCTCATACATCCATATCCATACATGAAATAGAGTTTGCATCCATGCATTCATAAAAGCTTTGAAAAACACAAAAACATAAGCATATATCAGTAAACTATATCATGATGTCATTTTATCACCATCCAATCTAATCATGACCAAGTATGACCATCGCATCAATATCCAAAAGCATAAGACAAATATCAAATATCCCACATGTACAGAAATCAAAAGCATCATATAAAGCAACATCAAATCAGATAAAATAGCCATGTCAGAATCAACATAAGTATCAATATATCATTAGGAAAGAGTATCAAAAATGTCCATAACAAAGTATCAGAATGTCAAAGCAGCATATTAGAGCATGAATAAAACAAGTATCAGAGTAGCAGTGTAACATGAAATAATGTATCAACAATAAACAATCCATAGGACATCAGAGAGTATATCAATAAAAAATGGTACAAATACATGATGTCATCAATAAAGCACAATATCTCAAAGATACAAATATGAGGGTACAAAATGTCTATGCCTCACTGGCTCCCTCATCCTCTCACGGAGGATCGAGAGGGGGTGCATATACTATGCCAGGTGGAGGTGGAGGAGGAGGCATCACACCCTCTAACTATTATGCTATAACAGAAAACAATGGAGACCTATAAGTAGCATGAACAATGAAACAATATAAAGCAAAATAGTATGTGGCCCTCTGACCTTGGTGAGTGGTTGTATGTGCATATTTGTCTCGCTTTACCCTTAGCTGAGATAACTATGTGTCTCACTCTTCTCTCAACTGAGATAGTTGGGTGTCTTGCTCCGCTCTCATTTGCGCTAACTGCGCATCTCGCTCTAATAGCTATACTCAGAGGGTGGCTACCTCTAGATGCAATGCGACTCTCTCCCGCTCACACTGTGATAGTTGATCATCATCAGGAGGATCTCTAGGTACCTGCTCCTGTGCCCGCTCATCCCCTCCTCATACTGCCCTCTAGCGATGTGCATGCTCGTCCCTATGAAGTAAGGGCCTTGTATCTCTCTGAGGAGGGGTAACTCACAGTCTCCTCTACCTTTGCTGACCAATGTCTCCTCCTGATGCCCATCGTCTGCTGCTCTCACCCTCCATCTCTCCCCCTGTCCCTGCCCCAACCTTGATCTCCTCCTCTAGTAGCTCAGCCTCGACCACCACCATCATCAGCATGATCATAGTCTAGTGCATCCTTGATGCGAGGAGTGACCTCATCTAGAGTAGTAAATCTGGAGTATGGGTGTTGGATGTAATGTGCATGATAGCCATCAGTAATGCCATCGTCAAGGATCTTTGGGTGGTACTCCCAGTCTATACGTGCTATTTGCGAGATCTCATGTACTATTGTCTCATAGATCAACCAAGACCCCCATTGGGCCTCCTCCTCCTTGATGCAGGTATAAATAGATGTCTCCTAAGAGAGACCCTATACTCGACCATACTGCCTGGAGACCTATGTAATAAAAAAACTTCTCCATAATATATTTGGTCCGTCCGATGAGGTACCTACTATGTAATAAAAATGGCATTTGCCTGGTATTTGAGGGCCATCCCTCACAATCTACATAGGGCCTCCAAACAACATCTATAATATCATCTAGAATGTGATGCCTATACTCTAACTTGCCCAAATGGGGCTGATGTATCAAACCAGAATACATATAGATATATGGGAGGTCGACATCATGATGCCTCTCCACTATGGGCCGTATGATGTGGATATGCTCTCCCACACCCAGACCTGGAGAAGTAAATTGCCCACTATCATAGTCTTCAAGTGCTGATAGACTATCTCATGCAGCTCTCGATATAAGTGGGCCAAAATACAACTACCCCATGCAAAGCAACCAGGTGACCGAATCATCTGCTCTATAACACGCGACCAGCCACACATGAATCCATGTTGACCGCGATCAGGCATCATGAGTCCACCAATCAAACCAACTAGATAAATGGGAAGTAGTGCGTAGTTGGCCACCATGTGGTCCCAATTGAGGTGGCACCTAGCAATGGTATCATCCTAGAAAACACGACGAGCATTCACCATAGCCGTAGGACCAGATGTCTCATACTCCACGTGAGCACCATAATAGGAATATGTAAAATCCACCAAACATCCTCTAGCGTCATTGTCATCTCGCTAATGGGTAGGTGGAAGGTGTTATGCTTAGAATGCCAATGCTATCAAGAATCCCCAATTCACCTGAATGTCAGGCAAATTCGCAAGGCTCCACAATCCACACAGAGTGATAACACGTTGATCCTCTAGGGAGAGCTGTCGATGTAACTCTAAGACCTGGGTAGGTCGTGGGCATCTGAATGCTATCACCTCAAAATGGGTCTGCACAATAGAAAATAGGGGCACTATGTCAGCATTAGACAAATAAATTTGATGAAAAATTGCCTAAGGAATGTAGAACAGACAAGTAACTTGGCTAAAAATTCACAAAAACAAAAAATGATCCTGAAATCCTGGACGCGATCCAAGAAATTTGGAATGCGATGATTTAATTGGATGCAATCCAAGAAATCTTGGAAGTGACATAGGAAATATGAGATGCGATCCAGAATCCAGATGCGACCCTATTTTGACCAAAAATGATCAAAGGATAGATTTGACATAATTGGCTAGAATTTAACTAGATACGACCCAGCAGGGTGCGATCCAAGAAATCTCGGATGCGATTTGGAATTTTGGGGAAAAACGGGATGCGACACGGGATTGCGATCCTGCATACAGAGTATGATTTAGAATTAAAAAGGCTACAAAAGGCGTACAAATGCATGAAATTGAAATTTTCAAATTTGACATAGTGCGTTGTCGAGTACTCACAGGTGTTGCGTAATGAGGCGGTCGGTCGTGTTGCCTCGCCAACTCGAATTGATGCTTCTCCACTGGGAACACCATTATCACTCAAAGCTCAGTGAAAATAAGAAGGTGAAAAGTGAAAATGAATAGTTAAAATGGACTTTTTGACCTATTTGAGCCTCTCGGGGGGCCCCGGAGCCTTAAGGAACATTCATTATAAGAAACCATAGAAGCTCAATATCGGGACCAAAATTGAAACATGTCTTCTACATCACTAAAATGCAGTCAAAATAGAGTTCCAAAGCAAAGTCAACTATCAAAATTTAGAAGTCAACTATGGTCAAATTGCAGTCAAATAGGGGCAAAATGAGCAAAAATGATGCTCTCAACATGGTAAATCAGTTAAGAGATGAATTTCACTCAAATTCATGGTCAACAAAAGTCAAATTTTAGTTAAAAGCACTTAATGAGGGCTGAACAAAGCGTAATTAATGCACAAAAAGCTTGCCAGAAGCTATAAAAAGTGATTTTTTAAAGTATCAAGTTTTTATGCCAAGATATTGCTTAAACATTAGTCAAACTTGGTCAACTCTCTAACTTTCTTGGTCAAACAGTGTTTCTTTAACACTAGAATCATTCCAAATTGCTTGATAACAATTTTTAAATGATCTATGCTTGATCCAGATTCATTTCAATCACCACAATTCTTTCTAAATGCTTGAACACAATGATTTTATTCAAATTTGTTTCGATTTTGATCCCAGGGGGCATAATCATAGTAAAATTCAAATACTTTGAATCAAATTCTTCAACACTAGGGGCATGATAGTTTCTTCAATCAAGTTGATGTTGTTAATCTTTACGACATTGATCAATTTCATCGCTTCAAATCAAATTGGTTATTTGTCAACATGATCAGTCACTACAAATCAAATTCAACTGAAATTTATTTTCAGAATCTCTTATCAATTTTCATTCAATCTAGCTTAGAATCAATATGGTTAATTCTCGTCCAATCAAGTTTAGAATTGATGGTTTCTAATCAAGTAGGATTTCGTTCAATCAAGTTCGAAGTTCTCAAATTCAGAGTGGTTCTCTTTGTTGCTCTCTAAATCCTTCAGAGTGGTCCTCACTACTCTCTAAATCACTTGAGCTTAGAGTAGTTCTCGTTGCTCTCTAAATCTCCTAAATCTGTTAATTTCATTGAATCGTGCTTTAAATCAGATTTTCTTTGAATCCATGTGTTGATCGCAAAGCAATTCAAAGAGGGGCAAATGTAATCACCTAAAATTGGGCTAATAGAACCTAAAACCCTATTTGCCCTAGTTCGAAATAATACCTTAATTATGTTAATTTGATCTTTGATTATTGACATAATTCATAAAATTCAATAAAATCAATTCAATCTCAAATTCAAGCATTTGTCATCAAGATATCAAGCAAAATCAAGTCAATTACCTCTATGCCCAATTAATTAAATCAATCCCATCAAACTCATGGCTAGAGTAATTAATTAAAGAAAATAAATAAATCCCTCTCAAATTAAGAAACACAACAAACACACTTTGAATCATTGAGAGGTAATCACATGGATCAAGGATCAAGCATGGATGAATCTCAACCACTCCTCATAGATGCATCTCAACCGTTCAAATCCTCCTAAATTCTATAAAAGAGAATTCTCAAATGCTCATTCTTCCTTCCTAGCTTTTTGATTTTAGCTTCCTAGCTCTTTGATTTTGGCTTTCTAAATCTTTGATTGTGATAGTTAATTCATGCTTTCATGCTCTCATTTTAGATTTCATATGCTCTTAGTTAATTAGAAAACATCTCAATTTGGGTTTATAGTAAAGAAATTTATGATCTAATGGCCAATTGTGATGCATTTCCTAGTTTTAGTTTCTTATTTGCATGATAATCTTGAATCTCTCATTTTAGCATTGTATTGTCACTGTTTAGGGTTAGATCTAAAAGAAATTCTTAATCCTTTTCATACTTGTGTTAATTAGAGAGAAATAGGACGATTTCAATTGTGAATTGGCTTCATTTTGGTTTAAATCTTTCTAAAAATTGATGCAATGTCCTATTGAAGTGTTGTGTTACAGATTTGTAGGTCCATAAATCACACACACACAAGATCCACACAATTGGTCGATCCCTACCATTATTTGTTATGTATTTATACATGTATGTATATGCTCATCTTTCATGCAGAATTTCAGGTACCGAACATCAACTTCTCTGAATTATCGGGATGAGCATGCTTTATCATAATATCTCAATGGTAAGAGAGGGGAGATAACAAACATGTCCAAATCCTAACCTAAGCCATTTATTGACCAAAAATAGTGGACAAGTATCTTAGTTAGTACCCTCTAAATTCGTCAAGGTGATGTCATTTGTGAACCATTCCTTTGTGTTTGATTTAGTATTTTTGATGTAGTTAATTTCTTCAAGTTTTGCATGTCTGTAGGTTTGATGTGATTTTTGTGTTAAAATAGATAAAAGATTTAATTAAAGCTAATTTCATGATTGATTACTTATATCTTATAAAATATTGGAATGTTAAAATATAAGGTTATTTAATTAATGATAATTAATTAAATACCTATGTTTATTAAAAATAATTAATTAGAAAGTTTAGTTATGAAAAGTGGAGATTTAATTAAATACAAAGTCTAAATTAAAATTTAAATGTATAATTAAAATAAA
Organism: Chamaecyparis obtusa; assembly: GCA_027943335.1. Lineage (NCBI taxonomy): Eukaryota > Viridiplantae > Streptophyta > Pinopsida > Cupressales > Cupressaceae > Chamaecyparis > Chamaecyparis obtusa. Next base: position 29,240 of record BSBK01003374.1, on the reverse strand, counting down.
AAATAATATTTATTATTAAATTACATATTTCAAATATGCTAAGAATTTTAATTTAACTAAAATATAAAAATTAATATTTAAATGCAAAAGGAGTTAAAAAGGAGTTAAGTGATTTTAATGTTGAGTTGCATATTATAAAACACTTTATTAAGAAATTAGAACTTTACCTTTTAAATTTCAAGTTGAGTGAATTGATAAAAACAAGAAATATTTATTAAATAAATAGTTTTTACTCAATTTAAGGTTGAGTTCCTTTTTTTAATTCTATATGAGTTTTGGAAAATCTTAGGTTGCTTAGTTTTGCTTTATTAGGAGTATTAAGGTAGGATTTGAAACCCATGTACATTTGATTTTCTTTTAAAAGATTGTTTACTTTGTGCCTTTGAGATTTTGTTGATGGTAGTTTTGTAATTCTTCTTTTGTATGAAATTTTATTTTGAAAGCTTTTTGGTTGAAGAAATCTTGTGATTGTAGAATAGTGAATACTTGGTATTTTTGTTAGAAAAATTTGAGGAAAAGCCTTGTATTAAATCGGTTAGAGTTTGTTTGTATTTGTTGTTGAAACCCTAGGAAGTAAATTAAATTAAAATAGATATATAATATTTGCATATGAACATAATCTTTTTATAGAATTAAAAGAAAGTAACAAAGAATATATATATATATATATATATATATATATATATATATATATATATATATATATATATATATATATATATATATATATATATATATATATATATATATATATATATATATATATATATAAAATCGTGAAATTAGAAAATCAATGGAAAAAGAAATATATATGTATTTGGACTTTTGAAATATATATATAATTAAATAATAATAATAAAAAAATTATTATTTATGTATTTTGAAAAAAGAAAAATAATTAATAAATAAATATTAATTGATTTTTTTTTACATGCGGGTTTTAATATTAATATTTTCATTTATATTTATATTTGGAAAATTAATAGCACCGTGTTTTGATATGCATGGAGATTTTATTTCAATACTTATTTAAAAAGTATATGTGCATGAGATTTTAAATGAACATTTTCTTAATAAGTCAAACTAGACTTTAGTAAACAAAATTAACTATTCTTAAACAACTGAGACTTGTGTTGTGGTCTGACTACTTGGTATATTCTATTTTCTTGTTTGAGGTTTATTTGGGGAAATTATGTTGACTTTTAGAAATTGTATACCAAAGGCTTTGAAGTATTTTTTATGTTGATTTCTAATTTTATTTGGAGAGTCTTTATAACCATTTTGATGTCTCAATTGGATCATGTATGATTATGTGATATCTGTGAGTGATCTTGTATGTTGTATTGTGTCTCAATATTTATTTTATTTGACCAAAAAGAAGATGATTGTTATTATGATTAAGTCTGAATTACTTGGTCACCTTATGTTCTCTACTATGATTGTTGTATGTTTTGGATGATTATCTTTATGGGTTATGTTACTTCAGATTTGGAGATGGATGTCATTGATGTTGTGATTATTGTTGGTCTTGTGCTATAAGACTGAGGATTGTTATTGTTTTTATTAAGGTATCTATTGGGGGATGGATGATCTTTGGTAATGTCTATATTGAGATGGACTATTTGATCCTTGTATAGGATGTATTGTTCTCTACTATGCTCCATTATTTTACTTTGGTGATTATCATGGTTTATGATTTATGAGAAGCTTTTGTGGTATTGGTTCATTCTTCTCTTTGTTATTTTGGTTGGAACATTAGGGTAGGTTATCTGAGTGTATAGATGGGAAGTGGCTTGTTTTGGAGGGACCAAATCTCAGAAGTGGCTACCTAGGTATCCCTTACAAGTTACTTAATAAAGTGATAACTTAAATACATTGAGATTTTAAAATAAATTAATAAGATAATGCATGCCTCGCCCATGTCTGAGTACTTGATTGAGGTCTTGAATAGGATGAGAGTGGGAAGATGTTTTCCACTTGCATGGACTAGATATAGTATAGTTGGTACCTCATATGTATGAGAGGATTACTAATACCACACAAAGTCACTAAGGCGCAGGGATCTATAGAGACTACCAGGATAACCTTAGAGTTTGCTTATGTGATGACACTTCCCTTTATACATTTTAGGTTTCTTACATGTGTTGGTTGCCTCTGGTTGAGTGTGTTTTATCTTTGTAGTTGGTGTTGTACCTTTTTGAGATAGAGAGCTTTCTGGATCCCTTGCCCAGGTGTTGTATTGTGTTAGTTTTTAGTGTTTGTTATCTGAGTGGGATCTATTGTTATCTCCTTAGCACGATGAGAGTGGACCTTTGATTCCACATGGTTGGGTGGTAGTGATTATTTTACCATTTGAGATTCTGATGTCCTCGTACTTGTGTTGGATGATCTTTGTAGTGGTTGTATCTTCTTGTTTATCATTGGAGACTTACTCTTATCTTTCATTTATTATATTGTACCTTGTACTTAGATTATATTTACATACCATGCGACTTGTGCAGTGGATGTGGGTTATCATGTATACCTTATGGTTCAATTATATTTGGGTATTATTTTATGAGATGATGTACTTTATTTTAATGATTACCGTACTTAATAGATTAATTTATATATACGTAATTCTACATCAAGGAACCCTTGAGATTTGTAAGTTGTTAATGAGTTATACTTATGAGTATGTATTGTATTAATGATATATTGATTCCTCTTTGTTATTCATTATTTTTTGTAAACTCTTAAGAAAAAAAATTATTCTGTAAACTTAGTAGCATGTTTTAGGTTAATTTCTCTTGGGTTCCCTGGTGGGGCATTACAAAGGGATATAGTGGATTGGCTCTAGGAAGGAGACATGGACACGAAGTTATTTCACAACTCTGTTAAGGATATCAAACATGGTAATGCTATGACATCCCTAATCTCTTAGGAGGGTTTTCATACCTCTTCTAATAGGGAGATTTCCAAGGAGGCCATTGGATTCTTCAGGGCTTTATTCACTAAAGATTATGCTCTGGATATTTTGGAAGAAATATTAGTTCTTGATTGTATTCCCACTACTGTCTCTGTTGAAATAAATGAGAATCAATGTAGACCTATTTCCTTACAGGAGGTTGAAGGGGTGGTGTTTGGAATGAAAAAAGGGTAAAGCCCCTTAGCCCAAATGGTTTCCTATTGAATTCTACCATGAGTTTTAGGAGATAATCAAATGGGATCTCTTAGATTTGGTGCAAGAGTCCTATAGGAACAAGAAGATGCCAAGGGCTATGAATGCTACTTTCCTTGCCATTGTTCCTAATAAGGAGGGTGCCAACTCTTTCAACTATTTTCACCCTATTGCTTTGTGTAATGTGGTCTATAAAATTATTTCAAATTGATTTCTAATATATTTAAAGGGTGGCTACCTAAATTGACATTTGAGGAGAAAGGAGGCTATATTGTTGGTAGAAAAATTCTTGATGGGATTGTTATTATTTTTGAAGCAATACATTCTATGACAACTTCAAAGGAGAAGGCCATGTTTATCAAGATGGATATGGCCAAGGTTTATTATAGAGTTAAATGGAGTTTTCTTCATAAAATTCTTGAAGCTTTCAGCTTTGTTGGGGATTGGATTAATTGGGTCATGAATTGTGTTTTGATCTTGTCTTGTTTTTCTTCTCCTAAATAGTGATCCCATTGAACTTTTTGGAGATTCAAGAGGCTTAAGATAGGGTGATCCTCTTTCCCCATACTTGTTCATCCTTGTGGTAGAAGGTCTTGGAGGACTGATTGATTCCAAAGTCAAGCAAGGTTTGATTAAAGGTTGGGATTGGGGCAATAGTATTTCTCCCTCTTCCCATCTTCAATTTTTCAATGCCACAACTCTAATGACTATTAATAAACTTTTGGAGGATACTAATTTTAGGAAGGCTCTTTATGTCTACTTGATAGCTTTTAGACAATAGATTAATGTAGATAAGTCTTTTATCTACTTCTTCAACACTCTTTTGTCTATCCAAGCGAGGATTTATATGATTCTTAGATTTCAGGTTGTTATGCTTCCTTTTATTTAACTTGGGGTAATTTTATCTGATCACCCCTTGAATAGGACTTTCTGGCAATATATTCTGGATAAGCTTCACAAGAAGGTGAGTCATTGGACTTGTAGATGGTTGTCTTCAATTGGGAGAATGCTTATCTTGAATTCTATATTTCAAACCCTCCCATTCTATATATGTTTTGTGCATACTACCATTGTAAGCTTCATTAAGAAATTTGACTCATTATCTAGATAGTTTCTCTGGACTAGTAATTTTCTTGCTCCAAAGTGGAGTCTGGTAAGATGGGACTCTATTTGTAGACTACTACATTACGATGGTCTTAGGCTTCGACAAGCATCTATGAATAGTTTTTTTTTTGCCGATAAGATTTTTTGGAGATGATACACCTACCAAGAGTGTACATGGGCTAAAATCCTCAAACTCAAAATACTTGGGGGGTGGATAAGACATATATTCTTAGATGTAGTATGATAGGTAAGGGCTCTACGATATGGAATACCCTTAAAAGAGGAACTTAGGTTGTCAAGGAAGAACTTTTCTAGATTTTTAGTGAAAGATTTGATGCTCTTTTATGATACAACTCTTGAGATGACTTCCCTCCCATTCTTTCCCAATTCCCATGGCTTTAGTCTCTCGCTGATAGATTTATTAAAGCAGGGTGGACTAGAGTTGAGGATTTTAAAAAGCATCAGAGTTTTGGATCAGGGGAAGTGGCTACATGGAAAGAACCTCATGAATGGCCTTGGGGAGGTTCAATTGAGACTCAAGATGAGTTAGCAAGGATTTTGGAATGAAGAATTTGTAATTCCCTGAGGGGACAAGATGTTCTTGCCTGGGGGCCTGACCCAAAAGGTAAATTTTCTATTTCTTCAGGGTACTTAGAGTTGGACAACTTGACTCATGGTAAGATGGTTTCTCCTTGGTGGAAAGGGGTTTCGAATGTATTCTCACGACCCAAGTGTAACTTATTCTTATGGTTGGTAGTCCAAAATAGGTCTTTAACCTAGGAAAACCTTTAGAAAAGGGGATTTCATGGTCCCTCTAGATGTTTTTTGCGTAACAACAATGAGGAACATACTTCTCACCTATTCTTTAAATGTGAATTTTCTAATAAAATTTGGCATTTTTGGTGGGGTGCTTAGAAACACGCTTGTGTTCATGCTAATAACCTTGTAGAGTTTTGGAACAACCTTGGTAGACCCCCAGCTAAAACCTCTTTCCTCCAAGTAGCTTGGGACATTGGTCCCTCTTTTATTATCTAGCCTATGGTTAGAAAGGAATCACACAATTTTTCAAGATAAGAGGATGTTGGTTCAATAGGTTTGGAAAAGAATAATTATTATACTACAAGAATCTTTACTAGCAAAGTGTGATCTCTCAGTAGATGTGGATCTAGGCAAAAAAATTGTTATTCAAAATCTAAACATTTTGGGGGATGTTAACAGTGCTCCTTTTATAAGGAGTAGGTAGGTTAGCCATTGTAATTCCAAGAAAAAGGCTCAAAGAATTGGTAAGTGGTCTCATCCCCATGGATTTCTTAAGATTAATACTAATGGGTCCTCTCGGGGAAATCTAATATATGCGAGAATAGGAGGTATAGGTAGGGATAGTCTTGGGAATGTAATATTTTTTTCTTCTTACAAAGGACATTACACTAATAATTTCATGTAAGCTTTGGATATTATCTATGCTCTTAAGTGTGCTTGTACTCTTGGATGGTGCAAGATTGTCGATGAGTCAGATTCTCAAATTGTTATGGACATGCTGAATAGACAAAAATTGGAAGGTGTGGACTGACACCTGACTATTGTTGGAAGATAAATTTTGAGCTTGATAGATTCTTTAGAATTGGAATTAAAAAAATCCAAGGAGAGTGAGGGGAACATTAAAAGGAAGAGCCTATTGCAATTGTATCGAGGACTCAACAAGGAATCCTAAGACCTGAATACTAGAAGAATGAAACAATGAAGCACAAGTGTACATCACCCTAGGCCACACGACATAGGAAAGATATGAATAAACACAAGATATCATGATAACACTAATAATACATGTATTAAATAATCTAACACACTACACTTATAAACTCTCTCTCTCTCTCTCTCTCTCTCTCTCTCTCTCTCTCTCTCTCTCTCTCTCTCTCTCTCTCTCTCATGCCCCTCCCATAGTCTGATTTTCTATATGTTAAGATGCTATTTATATTTATGGATTTACTAACCTCATACTTGCATGTGTATGGTTTGCGTGTATGTTTTATATTTCTGTTTGATGTGCCTGATGTGGTTGAGGGACGAAGTCATAGTTACTTGCTTGCAAGATCCACAAGATCGGTCGATCCCTACCATTGTATGTTATATATTTATACATGTTCATCTTTTATGTAGGATTTTAGGTACTGAGCATCGACTTCTCTGAATTGTCAGGATGAGCGTGCCCTATCACAATATCTCAATGGTAAGAGAGAGGAGATAACAGACAGGTCCAATCCCAACCTAATCCATCATTTGTCCTAAATAGTGGACAAGTATCTTATTGACTACCTATCTAAATTCGTCAAGGTGATGTGAAGTCGTGAACCCTTCCTTTGAGCACGATGGTTGAGTTAGTTGATTTCCAGGTGTTGCAATCATTTAAGTTTTGCTACGTGATTTATTTATTTAAAATGAATTAATTAAGATTGATTATTATATTAGAATAATTATATCTTAGAAATATTGAAATATTAAGTATAAGGGTATTTAATTATTAAGGGTTAATTAAATACTTTTGTTTAATTAAAAATCTAGTTTGGAATAAAATGATTTAATTAATGTTTTACGTAATCTACGTCAAGGAACCCTTGAGATTTGTAATCTATGTTGAGTTGTATTTATATGTGAGTTGTAAATCATATTGTATTGCTTCCACTTTGTTAAACATTGTTGTTGTTTGTAAATACTTAAGAAAAAAATTATTCTATAAACTTAGTTGCATGTTTAGGTTAATTTCTCCTGGGTTCCCTGTCGGGGCATTACACTTGGTATCAGAGTACATGTTTCTACACTGGGAACTCTGAGAATTTTGTATGCCCATTAGGTATCTTGTAGTTTAAACTTGAAACAAAACATAGACACATAACTCTTTTGTATTTGTGAACTATTGCAACCTATAACCTTCTTGTAACTTTTTGATGCATCTTACCTTAGTAGCTGTCTATTATGTTTGGGTACATTCTCCAATGCGTCCAGGATGTTGTATTCTTGGGTATCATGAAGTGGTTACTCCCTTGAGTGTGGCTGACACCAGTCACTTTGTTATGTGAGATAGTTTATGATTTATTTTGGTTATTGATGAATCCTTCGTGTTGTGTTTGGGCTAGCATTAAATTTTTGAACTTTCTTATGCCTGGACTAGTCACTTGACTTTCTTTTCGCTATCTATTTTGTGAAACTAATCACACTTGATTTACTATTTGAAATCATCATGACGTTTTGTGATTTAATGTTGAACTTGGAATTCTCCCACTTGGGTTTTTCCTTTTAAACTTTGTGGTGGCTATTTTGAATGTTTGGTATTGTTGGCTCTGTTTTATGGTAAGTGTTGTTTCTATCATGTTCATTATGAACCTCTGATAGTATGTGTAAGGGAGGACATCACAAAGAATTTTACTATATCTTTATGTGAATGTAAACTGCATTGGGTGTCCTATATATTAGTATTGCCTTTGCTAGGTTTGTCTGAACATCTTAATTTGTTATTTGATGCAGATACAAATGTGTATTTTATACAATTAATTTAACGATGAATTTTATGATGTTGAATGAATAAAGATCTAGATCCATTTAAATTAATTAGATGATGAATGCTTCATCAATATGATTTTCAGTTTATTCTTAAACTAGAATTATATTGCTCTTAATGACTATGCATCATGTCTTTATTTTCTAGCTTGTTTCAAAATGTCATTTTATTTTTTGCTTCATGATTGAGGGATGCATATCTTTATTTATTTGTAGGCTTCTAGGAGTAAGCCTAATTTTAGGGGAGGTGGATGTAATGCCCCTCCCATAGTCTGATTTTCTATATGTTAAGATGTTATTTATATTTATAAATTTACTGACCCCATACTTGCATGTGTATGGTTTGCGTGTATATATTATATTTTTGTTTGATGTGCCTGATGTGGTTGAGGGATGGAGTCATAGTTACTTGCTTGCGAGATTCACATGATCGATCCATCCCCACCATTGTCTGTTATATATTTATACATGTATGTACATGCTCATTTTTTATGTAGGATTTCAGGTACCAGGCATCGACTTCCCTGAATTGTCAAGATGAGCGTGCCCTATCACAATATATCAATAGTAAGAGAGAGGAGATAACAGAAAGGTCCAATTCCAATCTAAGCCATCATTTATCCTAAATAGTGGACAAGTATCTTATTGACTACCTATATGAATTCGTCAAGGTGATGTGAGTTCGTGAACCCTTCCTTTGAGCATTATGGTTATTTTGAGTTAGTTGATTTTCAGGCGTTGCAGTCATTTGAGTTTTGCTACATGATTTATTTATTTAAAATGAATCAATTAAGATTGATTATTGTATTAGAATAATTATATCTTAAAAATATTGAAATATTAAGTATAAGGGTATTTAATTGTTAAGGGTTAATTAAATACTTTTGTTTAATTAAAAGTCTAATTTGGAATAAAATGATTTAATTAATGTTTATGTAATCTACGTCAAGGAACCCTTGAGATTTGTAATCTATGTTGAGTTGTGTTTATATGTGAGTTGTAAATTATATTGTATTACAAACTCTAGCGAGGTGCAACAATGTTGAGTTCACAAAAAATATAAAAAATAAGTTTGCTTCTTACACACATCTCAAGATAAACAAATAAATAATGCAACTATCAATAAACGTTCAATGTTGATTCAATTATAATAGATGTTGTCAATCAATTAACCTTTACCTTAGAAGATTGAGATTGTTAGATGAATTATTGAGAAAAATGTCTCAACCTTGCTGTTTCTATATTTAAATTATATTATTAATTACCAATTTGTAATTATCTTTTAGTTGTCATGGAAGTTACTAAATGAAATCGCGACAAGTTGTCAAATATTTTTTAATTGTCAAAATAGTAAAAGCATGAAAAAGGGAAAGATAAATGAAAGCATGAATAAGATAAGGGAGATCTTTCAAAAGACGGATAGGATTACAAGTTGAAAGAGGAAGGTTTCTATTTTTTGTCATTTATGCTTAAATGGTTTTGGAAACCATTTGTGTTTTTTGTTTTTATCTCTTGCCTATATATTTAGTGCTTGAATTGAAGCATATGAATGTATTTTCACAGACGAAGTGTTGAAGTAATTTAGAGAGAGATAGATGTATTGATGTAACTTAGTTGGAGGATTAATACAAGACTTGGATCTCTTTGGGTTTGGAGTTTTTCCCGAAAGGGTTTCTTCATGTAATTTCTGGAGTTATGGTTTGCATTTAATTTGTTATCCATTTCCATCGGTAATTTTGTTATCTGTTTATTTGGCTGCAATAATTATTAGAATATTTTTTCTCCATGTAGTTTCTGGAGTTATGGTTTGCGTCAAATTTGTTATCCATTTCCATCAATAATTATTTGTTATCTATTTATTTGGCTGTAATAATTATCAACATATTTTTTGTTGTCTATTTTATCCTGACTCTCAGATGAATCCAATTAGATAAATATTTTTTTTTGTTACTTGTGACAATTCACTTTTGTAATTGTAAATTTAAATTTAATGTGCGGGTATAAATTAACCCATAAATTTGAACTTGTTGATTATGATTCTTTTACACATGTAATCGTAAATTCATGTGGTTATGTGAACTTGTTATAACCTTTAGATGTTTTCTAGGTTAGTATTATTCTCCTCTAGACAAGCCCTTAGGTATTGATTTAATGACATGAAACAACAACTAGAGACAACATGTAGTCATGGAATATGCCAAATAATATTGATTTCATGCTCTAATGATAGTGTAGCATGTGAAATAGATTTTCATGCAAAGTCAAATATGTGTATTATATATGCCTACAAGTCTTCAAAATGAAATAGGGTCTACCCTTTTATTCAATACCCTAACATACCATTAAGATATTTTGCGACTTCAAATCATCTCAAAACAACTGATTCCAAAGGGGGAATACAAACTCAATTTTAAATATGAATTTTAAATTATTCTCCATCATTTCCTCAAATCATAGAATTGAAATAATTTCATATCACAATGGTGGATTCGAACAACACTGGTGGATGGGTAAATTAAGGTTCAAGGTCAAAGTCTAGATGTGAGTGTAGATGGCATCATATTCAAATTGAGTAATTTGCCAACTTCCATACACAATGCATCACTTTGTACACTAATCATTATGTTAAGAAGAAAAACACCAAAATGGAGTCCAAAATAAAAGAGAAGAATTGCTATTTATGTAAATTTCACCCTTCCAAAGATTTTTTTACTCACAATTTGTATGCCACTCAAATTTTGGCAAACACATTAGAAAAGAGAGAAGATATTTTGAAAATATACAAGTTCATCCATAATTAGTCTTTTAAGTAAATGGAAGCTTAGAATGTTTTAGTAATACGAAATTAAAAAAATTTGAATGTAATTTTTAAAAAATGTTTATTTTTTGAAAGGGATAGAATGTAATATTTTTACATATCTACTAAATCAAAGACAGTCTATTAATAATCTTGTTCGTTTTTTGAATCCTAAATGATTGTTAATTAAAAATAAATTAATTTTAATACCTTAATTCGCAATATATGAAATAAAATTAAAACCTCTAAATATAAGAGAACCATTATTGAAAAAGACAAAATATAAGATTTTTCTACTCATAACCTTGTCCATTTTTGGAACCCTAAATAATCATTGATTTTAAAAAACTAAAACACTTTAATTTGTAATATATTAAATAAAATAAAAACCTTTTAGGTGCAAGGAGACCAACCTGATGATCTCTAGACCTTAATTTGTTCTTCTTGCTCTCTAGCATTCTGATGATGGATCATGTAGTATGATCCGAAACGTTGATGGTAAAAAATTCTACACAATTGAATCCAGAAACTAAGATAACATACGTATGGATTGTAGAAATCTAATAGATTTACAAAAAGACTATTTTTACTCTCTTTAATTTTTGTGTTTATTTTTTTAAAAAAAATTTATGAAATGAGAGGGCGATGTTTGCGAGCCAAGCCCACCCAGATCGATATGCATGGCGGGACTCAAAACTGAATAAACGGAATTGGATAATCGAATTGTGTTGTCAAGCCGTTAGCGGTGGTCACATGAATTGAGGGCTGAAACAAATTTAGGAGACTAAAGTTTCCCTCCCTTGCTAATAAACTCTCGTTTCTCCTCTGTTCACCCCATCCTCTGTATATCTGCGTGCGGAATGCTTTTTTTCCTCCATTTGTCCTCCTGACATTATCTCAACTCGGTAAGTGTTACAATTCTTGCGAAGAATGGAGGGTGGTTTGAGCCCTCGCTCTGTGGATGATGTGTTCAAGGATTTCAAGGGCCGGCGAGCTGGACTCATCAAGGCCCTCACCACTGGTAACTTTGAGATTAACATTAATTCTCTAGTTTTTCTTTCTGTTGACTACTGGTTTGCTCACCATCTGTTTCGGTTTGCCCTTGCAGAGGTTTCAGATTTTTACCAGAAGTGCGATCCAGGTCAGTTTGTTATTTTAACTCTTACCGTTTTCTGAGATTTCTGCAAATTTTGTTGGGTCACGTTTATATTATAGCACGAATCTTATGGGTGCTTATTTTCATCTAGTCTTCCATTTGTATTTGAGTGTAATGTTAACCTACGTCAACTGTGTAGCTGTGCTTGTACTAAATATGGATTGAATCCCTTTACGGTTTAGAGAAACATTGGGAAAACAGAAACATGGATCATCAATTTGGGCCCATAATGCCAAACCCATCTGCGGCCGTTTACTGGGTTCCTAAAGTCCTTTCAGTCGAAAGGATGCGTAAATATGTCACTGGTTTGGAAAGTTATAGAGTTTATCATTCTGGCTCTGACTTTTGGTAGGTTTTGTCTGCACATGGGCAAATGTGTAAAAAAACCATTCCAAAGTTTTATACCTAAGTCTACAATGTTGGGTTTTTGGAAATTTCGCCATTCTGAAAAACCATGAATATAGGAAATATATGGTTAGTCTCTTGTATACCCTCACGCACATAATTCTCTATTTGTTGTCTTTGTATCAGTGAACAGTTTCCCGGTTTCTGTAGATCTCTTTGAGCGTATTGCGTACTATACTGAGGCCGTCATATGTATATTTGGAGATGAATAGACGTGTTCTTTGACTATCTATTCTGGGTAGCATTGTGCTTTGCAAGCCAAGCCAGTAACATGGCAATGATATATCAGTGTTTTTATTGCTAGAGCTTATCTTATAATTATGGATTATGCATATTTTGAATTCTCACAACCTTCAAGAAACGGAGTTGGGGTTATCTTCAATAATGCATGAATTTTTGGAGATTTTGTATGCATACTGTTTCTCACCTTTTTATTTTCCTTGTTTTATTAGATTCTTTGCAAGTTCTAGATTTCTTGGTATTAGTCACCTGATGAATTGACCGCCTTAGTAATCTTCCTTTTCTGTCAATTTGCCATCTTTCTCTTCTTCCTATGCTTGGTTGTCTCCTTCGTTTCATCAAATCTTTCTACATCTCCCGAAGTCATGCAAAAAAGAGGTCACCTTTTGTTATTAGGCGTTTTATCGAACGGCAATTTTAAGGCCTTCCAAATCTTCAACATTTGTGAATGTGCAGCTTTTAGTCATTAGTTATTACGAATGGTTGGCATTTTGATGTATTTGATTTGTAAATTATTTAAGCATTGTAAAACTACTTCTGCAGTCTATTTGATTTTGTTTTACATGGGTAGTGTCAAATTTCATATTTTGAGCATTTTTAACAACATTGTGATGCATCATCTTCAGAAAAGGAGAACCTGTGTCTATATGGTCTCCCAAGTGAAGAGTGGGAAGTAAATTTACCTGCCGAGGAGGTGCCACCTGAACTTCCCGAGCCTGCTCTGGGTATCAACTTTGCAAGAGATGGCATGCAGGACAAGGACTGGTTGGCACTGGTGGCAGTTCACAGTGATTCATGGTTACTCGCAGTTGCCTATTATTTTGGTGCACGGTTTGGGTTCGACAAAAATGAAAGGTGTGTTTCTTTTTAAATTGGGCAACTTTATAATTGTTGTGTTAGATTTGTTTTTCTTTAATGGAATATTCCTAGGAATAGCAAAAGCTTTGACATGCCAGGCTCTAATTGTGGGTTAGTCAAATACTTATTGTGGCCTCTCTGATGGTCTCTAGGGCCTTAAAAATATTTGATAAATATACAGTCATTGCCATCTGTATCTCTTGTACTGCACCTTTTTGGTTACCTATCCTATCGTTCAAATGCTTCACTTTTGTGTATTCATTCTTTACATGCATTTAAATATTGCAATCTTTTGCTTTGCAGCATAATTCGCATTGTCTGACTTTCCATAGTTTGCCAAAGATTGTGAGTCATGTCAGCCAATACTTCATACTTGCATCTTTCTCCATAACCCTTCCTTGGAGATATATGGCCAAACTTGATAACTAACTTTACTTTGAGTTCCTTCGGAATTTCTCTCCAAAAAGATGTGGAAAAAAACCGGGGTCTGTTTATTAAACTGTTTTATGTGTTATAATGAGTTATGTCATTGTGCATGTCTTGTTCCTCAATCTTTTCTAATAACATTTTTATGATTGTGCTGGGGCATTTTTTGATTAGACATGAAATTTTCTGAATATCTATGTTAGGTAGATTATCATTCGAATGATCCAATTTTTTTCTTTGCAGCTAAGTTTTATTGTCTGACTTGCTATAGCTGCTGTGGCTTGTAACTTGTGTCTTCAAATACTTCGTACTTGCAACATTCTCGGCAATCCATTCTTGGAGATAAGTCAAAATTGATAACTAAGTCTGTAATTCAAGCTGCATTGGAATTTTGTGTCCTAAAGATACAGAAATAGAAAGTGGGCTTGTTTCATTTAATTCTTTTTGTCCATGTTTGTAATAAGTTTTCCATTTGTGCATGTCTGGTTCATCATGATCTCTTCTAATAATATTTTTTATGCTTTTGCTGAGACTTTTTTCAATTATACATGTAATTTTCTGAATATCTATGTTCGGCCAATTATCCATTGCCACCATGACTACTTTTGATTGTCCATTGGCACATGTGTTGGGGTTGCTTTTCTTCTGTTTTGTAACTTGTTCACTGGTCAATTCATGTGAATGGCACAATCACTTTAGAAACAATTTAGCAAATCCCAAATCTCTTTGTACAACTCAGCATGATATTTAAATATTAGCTTTCATGTCCCTAGTATCTCCCACTAGTTTCTGCCGATTCCAGAATACTTTTAGTTTTAGGTATCCCAGCATAAAATATTTCCTCTCTAAGAAATTGTAAGGTATGTTTCTGTGAATAATTTGTTGAAGATCTCATTTGAATATGCATTTACCCAAGATTCTGTTTGACCATTGGAGATGGTGTCATACATTCTTATATACCCTTGTTTCTGTTTTTTTCCAGTTGCTGTAATGGTGTTTATTGTATTATTTATATTAATATAGAATTCTTAGTCTGTTGAATGCTTTTTTCTGATTTGGAAAGGTGAGAAAAGAGTCAAGACCCAATAAGTGAGTTGTATGGTCCAAGTATGAAATAAACCAATGTCAAACTTGTTAGTCAGTGTTGGTCAGAAGGCATTAGTCTCAAAGTTGTGAGAGAGCAGCAACAACTAGGAGAAAGTTGTTTGCACTCCATGGGGATCCTAGGGAGTAAATGGATGGTATCAAGAAATGCAGAAGTCATAAGAGTTATAAGTTTTTGAGGGACAGATGCTTGCTGGAAACTATTGAAATTGAAAAATATATGTTACCAAATTAAGTGTGGGATAATTGCATTACAAATGTGTTAGACAGAAAATTTCTTTTATATTACCCTACTCTTAAGAATATCTACACATGCCTTAGTGATTACAATGGTTTTTCATCATTTCACGTATATGATATTAGTTATTAGTGAACAGAGATTTGTGTCTGTGCATAGGTATGGGGACATATGGTGCAGGCTTGAACTGTTACAATGGTAAAGATTCTAGCATAGTTGTTAAGTCTTTCTTTCCAGTTGCCATGAATCTAACATAATATTTTTATAAGCACGGTAGGTCAGTAATTTGAAGACATTTAATGGCCAGCAACACAAGCTGATTGAGAAAGTTGCAAGCAATCCATGAAGGGCTTAGGGGGTTGTTGGAAGGCATAAAAAAATTGTAGGAAGCACAAGAAGTTAGAATTTTGACAGTGACAGGTGGTAGTCAGGAATTGCTGAAGTCAGAATTTTGACAGTGATAAATGGTAGTTGAGAATTGCTGAAGTCTAATAATTTACCTTCCCCTTTAAGGCTAAGTTACCGGCTCGGGTGCGGATGTGGATGCGGGTAGGAGAACCCAGTGCACTTATATGTGAATTTTTTTTTAGGGTTTTGGGTGCGTGTATATATATATATATATATATATAGACAAAAAAATGCAAGAAATATACAGAATTAAATCATTTGATAGTATGGTACTTCAAAATATATATTATTGGCACATGGAAATATATTACTCGCACATATATATTTTGAATATAATAGTACATGTTTGAAGGATATAATCCTGGGCGTTTTTATATAGCATTACCAGAACCATAGTTCCCAGGGTTTTTATTATCAGTGATCAATAGTGTGGGGCCTGAGAAAAACATTGCAAATAAAATATCGGGGTTTGCTCTTAAGTCTACGGAAACATTTTTAGTTTGTTATAAAGTTTGATATATAATCTGGGCGGAATAATTGAGAAGCAGCCTTTTTTTTAGTTTAACATTTGCTGGGAATACATTTCATCCTATATAGTTTGAGAACGAAATATTTTATTGAAGCTGTGAATAAGTTTCAAATGGGCTGTAAAGTTTAATATTTATGCCAGGAAATATTAAGTTGCCAAGACTATATGAAACTTTGGTATGTCTGCACGAGAAGTGCTTCCTGTGTGACTGTGCTGTTAAGAATCTTCTGTGCGCGAATTCCTTTCTTCTGTGCCACAGGGAGCGTTAAATCTCCCAGTGGATCATCCGCTTGGATGATCCACTGGGAGATTTAACGCTCCCTATGCGCTTCCAAGTGGATCCACATCCGGATGCATCTACATCTGCCCCAGCGCATCCACTGGGAGATTTAAAGCCCCCTATGCACTTCCAAGCGGATCCACATCCGGATGCATCTACATCTGCCCCTGCCCCTTTACCCAGCGCACCCGGTAACTTAGCTTTAAGGTATTGGCATAAATTATAAGTGCATTATAACATGTGGAATAGAAATTTCCCCTCAGTGTTTATTACTTTACATGTGCAGCAGCAGCAATTATTTGAAACCCACCAATAAACATATGAATTATGACCAACCAGAGTACAAGTCAATGCCTAAATATATGTATGGCATAGAGTGCAGATGGAGAACCATAACAATTGTAAAAGATGTAAAAAATTGTTACTTGGTTATCTCGTAAATGCGTTATACCACTGATATGGACTTGAGAATATCTAATGCCAATAATTGTAAAAGATGTCAACATGGCTGGATAAAGAGGTTTTTCCTCTCCAGTTTAAATGATATCTGCATTATATTTTGCTTACAGTGGCGGTACATTATTTAGGGCATTTGCTTTTTAACTAAACAATCTGATCAAGAAAATGGTATCCTGTCTATTGAGTTTTGCATGAATGTAAATGATATAAATATCCAGAACCGAATTTTCTTTGGTTAGCTGTGTCTTGCTTGCAACTCAACTTTGTACAACTGTTTTCTTCTAATGTTATCCCCACAAAGATCATGGATAGTGTGATGTGCAAAATGGATCCTCATACAAGTCTATGATGTTGACTTGTATTACTTTGGACTTGTAATGTTAGGTGCTCGATTTGCCACCAGCAATAACATTGATATTGTTAGAATTGAATTGCATCTTCTTCCGATTGTAAATATGCTGGAATCAAATTATATGGTGTTCTTGTCAATTTAAAACAGGGAACCAACCTATGTGCTTAACATTTCTGTCAATGGTTAATTTTATAGCTTTTTGTCTGAAAATGAGTATGCTATTACTGAACTTGAAGAGATGGCTTGATACACAGAATTGTTATTTAACTCAATGCAATGCCAAAGTTGTGTCCACGTTTGTCACTGTGTATGACTTGAATATAGTCTGTCTTGTTGGAGAAATGGATGATTAAATTTAAATGGGCACGGCGTTTGCTTATAGTTCTTGTCTGGCAAGCATTATTTGTGTGTCCTACACCTAGATCTTGAACAAATTTCAATGTACTTCGTCTTTAATAAGTGTATCGTTGTATTCTCATTGAAGGGTGTTCTTCCCATCTCACTCTTCCCTGCATCCTAAGTTTGGAGTTAGGACATTTTGTGCAGCATTTGTGTTGCCTTTGAAGTAAAGCATCTCTGCATCTTTGACCAAGATTTGAAACTGAAATTGACTGGTGTAAATTTGGGCTGATGACAGGAAGCGTCTTTTCAACCTGATCAATGAACTTCCAACTATATTTGAGGTAGTGAGTGGGACTACAAAGAAGCAAGCAAAAGAGAAATCAAGTATAACAAATAACAGTAGCACTAAAAGCAAGCCTAATGCAAAAATGGTGAGTGCGTGTGACATTTTATAGC
This sequence comes from Chamaecyparis obtusa, assembly GCA_027943335.1. Lineage (NCBI taxonomy): Eukaryota > Viridiplantae > Streptophyta > Pinopsida > Cupressales > Cupressaceae > Chamaecyparis > Chamaecyparis obtusa. Next base: position 11,374 of record BSBK01003374.1, on the reverse strand, counting down.
AGACAGATGTGCAGAACTGGGTGAAGTGTAGCTATGTCATTGTCTGTTCGTTTTCCAAGTTACAATCTTATAAACTTTAGATAATAATGTTTAATGTTTGGCCAATGTGGTGTCCTTGCTTTCAAAAATACTAATGCCCCAGTTATATAATTTGTTTATGGTATTCAGCAACATGTTTCTGAGTCACACACAAAAGCATCAAGATTACCACCTAAGGTTGAGGATGACACACCTGATGAAGAGGATGACGAGGAACATGGTGAAGCAGCCTGTCCAGCTTGTGGAACCTCTGGAGATCCTGAAGAGTTTTGGATATTTTGTGACCATTGTGAGAAATGGTACCATGGACGATGCGTGAGAATGACACCTGCAAGAGCAGAACATATCAAACAGTATAAATGTCCAAACTGCAGTAAAAGGGCTCGTGTTTGAGATGCTGGCATATATATTGTCCTGTTCTTCAGATTTAACTGAGATGATATCTCAACACGATGGCTTCAAAGTTAAGCTACATTAATTGTGCTTAACTTGCAATTAGAAGGTTATAGGTTTAGATATTCAATGCTGATGCTATTTGTGACATTTTGGGAAATGCTGCATGCAGCATTTGTATGAATATTTGGCTACTTGTTTACAAATTGTAAGCGACTACTTGATTTTGGTTTCAGAAGCTGTTTTGTTGAATTTTTCAAATGCTGTTTCTGTAAAGCGTTGTGATCATGTACTTTGTTTATGTTCAAATTAAGGTCTCAAGTTTCATTCTTGGAGTAATTTATTAGTAATGGATTGGTTAGTAGATTAGTTTCTATTAAAGTTGGAAATATAGGGTAAGCACAGTCGTGATAGAAACATGTGTGTTTATGGTATGGCACTGGTGCTAACTTGGCCCTTTTTTGAATTTTTTTAAAGACAAAACTAACTACAACCTTAACAAGGCATGCTTTGCATTTATTAAACTATCAAGCTGATTTATCAACACAGCAGGCCAGCCAGTAACTATATTGGGATCCAAGTTCATGATTTTTTATTCCTTAAGATGTCTTTTGGGGGGTACATAGATTCACAAGTTTGTGGTTCTTGCATCTTTTCTTTGGTTTCAAGCATTAGTCACCAGGAAACTTGGGTTTTCAGCATATCAGAACTCCCAGTTCCTATCTGTTGGTCTCAATGTTTAAAAGGCTATATAGGTAATAGTAATACTGGTACACATTTACACTTGCCCTGTTTCAAAATGTTGCTGTAGTCACTGGTACAACATGTGGCACATGCCTCCTGGTTGCTATGTTTAAAATCCAGACCCCTCAAAAATTTAAAATCGTGTAATTCAGTAATTAAGTTTGGAAAGCCTGTCCTATTGTTTCTTTTCACTGCCTATATTTGTACAATTTTCAAGACATTTGTAGGTGAGTAAATAGTTAATGCTATGGGACAGAAGTAGTTATTTGGTAGTCTCTTTTATAAATTCCAATTCCAATGTTTGTTGGTGGTTTGAATGTGAAGGTATAGGAGAGAAGTTCAAAAATAAAAGGGTACGAGTATATTGGGGCTACATTTCTATCCTATACTATTGAGAAACATCCTATTTCCTACAGAGAAGTGTCATTCATTTTAAGGAAACTGAAACATTCTATCTGGAAGGAAGTCAAAGAATCAATTGATTTGATTCTACCATGAAAACCATGCTATGTATGGGACTTGTGGCCAAATTCAGTATACATTCTTGTCAAGGTTGCTTTCCAATGGTTACATGACAACTGGAATGGAGGTCTGATTTCTTCCTGTTTGGAGTCTATCAGGTATCTTCAATAACTGAATGTGGTACTTGAAAAAAGGGATAATTCATGAAAATGAAGGCTTGATATTCAAAATATACTTTTGAAAATTTCAACGAGTGTATTGTTTATACTTCCAATAAAATATTGTTGATATTACCAAGTTTCCTTGGACATTTCTTCTGATGAAATTGTAATCTTAGTTTTAGAAAAGGTTCTCACTGATGCTATAAGCTTGTAACCTATGTCCCCAGACAAACTGGGTTGATGCTGTCCCTGAAACATCCTGGGGATGCGGGGATGGGATGGAACAGGGTTTTTACATTTTGACAAACGGAAAAGTTTGAATGTTTGAAATTTTCTATATTTTAAATATAGAAAATACAATGCCCCTTCGTCTTTGCAGTCCGCTTGTTTGAATATTTGAATTTTTCTATATTTTAATAGCTGTTACCATCTGCAAAATGAATCCCCCTTCCCCAATCTACCCCATCCTGAAATATGGGGTAACATAACTTCTAGAATATAAAAACACACACTGACTGAAATAAATCTCAAATGGAAAATCAAGGGTTATAGCTTGTAAGAGATGCTGCATGGTACTCCCTCATGTTTTAATATCTCTACTTTTTATTTTTGATCATGGAGCTATGTAAATAGAATGAGTTAGCGATTTCATTCTTTGACGCCTTAGTATAAAAATAATGGTAGCCCCTTTTAATGCTTTTATACACTTTCACGTAGTTAACCTCTGCCTATATTTTTCCAGCATTTTATACAGGTCTGAGGTAACTATGGTTCTATCACTGGTTGTCATGACATGAAACCTCTTATATTAAAAATATATTTTTGCCAAAACTTTGAGAATGATTTCATTTAAAGTGGATATAACATTAATTTACCAATTTATTTTGTTCATTAAATTTCATCAAATAACTGGTTGAATGATGGTGTTTCAGAATGGTTGTCAGTGTCCTATATTTCAGGGCCCCAAGCATTTCAGTCAATTGAGACACTTGCATCTGGTGATTCATCTGATCAAATGCAAAAATGTTCGAGTCATATATGCATTTACTTTTGGAGATCACCTTAATATGATTACTAGTGGAGTGGCTTTTTACCTAAATAAAGATGTTTATTTGATTGTCTATTTTATCTCTAACATTGCCTTTTTGGTTTACTTCAGGGAGTGTGGTTCTTCATAGGAAGGTGATACGTTATTATTGGTACATGTAGACATCACATTTGTTTTTGTAGTAAATAACATTTGATGTTTGTCTTTATTATGTTTTGGACCAGGTGTTATTCACATTATTACATATTGAGATTGATCCGTGCTGAGCTCAAAACAATCTATGGATGGATCTACAAATTATCTGAGCTACACATCTGCTTAACTAATACGTGAATTTTATGGGACAGTCAAGAAGGAATAGAGTATACAGACTCAAAGCAGCATTGCATATTTAAAACTCAATAAATAGCAAACAAAGCTGTTCTATTCATCATGTTTGGGATGCACAAATTATTTCTGGTGCCTGAAAAGCTATGATCCCTGTTGCTGTTAGCTTTGAGATGAGAATATATGGAGATTAATCCATATCGACCCTACAACTGTTATAATTTAATCCATAAGAAGTGAATATACCGCAGTAACATTTGAATTTGTTGTACATGCAGATGAGAATGGAATCGACATCTACAAATGCATCAATCTCTGAACATTCAATAGAGTCCATAGGTAGCAAAGAACTCTTAATCACGAGTATATTGTGGTAATGATACAATGAAAGCCCTAGAAATTCACAATTGTGTTACTTTTGTAGGCTGAATTTTTAGATCGATTGTACAGTATTATTAAGAATGGCTATAGATGATGGAATTACGCGTCTAAACTTTCTTATTATATGCATGCTTGTCTGAAATTTTTTTTATTATATGCATTCTTGTCTGATAGAGAAAACATAAATGGCTTTTATTGCAATGTGTTTAAAGAACTTGTTCATATGCCAATCATTTTTACTTTATTGACCATTGCTGGACTTAGAAGAAGTGCCATTTTGTTGTGTAAAAATGGGCTCCAATGTCCCTTGGGACATTTCTTGAAGAGCACGTGGAGTGTTACTTAATATTGTGCAATATTTTGTATTCTATGAAGTTGGTTGTGTTGTTCAACATGGATGCTAAATGTTGGGCATGAGTTTTAATATTACAGGTGCAAACATGCCTGTGAGGTGCAAACATGACCTGTAGGCGTTCTTATTGCATAGAGATGCAAATAGAAAGTTACCTATGTTGAATACCTTGGGAGGGTGCAAACTTGATTAGTAGGTGTTCTTATTGCACGTGCTGTTGTGCAAGTGGTGTCAACAAAAAACTATCATTTTGCAAGATTTGAATTTTGTGTTGTTCCTTATGGTGCATGATTAATTGGTTGTAAACTAACAAATATGGTGACTTTACTTGGTCGAAAGGCGTGGGGTGTTTTGTGATGAAATCATTTATTGCTCCTTGAAAAGATGACCCACATCAATATCCTTGTGAGTGTTTTCATTTGAATGAAATTGAACATTCGTGGTTTATAGACGTCAATGGCTTATAGAGGTTGACAAAGATACTTTTTGATAAGGAATGTAGTGTGTATGTCATCCTTGAGAAGAGATGTACATCTTTACTTATTTGAGCTCTACAATTGTACATTCATAATTGTCTTTCATGTTATATGGTAGGATGGATTTTGCATTCCTTAGTTGTGAAAGTTAGGTATGGATTTTGCACTCAAGAATGAGCTATTGCTCTTTGTAGTTTGGAGGAGTCTTTTTTAGATGCATAAGCTAACATTATAATCTAATGTTGACAAGGGGAATTATGTTGGGGTGTCTTTGGAAATTAGCAAGGACATCTCCATGTCATTTTATATGTCGTAAAGCTACAAGTGTTTGGTTGAAAATTTAAAATATTGAGCTGCAAGGGTATGCTTGTGTTCATGTTTCATATTGACTATTGGAGAATTATAGACTGTACAAATTTTTGGGCATGCCATACAAGTTTTTACATTGTGTAAGTGTTCTATCACTCATAATGATGTGGTACATAATCTCGTATAGATGCTTGTATAGGTTTCTGTAAGAGTTTGCATATAGCAATGACAACAACACAAGATCTAGAGGACCATTGAATATAGCAATATAGGTTTTTGTAAGAGTTTGCATATAGCAATGACAACAACACAAGATCTAGAGACATTGAATAACACAAAAGAAAGAGATAATATGAACAAGAATAAGTTGTATTCTCATCAATGATGCAATAATGAATCAATTGGATTACAATACCATTATTGATGGATTCATTTACAATGTAGATGTGTCTACTTATATAGGCAAGACAATAAGAGACCATGATAAGGAGATAAGTTATCACTCACACGAGGTGGAAATCACATGTCCATCAAGGTGGATCATCTTCCATTGTGCAATCAAGTATGCTCTACATGTGAAGGATGATAAAGTGATAAGTGCACTAAAGGTAGAGACAACACATAAAGTGGAATGTGATAACTATTATGAGCACCTAAAGTGGAATTTCTCTCAAACAATGTGCAAACTCTTAAGTGCCTCAAATGTAAACTAATATGTAAATGATAAGTGGATAATTAATTACACCAACACCCCCTCTAAGTGCAAACTAAGGGAAATGCAGACTTAAGCTCACAATGCAAGATGGCCCCGACTACTAGGCCATGTTAGGTACCTATGTACAATATTTAAATGCGATGTGATAAATATCTCATAAAGCAAAGAAATGAAGAAAACCACATGGGACAAAACTCTCCTCCAAAAGAGATGAAAATAAACAAGATGTACAGACTCAAGACCCCACAAGGACTACATACATAATGTTATACAATCAAGTATCTCTCCATAGGAAAGAACAAAGACAACATAGTGCCCCAATAATGAACAATCTCATGCAAAAAATGGCGAGTGCTTAAGGGCAAAACGTAGTCTAATGTCTGATGAACAACATTTCTCCCCCTTGGGAAGAAGATAAAATGACACAAATGACGATGTCTTTGAAATCTTCTCATATGTTATGTCCTTGGATGATGAAGATGACACAAACCAATCAAGAAAATGCCCAATCATAGTAGGTGACAAACAAGCAACGAATGGAAACTGATTGTGAACAAGCTCCAAAGACAAAGATGGAAGTGTCAACATTGTTGCCACAACCATCATCAAATATAAGAGTTGCCTTTGAAATTGAATGAGAGTCTCCAGGCTTGAGGAAGCCATCACATAAGCATGATCAAACTGGACCAAGCAATGTGACATATCAAGTGAATGAAGAGACTCATGAATGTCAATCTCCAAAGATGGTGTAGAGGATTCTCCAATTGTGATGAAGTTGTCATCAAAGAGAAGAGTGAGGAAACAATAGCTACGAGGTGGGGGGGGGGGGGGGTGGGTGACTTAGTAGTTATAAAACCTTTTAAACTCTTCTTGATTCCTTTAAACAACAATGAAATAAACTTCCATAACATTAAGTATATAACTAAAAGAATAAATTAGAAATGTAACAGCCCCAATGAAATTGCATGCACACACATAACACTTCAATTTTGGTATCGCAAAAACCCTTGGTTAGAGGGAAAAACTGTGGTGGGGATGACACCCATAACTCTTCATTGCAATATAAAAGGTTTGCTCGGTTAAGAGCTATAACTGTCACTTCCTAGGTGACTCGCCCTATTAGGAGTGACTGATACATTGTTAGATGTATCTAGAAGTCCTATTATAGACTACCTTATTAAAGGATTTTATCCCACTATTACAATGTTCACCCGGTTAAGGGATTTACAATAAAGTCCTGTTAAAGACTACCTTTCTTAAAGGATTTAAAACTTGTTGAAACTGGTAGGAATACAACAAGAATAAAATGACCTATTATTTGCACTCTGTTATACTGATTAGATCCCTTATGATCTGTCTTTGCTTCTGTAGCATCTTTGTATACTGCTCTTGTAATCGCACCTTCAACTTGTCATTAACTTCAACTTTTTCTTCTCATCTCTTATCAACTCTTTGCTTCATTACCAACTCTGTCCACCACCAGATGAAAAAACATTTTAGGGTTTCTAATCCATCCAAATGTGTTACTACAATCTCAATACATTTTGTAAAAACATAAATCTTTCACCACGTTGGCTAGATCAACATCTGTGTTGCCATTTCCAATGTCCAATATTCCTTTATTCCTATTTGTCAAATATACCTTAGAATCATAATTAAATTTGCGGACAAGTTACGATAAGTTGCTTTAGCCATCTCCTTGAACTTTGTACTACATTCTACCTTTTGTCTAGGTTCAATGAATCTCATGCTAACATGACCAATTTGATCAAATAAAGAAAACTGTGTATTGTTCTTTGTCTTTTCCCTGTTTATCTTATTGACCGGTTAATAGTTTACCCATTTACCTATTCACCAATAACATGCCTTTTTCTTCTTGTTGCTTTTTTTCACCTATTGACTTATCTTGTTCCTTTACCTCTTCGCCCCTTAGCAATAATGTAGTTCACCAATTGCCTTTTCGTGTACCGATTATCTACTCTATTTACTTGTTGGATATCTCTATTTACGGGTTATTGTAACTTCTCATACTTTGCACAAATACTTTCACCGATGTGATGGATTGCTAGCAATGACAACCATAACTTCCAAAATCATCATCAATGACCTCATTATGATTTTCCAATCAACAAAGAGAAATCTACTCAAATATGTCTTCCAAATCTAAAATGCGAGACTCTACAAACAATAAACCAATGTATGGTAAATAGGAATCCCAAATAGGAAGACAAATGGATATCTCTTGCAATGAATCGTTGGAATCACCAACAAAAGATGAATGTGTGATCTCAACTAGAGAAGTAGAAGCTATAGGTGGAGTTTGTGGATCATCATCTCTCTCAAGTGTTGCAAAATATTTAATCTCCTTTAAGGTATTATCATCAAAGGGAATATTATCAACATCAAGTGGAAGGAGACATTCTAAAACAAGATCATTTGGGAAAGGAGGAACACATGGATCTCCAAAATGCTCCCAAATAAGTGTCCAATCTATGCGTGGGCATTGAATGCCTATGAACATAAGGTTGATGTCATAGAAAATACATGAATTGATGCTCTACCAATCAATCCTCTGATATGATCATTCTTATCTCACCGAACTAATTTTTCCATTGTGACTTTGGCTTAGGAATGGGTCCATAAAGATGAGGCAAGAGATTAAACCATCTACAATGTGTGATGTCTCCTTTTTCCCATGGCTCACAATTACCCTTAGTCAAAGTTATTATAGAAGGATGTATTGCATAACCAATCATTACATCAATGATACACTTCTCACATCACAAATTGAAATCAACAAATGATTACCTCCCATAATACACTTTGCAAAACAAGGCAAAGTGGACTTTTGATTTGTGTTTACAACTGCTAAAATTAGGCTACAACAAACTCTAATGAACAACTCATAAGATCCATCAAAGATCCTAACAGATACGATTGCCAAAGTAGACACAAAATAGAGTTAATGCTAAAAGTGATGTCCACTCACAATGACTATAATCTTATAGCATAAATGAGAAGTAGACAAAAAATTATGCACTTTAAAAAAATGACACCTAGAAATGTGTCTGCATGAGCTTGAATGGAGCCCTAGAAGTTGCAGAATTTAGGATTGGACATGTACAATCATGAAAAATTGTAAATTATAGAAAACATGTCCACTAAAACCAAAAAATTCTTACACCCTATGAAGTTCACAAAATTGTACCCCAAAACAACCCTTTTTTCGAAAAAGGGCCTTAAAATGAGCAACTTATGAGCCTCCAAAATTGAACTACAAATCATAAAACTCAAATTGTGAAGGGATAGAAAAGTCAAACCATGTTGACATCAACAAAGTACACTTAAATTTGACTGTCAAACTACAGTTGCATAAAATACATCAACACCAGTTTTGATGGTCAAAAGGCTGTCAATTTTAATGTCGTAAGCAATGACTAGGACCACTGATGACTAGGTGTACGATTTTGCTAACGTGTTAGGGTGATGTGTGTTATATGTTGATTAGTTCACATGTTGCGTGAGGTGGTAGATCTATTTCTGTTGACATTGACATGTGTTTCTCTTGTGGATTGACCAGATGGCACCGTGGTAAATGACGGGCCTTGGGACTAGCATTAGTCCCCACATTGACAAGTATGGGGAAACTTTTTCAAAATTTATATACAAAACACACTTATTTATGTAAAGTGTTTCGTATCCGCACCTGAGGCACGTAGATGCAAAGTTGTCCTTGCTATATTTGGTGGGGGTAACACCAACAATTGTGTGGATTGAATCTCACAAGAGTAGTGAATTGTCTGGTGTTCTTTGCTTGTTGACATTTGGTGCATTTGCTTGATGTAGAGGATTTAGTCCCACATTCGATGGGTGGGGGATCTTTGTGGTCTTTATATGAGAAAGCACACCAAATGAGGGTAAGATGAGTATGGAGGGAACCTTGCCAACGACAACACTTGATCCGGAATACTTGTTGTCTTTTGCATGTATAGGAACAAATGTGATGCTAGTGGTTTGTGTAGTGCAAATGTTGTTGTGTTTGATGCTTGCATAATTTACGACAAACAAATGAGGCCCAAATACAAAATATTTTATTGAAAAATATTTCCTGACAGATCGCAACTAATAGACACTGAAAAAGAAATTGAAGAATTAAAAAAAATTTAGATCGTATTGTTGCTAGCAAATTGGGCCTGCTAAATTATTTTTTGCCCCATATTTGAATTTGGCCTATATAGGCAAATTTATAGTCAAAATTCATCGAAGAAACCTCTTAAACACAATAGTGAGGTCGGATCTAACCCAAAACACTCCCACAAAGTGCTGGTTTTTCAGATTTGCAAATATGACCTCCTTTACATGCACCAATATCTCTCCAAATAGACTACTCATGATGCTCTAATGACTCTAATACCATGTAAGAATTTGTATATAGAAATGACAACTCAAGATCTAGAGGCCAATGAATAACACAAAAGAGAGAGAGATAATATGGACAAGAATAAGCTATATTCTCATCAATAATTCAATAATGAATCAACTGGATTATAATACCACAAATGATATAATTATTTACAAAGTAGATGTGCCTGCTTATATAGGCAAAGCAATTAGAGACAATGATAGGGAGGAGATAAGTTATCACCAACACTAGGTGGAATCACATGTCTACCGAAGGTGAATCATCCTCCATTGAGCAATGATGTATGTGCAACATGTGGAGGATGATAAAGTGGTAAGTGCACTAAAGTTGGAGACAACACATAAAGTGGAATGTGATACCTACTATCACCACCTAAAGTGAAATTTCTCCTATACCATGTGCAAACTCCCAAGTGTCTCAAATGAAAACTACTATGTATGCATTATTCTAAGTAAGCTTACGTAAAGTGTAATTAGGTGAATAATTATTTACATCAATAGTTTCTTCAAGTGATTTTTATGGCCTTATTATGTCTCTTTAAGGGATGTGCGTGAACTTCCTATATGTTAGTGGATTATGGTGTGAAAGACGTCCATGTTTGTTGGATGCTTAGGGACATGACAATCTCTATGCATGAGCGTGCTCTAAGATATATAGCTTAATGTGATTGGTCATCTTGTTAGTAAATGTAGAAGATTCATTAACCAAATGAGAGAACAACACTTAGTTGAGCACATGTGATTGTGAAGTCTTGTGTGCTCTATCCTTAAGAAGAAGTGAAAAGCTTTCATATGTATGCACAATACTTTCTACTATAACTATCCCTATAGAGTTCTAGTATTTGAATCAACTACTTTATATGTGTTAATGTACTTTGTCCCATTGAAAAGACAAAGGATGCTATGATAATACTATCATGTCTTCAAAAGTGTAAGATAACATGTTGATTTCAAGCATACTATTACATTGGAAGTTTGATGCTTATAATAGTGCTTGAGTATGGAGGCAACTCTCATTCACCTATCAAAGTCAATGCATTTGCATTGAAGTATCACATAATAGCTAGTTATTTTTGTGAGAATGTCTATAACCCGATAAGAAAACTACAATAGTTGCTCCTACAAGGATGAATATCTCAACATTGTTTAGTTGTATGATCTTTGTGCTTGCAATAGTTGAACAAAGGCGAGATATAAAAATTGCACCTTTTTGAGAGTAGTCGACACTTGGGATGGAATTGACCTATGAGTTGTTCTTGGCATTGTTGTTACACAAAGTATTTGTGTAGTGTAGATTATTTCCTACAGTGGTGGTACTTTGCTCATGTACAACTTGAGACACATGGATGACTTGGTGCACAAAATGATATGGAAGCATATTTAACACTCATCTATGAACACATATGGAAAAAATATTATTTACTTGTACCTGAGTTAGTATCCAAAAGTCATGTCTAATTGTTTGATCTATGATTGAAGAGGATTTTGATGCCTTAGCATCTTCATTGAAACTATGACTATTACAAGCTATTTTATTAGTAGCTT